>JAOPSE010000286.1:600000-931148 GCA_029449295.1 Zea luxurians
AAGGTTAAGTATGTAAGGTTTGAGTGTTCAACCATGTTGCATACACCTCTTACTACAAATTTGGTGCTTTGGTTTGCTCTCTAACTCTTTCTGTAGAGAAAGTACCATTCTGAGCTCTGTTGGAGGAGAAACAGAAAAGCTAGGAGAAGAACAAGAAAGATGTAAGTTTCTAGGACTAAATCAATTGGATTATACTCTAAATGTGTTTGTTTAAGTCTCAGGAAAATCCTCTCAAAAGTTGAAGTCAAACGGAGAAAGAACGGAGGAAAAATCACTTAGTGTGCTGTTGGTTGGTGCACAGGACAGTGAATAGTAGCTGTCCAGTGCACAGGACAGTGAATAGTCCCTGTCCGGTGCACATGACAGCGAATAGTCGCTACGTCCGGTGCACAGGACAGTGAATAGTCGCTGCGTCCGGTGCACAGGACAGTGAATAGTAGCTGTGTCCGGTGCACAGGACAGTGAATAGTAACCTGTCCGGTGCACCAACGGCTAGCTGTTCTAGAGAAGGAAACTGCCAATCAGATCCGTTACTGTTCACTGTCCGGTGCGCCACCGGACAGTCCGGTGCACCCGCAACCAGGGAAGGCTGGGAGCTTCCAAATGAAGCTCCAACGGCTCCTAGGCCATTTGGGGCTATAAAAGGGACCCCTAGGCGCCTCAAACAAGTACACAAGTGCAGCCAACAAGTCCATACACCATTTGGATCAATTCTTTCTCTCCCTCTCTTGTGTATCTCTCTAGTTTGTGTAGAGGCGAAGTTATAAGCCTTTAGAGAGAGGGGAGGTGCTGCTGAGAGCTAGAGCAAAATCTTGAGCGCATTGTTACTCTGTCGGAGTGCTGTTGAGAAAATTGTAAGCAGCCACGACATTGTTGTAACTGATATAAACATAGTGGAAGGCTCTATCTGTCGTCCGACAGATCTGAGCAAACGGAGGAAGGAGTTGAAATAGACTCCAAGCCAAGGTGTGGCTAACTCCAACGAGGACTAGGCAAGCATTTCAGGCTTGGCCGAACCTCGGGATAAATCCCTATGTCTGTGTGCTCTGCTCTGTGCTGTGTGTTGTTCCTCTGTCTTATTTGTTGTTTATACTTGCACTTCAATATTTATATGTGCTATAAGCTGTCTTCGAAGTGCAGGGTATTTTAAGACAGGAACTTCAATTCCGCTGCAACCTACTCGAAGGGTCCTTCATTCCACTGCGATCCAGCCTTCGAGTAGAGTAAGAATTTCCAGTTATAAAGTGATAATTTTTATTCGCCTATTCACCCCCCCTCTAGGCGACATCCAGATCCTGTTCCCGGGCAAAGGGAACTTTCAGGTACCTCCTAGTTGGTGGGCGGCGGTGAAGTTGCATCGAAGATGGAATGTGTCATTATCTTAGGTGCGAGACTAATGTCCGACAAGTCCCTCGCAAGGGTGCCGGCGTCATCAGTCCGCATGTGGTTGGCACCTTGCTGGGAGCGACACCCGTTGTTGTCCTAGGTGCGAGGATAACACCCGACATGTCCCCCGCAGGGGTGTCGGCGTCGTTGACTCGCTCTGGTCCGACAGCCAACGAGGTGCTGCCTCCTGCCTGGCCATGGTCGCTCCGTCTCCATCTCCTCCGGCGAGGAGGGTGGCGGGGTTGACTCGGGTGTTCCTCTTCCACCACTAGGAGATGTCGTCGTCGAGTTTGCCTCTACCGGGCGAGCCGACGACCGTCGTTGTTGTCGTGCTGCGGGGGGAGGAGTACCATGTCATAGCTGCCGTCGGGGGACATGAATTCGAGACTCCCAAAGCGGAGCACCGTCCCAGGCTGAAGAGGCTGCTGAAGATTATCCATCTGGAACTCAATGGGAAAGTACTGTCAACACGCAGCTACCCCTACCTGGCGTGCCAACTATCGACGTTTTGGACCCAGGGGACCCTCAACCGGACCGACTAGTGAATTTTGTGCCGCGTGCCCCTGCCTAGATGGGTTGATGCAAGATAGAACACAAGAGGAGGGATGAGGCTTATATTATCTTGCACTGGGGTGCTTGCAGTAGGGGTTACAAGCTTCACGAGAGAGGGAACGGGTCCTAGGTCTCCTGAGAAGTCTAGGGTTGCGGAGTGGAGCTCGATGCTTGAGTGAGTCTGTCTCCGTCGTCCTTGCTGCCCGTGCCTTTCTCCCCCCCTGAGAAGGCCCTGGGTATCCCCTTTTATAGATACAAGGGGATGGTCCAGCTGTACATATGGAGGTGTTGCTATGTGCTAACGTGGCCGGCGGAGAAGTGTTTGAGCCTTGTAGAAGCGTAGCTGGCGGTGCGATCCTGGGTCCTGCTGACGTTTCTTTGCCTTCGTAGAGAGCTTGAGGACTATTGACGTCATGGACGCATGCGGGGAACCATCATTACCTGTTGCCGGAGTAATCTAAGATGTGACTCCAGTCTTGTTCCTTCGTAGCCTGAGGCAGCTAGCTAGAGGTAGGGTAATGATGTATCCCCTGTAGCATAGTCGGTCCGAGGCCGAGGTCGGGCGAGGCGGTGACTTCTCCTGAGGCCGAGGCCGAGGTCGAGGTCGGGCGAGGCGGAGACCTTCTCCCGAGGCCGAGGTCGGGGTCGGGCGAGGCGGAGACCTTCTCCCGAGGCCGAGGCTGAGGCCAAGGCCTAGGGTCGGGCGAGGCGGAGCTCCCTGTTGCGCCCGAGGCTGAACTCGGGAGAGGCCGTGACTCACTGTTGTTAGTCTTTCCATGGTGGTTGGCACAGTAGTCGGAACAGGGTGAATAGTGTTGTTTTCCTGTCAGAACGATCAGTAAAGGGGCGAAGTGACTGCGGTCATTTCGACCTTGCCAACTGAGGCGCGCGTGTCAGGATAAGGTGTCAGGTGATCCCTGCATTAAATGCACATGCGATACGGTCGGCGGTAAGGCGATTTGGCTGAGGTTGCTATACGACAAAGTTTGCCTGAGGCTAGCCTCGAGCGAGGCGTGAATCCGTCCAGGACCACTGTTCTTGCCCGAGGCCGGGCTCGGGCGAGACGAGATCGCGTCCCTTGGTAGATGAGGCTTTAACTTTGCGCTGTGCTTACCATCCTTTATGGTCTGTTTTGAAGATGTTTTCCAGCTATGCTTAAGAGTATTGGGGGTACCCCTAATTACGGTACCCGACAATATCATAAACTGGTTATAATGAGCCTTGATGCATGGATGTTGGAGAGATCCTATATTTATGGAGGAAATAAAGCATTTAAATCAGATTTTTTTTGTTTCCATACATGTTTTCGTTATGAAAATAGATCGATGATTTACACTAAAATTTATACCCATTTATGCTGTTTTGGTTCACGTTTTACGTTGAAATCCGCCTGAACTCCCACACACGATCAGCTCCATATCTTCTGTTCCGATTTATACGGTAACTTCTAACTTCGTGGGCGCGCTAATCACGGTGGTGTGTGGACCCACCTGGACGAAACAATGAAAAGTTCTTTGCCGCTCTCATGTTATGCAAGTCTGAACCATTAAATATGCTAGCATAAACACGAGTAGGAACCAACTACCCGACCAGCGAACACGACGCTGACCCACCTTCGTACATCCCAACTCGACCCCGCCACGTGCACACCTTCTGTTTACGCAAAATATAACACATGTTTACGTATGCATAAACGTGCCCCACAATCGCGCGGACGCACGCGCCCCACTAGCCCGACCTGACCACGCGCGTGACCACTAACCTGGCTGGGGCTTGCCATATCTATCGGAAGCTTGGTCATTGTAATACATTCATCGCTGTTGCAGTGGCAGCATTACGATAGAATTGGCATTACCTTATCTATTTCCTAGAACAATTTTGTATTCTTCTCTTTTGGGCCACGCTTGTTCTCTTCATGCCATGATGGCTCCTATTAGGACGGTATCTTAAGGTGGACGAGTTTTTAAGTGCACCCCTTCTGATTATACCAAAATTGAATATGGTTTCTGAGCAAGTCCAGCCATACCATTATAGAACTCAGTTAGCCAGCCAATCATTTCCCCCTCTTTGATCAACCTGATTGATGTATCTACATTCTTCATTTTCCCACTGCCAACACTATTATGGCTACTATTAGGACGGTATCTGAAGGGGGTAACTTTTAGTTGCACCTCTTCTGATTATACCAAGGCTGAATATGATTTCGGAGCAAATCCAGACATAACGCCAAAGAACCCAACTGATGGTTTAGCCTTTTTGTTCAATCTGACTAATGTAAATGCATACCAATTTTTTCTTCTTCTTATTTTATATGCTGTATTGTTGATGCCATTCTTTTTTTTTTCTTCATGCTATGATGACTCATATCAGGAGGGTATGTTAAGGTGGACAAGTTTTAAGTGCACCCCTTCTGATTATTGGAATATAATTTCAATTTACCCCTTTATGCTAGCACTGCATGTTTCCGAACACTTGATCCTTTTTCAGGATGGTCAACTAGCCAGACAACCACTACAAAATAGCGCATTTTGGGAAGCTGTTGAGCAGAGGCATGGAACTCAGCTCCTGCTCATACCTACCCCCTCCTGTACATGGTCTTCCTGACGATGAGATTGCTCTCATTTGCTTGGCTTGGCGAGAGTAACAGACTGACTGTCCACGTTGGGAATGGAACCTGCGAATGTGATGCTTGCTGTGGTTTCCGTCTATGTCTACGTGATCGATCCATCTCTGCGGAAAGCGCAAACGTTTCTCTTGCATCTGCCGGTTCGGTCTATATGCTCGCAGAGTTGCATCTTATTAGAAAAAGACAAAACATCTTATTAGAAAAAGACAAAAAAAATTATCAGAGCCAGGTTTCGATCCTGGGACCTGTGGGTTATGGGCCCACCACGCTTCCACTGCGCCACTCTGATGTTTGTGTTAAATTGGCAAATTTAGTATACATGTTCATGTTTGGAAAGGGTTAACGGGCTAGGATGTCGGGTGCTTGGATGGACCAGCCCATAACCGACCGGCCCATACAACACCGATGCGCCCTCGCGCGTATAGAACCCTTTCTGTTCAAGGAGACTTGGCACGGCAGAATCAGCCGTCGCCGTCGCACCTTCCACTTCGCCAGCGGCATCTTCCTTGCGCCGCCGGCCAGATCACAGCCGGTCTGCTTGCCTGGTAAGACGATCTGTCGCCCGCAGAGACCAAACAGATGCCGTTAAAAAATGGTTTCCCTACGGCAGCTATGCGGTGGTAGCGTTTTCCATTAACGTTCCCATTTCGATTGACGAACCAAGCAGCAGCTATGTCGATGATACCGTATCGTGGCAACGTAGTGTCGGTTGGTTTCTTTGCCCTTCACTGAAGTACTGAACACTTCGTGAAGCTATCAACTATCATGTCTGTCAGAGGTCCTGCTTCATATTTCTTACTATTACTATGATTTTACTACTAACACTTTGTTCTCTATTGAACCATTCCCAGCGCTTGTATTTTTTTTTCTTTCAATTACACGTTTAACTGTTGGGGTTCAAGCTTCAAACACATCTGATTTCTTTTAATTCTAGCATTCACTTGTGCTGCTGCTGAATTGTTTCATTGGGTTGTGCCTGCTCGCTTTCATTAACTTTCTGAATGAACGCCCTAAATTTGTATGTCCACAAAAGAAAAGGAAGTAAAACACAGTCATGTTAATCGCATATTTCTCATCGGTGCAGCAAAAGGTAGCTGAATGACTTCAAGTGCTGGCGTCATGATTCGGCATCTGAAAACACTACTAACGCCCAGCACTAGCATCTGCTGCGACCAAAGGGTTTTTTTTGCGATTATGAAGGTGCCGGCTATAGATGTCCAAACGGACCGGGCTTGCCCGGGCGGCCCGAAACCCGGCACGGGTTTGGTCCGGCATAAACCCGGTACGGCACGTAGTGAACCGGGTCCGTGCTGGCCCGGTCCGGTCAAGGGCCGTGTCTGGACCGAAGGCATGGCACGATGGGCTAGGCCTGACACGGTCCGATTTTATTCTTTTTCTATTTTTTCATATAAATACATATATTATACTTGAATATAGAGTATAAAACACAAGGAACATGTGTTTTTGTTGGTTATGTGGGTGTAAATAAATGTTTAGAGCTAATAAATATGGTTTAAACCCTCAAAAATATATATTTTTAGGATATTTTTATCATTTAAACATTATATATTGTTATGGACCCGTTAGACCCGTCGGGCCGGCCCACAGCCTGACACGATTATTAACTTAGCGGGCTGTGCTTGGGCCTCGCTTGGAACCTGTGGGCCGGTACAGCACGGCCTGCTACCTACTCCGGGCTGGGCCGGCACAGTCCTAATCCGTGTCGGGTCTAGCTGTGCTTGGGCCGGCTATGTGGATATCTATAGTGCCATCGCGCGGTTTCGCCCATTTGGTATCCCGTAGCGCGACGTCGCCAGGATGGGATCGCCGTCGTCCACCACTCGTCCGATTGAGACCATTGCCATGAGGATGCCATCTAATCGACCTGCAAGAGCGTAAGCAGCTTTGAAGTTTACTCCGGCTGACTAATTTACCCCTCTCCTCTTCGCTTGTGACTCTATGCCCCGCACTCCTCCATTTCGTCCTCACCGTCGGCCCGACATAGGACAGGCTAGCCTGGCCGTTCGCGATTGGAGGACGACCCTCGCCAGCGGGGTTGCAGTCATGGATGAAGAGACAATGCCGCTGCCGACTTTCCTTGGTTCTGCTCCAGCCTTACCACTGATTACCGCCGTCGTGAACCATGAGATCTTAGCTGATGCCAGTACTCTCAGACTGCTCCTCCACCTCTACCTCTATATCCTTCCTTTGATAATGCCATCATTGATTCTGTTACAGATCTAAGTTTGTTGCTTCATTGTTTTGTACATTTCATTATCCGTTTTCGATTCTGTCACCTGTTGGTTGAAGTGCTCAGTCACCTATGGTTGCATAGATTCATCCTGTAGTTGTTCCTTTTCATTTGTTGTGTAAGGTGTAGTAATTGATTGGGGATCCATAGAAATTGATGAAAGATGGGAATAAGGAGCATGGGACGTTTCTTTAGAGCTAGTGATGTATAATAGATTGAGATTACTGGATGAAAATAATCTGGAAACAAGTGCGAGGCAAAATGCTTGTAGATCTAGACCATTATGTTTTGGTGACCGAATTGAGGATATGGATGAAGAAACAGTTGCATTGCCTTGCATAAATACTATACCAGAAGAGACAATATTAGTTTGTAACTAGTCAAATCTTATGAAGTTTGGTAGTTTTTACAAGGATATGAAAGAATTCGAACTTGCTATGAGGCAATACACCATTAACAATGAGTTTGAGTTAGGAATTGAGTCAAGTGCTCCATTTAGATTTCAAGGTTACTGTAAAAGTGGTGATTGCCCTTGGCGTATTAATGCAAGACCCAAAGTTGATGGTTTTCCTACTATCGTTGTGAGTATTTTTTATATGTATTGTTATGTATATTGTTAGTATGATAATAATATAGTCAATGGTTTTACAGGTTTCAGTCAATGTTGATCGCCACACTTGCACTTCTAGTGAACGTAGGAAGACGACAACACCAACCAACCCTTAGGTTGCTTCCCTAGCGCTGCCTATTCTTAGGAAGAAATCGCATTTGGGAGCAAAAGAATTGCAAGCTGATTTACAAGAGCAGCATAATTGCACTATTGCTTATGTGGAAAGGCAAAGAAAATGCCCTAACAGAATTATATGGAACCTAGGAGGACAACTTCAAACTATTGTTTAGATGGAAGGAAGCAGTGTTACAGGTTATGCCAGACTCAGTGACTGAGTTTAATCTTACTGTAGAGGATGGCAAACTTTTTTAGTAGGTTTTTTTGTGCTTTTGAGCCATGTCTATAAGGATTTCATGACGGTTGCACGCCCTTTGAGTATTGACTCCATTGCACTAAATGGTACGGTAGATGTAGTGGTCACTTGCCCTCAGCTACCAGTGTTTATGGCCACAATTGAACGTTTCCAGTAGCATTTGATTTCTTTGAATTTGAGATGAAAAAGAGTTAGATTAGGTTCATGAAGCAATTGCATAAGGCTATTGGAGACCTCCCTCTGCTAGCAGTCTGTTTGGATGCTTGTAAAGGATTGACTGGAGCAGTTGCTGAAATTTTCCTAAATGCTAAGAAAAGAGAATGCTTTCAACATCTAATGCAGAATTATGTGAAGTATTTCTCTAGTCTAGAACATATTTATCCTGCTGCTAGAGCTTACATGGCCTCTATATTTGAGCACCACTTTGACAATGTAAAGAATATGACTAGAGTGAAGCACTGGCTAGATGAGTGGCATCCTCTATTGTGGTATAGATGTGGTTTCCACCGAGCAATAAAGTGTGACTACATAACCAACAACATTTTAGTGGTCTTCAACAATTGGATTCAAGACTACAAAGACCTAGTTTTTTTAGCTTGCTGACAAGATAAGTACCACGGTTATAGAACTCCTTTTTAATTGAAATAGGATAGGAGAGAAATTGACCGAGAAAATACTTCCTGTAGTCCTAAATGTCTTGAGGGAAAAACAAGAGGGTTGGGACATTTGTCACTTAAAAAATATGATCATTACCATGCAGAGGTTTGGGACAACACTAACGTTTAGTGTATGCACATTGTTAAAGTAGAATACAAATATTGTTCATGCCTTGAATGGCAGCACACCGGAAAACCATATTATCACACTCTTGTGATGATAATTGCCCAACAATATCGAGATGTGGGAATGGAATATTTTTCTCAATTAATACTTTTAAGTGGATGCATTCAGGAAAGCTTATCGTAGGAGAATTGAGTCCCTTGATGATAAATCTATGTGGCCTAAAGTGACCATAGCTGATGAAGTGGGTGCACCATTAAGGAAATGGCCTAATTAGGCCATCCAAAGTGTCCAAATTGTGGCCAATTAGGCCATCGAAAAGCAAGCCCAAAATGCCCACTAAATGGAACTAAAAAGAGGCAAGTCTCAAACTAAACCTTAATAATCTGATTTTTATGTTGGTACTATTAATGTGTTTCCTTTTTATGTAGGAAACACAAACGCGGGGAAAATACAACAAAACAATGGTTTCCAACATGTAACAACTCCACAAGAAGTCCTTGGTGCACAAGAAGTCCATCCTACAGAAGAAGTACCTGGTGCTCAAGAATTTCATCCTACACAAGGAGTATATGGTGCTCAAGAAGTCACTATTGTTGATGAAGTCCTAGGTGTAGAAGTAGTGTCCATTCATCGCCTTGAAGATTTATTAGAAGAGTTATATGTAAGATTACACCCAAGAAGAGAAAGGCTTGATGGTGGAATGTGTATGGCCTAGTGATGTTAGCTATGAACTGGTGTTGTTAACTGAACTATGTTCATGTGTTTGTGATGTAGCTACAAACTGGTGATGTAAGCTAAACTATTTGCTTTCGAACTAGAACCATATGGTGGTCTGTTAGCTGAACTATTTGCTCCAAACTAGAATCGTATGGTGATGTAAGCTGAACTATTTGTTCAAACTAGAACTGTATGGTGGTCTGTTAGCTGAAGTTCATGACTGAATGTGTGCACTATGACGTAAGGCTTGGTGTAGAATTTTTGCAGTTTTAGGTAAAGGTTATGTCGAATTCAGCATAAGTTGTACAACTACATTTGAAACTGCAAAAAAATCTTAGGCAACACCAACATGAACATGCAAATAGGTAGCTGAAACTAAAAGAGCAACATAATGTACTTGGGCACAAAGCTGGACCCAAAACATACACTTAGCTGCACCTAAAATCTAGGTCAACAACAAACTGAAACTTGGCCACAAGGCTAGACCAGAAACCTGCACATAGCCTGACCTGAAACTTGCACATAGCTAGACCTTAAACTCGCACATAGTTGGACTTGGACCAGACACATGCACATAGCTACACCACTTTCATCGACTCAACCACTTCAAAAACACTATGACACTTGTCCTCTAAAGGAGCGTCTTCACGAGGCCAAACGTGAGGAGCTAGGACTTGTCTCCAAGGAGAGGAAAAAATGAGCTTGATATAGCCAAGGCCAAAGCTAAAGCCAAATCCAAAGGTACTGGTGGAGACGAAGGAGACCGTGTGCTTACAGGCCCACTAGGCCTCGACTATATCAGTCTTGGGCTAGTTTGTATTCCTATTCCTATATACTAGAACATGAGACACCCTTATGGGTGCCCTATCTTACATGCATGCCACCAATAGTTTGAGTTAGCTCCATATAAGAAAATGTGTATTGGATTTTATATGCCAAAAGGAAAGGTTAGCTAGTATGTTTGAGGCACCAATAACATATGCTAAATGGTTTGCTGGTAGTGTTGGGGCACTCTTTAGCCGAAGGTCCTCAAAATATTAACTTATCAATTATTCCGGAGTCTGTTTTAAGTGTAACAAGATGAGTGCCGAAGAACACCTTCAGCTAGAGATAATGTGCACTTACCAAGACGAAGTTGTGAGCTTCAGTCCATCAATGTATGCATGTGATGAAGAAGCTAGCGGGAGCAAGGCAAGGTCATCAAGACTTGTTCTACAAGACTATGAGAGGAAAAGACAACAGTATCCTTATTCTGCTCAGTAGCTCATATGTATAAGTTTGAGGGCATGATTGTGATTTTGATGAAACTATACCCCACAACTATAATTAAGAGCACAGTACCATGCATACATACACTTTTTTAGGGTCAGGAGACATTGACTCGCTCCACCTATGAAGTTGTATCTCCCTTACCTTCGTATTGCTACTTGGAAAACCAAAGGTACAATTGTAATCGTTTATCATGTAATAAGAAATGGAGTGATGCCCAATAAAGACGAGTTAAATATTTTTGTCTTTGCGTATTACACAAGTTATTTGCTTCATCTCTTATTTATATTGTCTATCTTCTCCCTTTAAGTAATCCCCTTGTGAAGAGTTAATTAAAGGGTGAAGTGAAAGGTTGTTTCATTTGTGTTGCCTTGTTTTTGACTTCTCTCAGGGATCAAAAGCAAGTGACCAACATTTGGTGCCCACCTCTGGTGAATTCATGACTACCTTAAAGAGCATCTTCGTCATGCCTCCGAAGAAGACTATATCAGTTGGTTCTATTCTTGCCCCTATAGTTTAGAACCAAGATAAAGATGCACTTCTCTGAGAGGCATGAAGCCAGAAGAGAAAAATTATCGACCCCCACGTCAAAATGGTTAGGAAGAGCTCGATCAAGAGATCCACAATCTTGAAGCTCTTCACCAATAGGTCGAAAAGCATAAAGGAAAGATGATGCGGGTCTTTCAACTCCAGAAGCAAATTGACGAAGCATCAGAGCAGTTGCGCAACATAACGTAACAAATTGAGCAACCAGAAGAGCAACACTATCAGAGGGACCTTCGGCATGAAGGCCACAACTATGATGTGTTCTTGTATGATGATGCTACACATTAGTTGTGGAACTACATGCTATACCGTGGCCACCATTGTATAGACCACCCCAATTACTAATGTACGATGGCCATTCAAATTTGAAGCAATTCTTGGTAAGCTACGAAGCCACAATATTATCCTATGGTGGAAATACAACAGTAATGACAAAATCATTTGTCATGGCAGTTAGAAGTACGGCTCATACTTGGTATCTTCTCTTTGGCCAGGCTTTACTTTAATGGGCCTTAGTCCATTTTTCTTATAGTTGCTACACCTCCCCTAGGTGCACCTTTTCATGGCTTCCTAACTATGCAGACTTCCTCTCTAGCACGGAGAGGAACTATAATGTAGGCCAGGAGTCCTTCTCTATGTAGCCTGCTAGGAGCTTGTTGTGGCATGTCATGCCCTAAGTGTGACTCTTCCCTAGGAGTGTTCGACACTTCCTCAGATGTAGAGGAAATGGGTTTCTGGAAAGGCCTGATGCCCTATTCTTATGAGTACCTCTAAGGCTCTAGGCACCTTGTAGATTCTAGGGCATGTCCTCGATGTTGCCCGGAGCTGGTGCTCGGCATGAACTAAGGTTGGGGCGATCATGGAGACACTTTCTTAACTAGGGCTCCCTTAGGTTAGCAACTTCATATACATTGATCGAGCCCATGACAGAAGACAACCCAAATGGGTACTTAACTTCCCTTAGCACGTTCTCTTAACATAGGAGAATTCTTTCAGGAGTGGTCTTCTGCGGCCCACCGAGCTTTCCATTGTCTATCGGAGGTTGCACGCAAGCGCACCCGATGGTATAGCCTCTGAGCCCCTTGCTTATTATGAGAATCAGTGAGGGTGGTAATTAGACTATCATGTCATTAATCTATGGCTTTAGTAATACCCCTATGTTTGACTCTCGTCAAAAGCCATAACAAGTTAGAATGTTCCTTTTTAGGTACATAGATGTAGTAAAAGCATGCCTCGCTCCTTAAGTGTACATGTCCTAAAGGAGGATTTCCTCGCTGGTGAATATCTTAAAGTTTTTGTAGACTTCCATGTCATGCATAGATTGCTACGATGCAAGGAGCTTGACATCACTCAAGTAACCTTGTTTTGCCTATAAGCTATTAGCTATTTGTGTGCATTCATCGCTATAGGTACTTTAGGAAAAACCTAATGACATGACGTGTTATTGTATAATGCTAGATGATATCATCTAAACACTAAATAATAATATTCTTTACCTTTGTACCATGATGATTACTAAGAGATGCCACACGCGGTTTGACAAGTTGTCTCATAACATTGAACGAAGAATTTGTGGGCATGAACAAGCAGGAGAGAGAATCCAACTGAATTGAGATGTAAGGTACCATCGTACATCTATTCATGCATGATGAAGTGTGTCCATGATAACATATGTCTACATGTCTATACTACTTCAAGTAAATCTTAGTTGAAATATATATTTAAAATCACATTTTTTTCAAAATTTAAAGATAAAAAACTTCTATTATATTTGCATGGTGTCGTGAGGACGCCATTGGACACTAGATTACTTTTGCAATCTATTCTCAATAAGGATTGATGTGTCTTCGACTTTTGGGTTACAAAAAGATGCATAAAATGACTCCTCTGGATTTCAAAAAGATGCACATGATAATTTTTCATTAAATGTACTCCCCTAGATCCTCAGATTATTTGTATACAACGCATATAGGATGTGTACCTCGAGGATGGTGATTCCATTGACATAATAACTGACAAGCAAAAGCAAAGGTGTAAGAAAAAACTAGTTGTTAATTAGGCACGACGACTTCCCAGTGTGTATCAAGTCATATATGATAGCAAATAATAATTCATGCTCTAAATATATGTAGAAGATATTAATCGTTAATATATCCTATATGTGTAGTGCATGTGCCAATAAACAAATCTCAAGCACAATAATGGTGGAATAGAAAAATTGCTAGTAACTTGCATAACTTGAACTGTATGTAGCGGACTTTTGCGGCTTCTTCATGGTGCACGGATGCATTCATCCAATGATCCAAACGGCACATACTTATGCCACACAGGCCAGGTACGTAGCATGTGAGATACCACACCACGCACGCAACACTAGTACAGAGAAGATCTATACTGGCGGTCGTAAACCTATTTTTAGTGGCGTTTATCGTAACCGCCAGTGCTAGGGGCCAGTAAAAATCATCATTTTTACAGGCGGGTAACTGCAGACCGCCAGTGAAAATCGATTTTCACTGGCGGTCGACGTAATAAAACCGCCAGTGAAAATCGATTTTCACTGGCGGTCGACGTAATAAAACCGCCAGTGCAAATCGTTTCCAGGAAACATAAAACAGATTTTAAAAATAGTAAAAAAATTTATTTGTATTAGACCACCCCACCCGCCCGTCTTCGTCGAAGTCGCAAGTTTTTCGCGCGCTACGCGGTTGTTTAGTAATCGAACTGTAGACCTCACCCCTCGCGCGTACCCTCCACTACCACTCCATCTATGACATGCCTTGTGTCTAGTTTGTAGATGTTTTCTCCACATATTACAACCATTTGAGTGTAAATTGCTTATTTGAGACTCTAAACGAATTCAAATAAAAAAGTTGTCAACTACAAAGATAAATAACTTTTGAAGTTCTATAACTTTTATTTTGATACTTTTTTCATCCGAGGTAGTTTGCAAAATTTAAATTTTAAATTTGACATACTTAGATTCAATTTTTGAGAACCGAAATGAGTTCAAATAAAAAAGTTGTCAACTACAAAGTTTCATAACTTTTAGAGATCTACAACTTTTATTTTGGTGATTTTGTCATACGAGGTCGTTTGAAAAACTCGAAAAATTAAGGATAAAAATGATTTCTAGTGGCGGTTCCTTAAGAAAACCGCCACTAGAAATCGTATTTCTACTGGCGGTTCTTTAAGAAAACCGTCACTACAAATCATGGATTTCTACTGGCGGTTTTCTTAAGGAACCGCCAGTAGAAATACGATTTCTAGTGGCGGTTTTCTTAAGGAACCGCCACTAAAAATAGCACAGTCGGTGGATAACCGGATCCGTCTGTAAAAATATATCGTCCCGCAAGTGTTGAGCCTTTTTCTACTAGTGCAATGACCAGAGTTCTGCGTTCCCCTTTCGTGGCCGAAGAAGCATGCATGTCATGTGACTCATGTCTTGCCAAAATGCATACTGTGCATTACAGTGGCAACTCTAGTAGTCTAGTACAATATAGGTACGCATAAGTACCGTAAAGCCTGTGGTTCTGGCTAACGAAACATATAGGATGGCACCCGTCGGTCCATGTACGATGTACAAGCTTTTTGTAGGAAGCTAGGACCGAAGGACCATCAAAGCTCAATAGACCTGCGCAGATGGTCCAAATGAAAGGGTCTGTCGTACGTATTATAGAAGTCCACAATTTTCTTCTCTCGGGCTGTTACATACTACCGGAAACAGCCTCTTTGCTCAGTTCCTAAAGCACTCGGCAAAGTCTGTAAACACTCGGTGAAGGTTGAGTGTGACACTCGGCAAAGAGAGCTCGGCAAACTGTACATCGACAACGAATTCTTTACCAAGTACTTTTTATCGGCACTCGGCAAAAACTTTGTCTAGTGTCACAAGGTACTCGGCAAAGAAAAGTCACCGTCACGGTGGCTAGTAACGGAGACGGAGCCTTTGCCGAGTGTACTAGGTAACACTCGGCAAAGAGTTTCCCTCTTTGCCGAGTGGCCGCCAGACTACCTCTTGGCAAAGAGGTCGCCAGCAAGCCCCTTTGTCAGTACCTTTGCCGAGTGTACTAGGAGGCACTTGACAAATGTTGTTTCTTTGCCGAATGCCGAGGCCACAACACTCAGCAAAGAACTTTATCGGTGCCCAGGTGTGTCGAGTGTTATGTCCTAGGCACTTGGCAAAGCACCTCTTTGCCGAGTGTTACACTCAGCAAAGTGACCAGTATACTCCTTTTTTATTTGTTTTTGCTATTCCATCCAAACAAACAAAAGATATCACATAATCATAACAGATATCACATAATCATCACATATACATCATATATCTCATAAAGACCATAGATCAAACAAGTTCTCACAAAACATTACCAACATGTTCGAACATAAACATAAGTATCCAACACTCAAGAACATAAGTCTCAAGTATCTCACAAAGCATTACCAACATCAAACAAGGTCAGATTGGGTTAATTAACATACCTGCCATATATACGTGCGCCCATATGATTATAAGTTCGTATAAGGGGCTGTTTGAATATATTACCAACATCAAACAAGTTCAGACATACCTGCCATATATACGCGCGCCCATATGATTATAAGTTCGTATAAGGAGGTGTTTGAATATATTGCACTAGCTCTAATAGTTAGTTTGCTAAAAAATTGGTAGTCGAACTAGCTAGCTAACTACTAACTAATTTGCTAAAGTTAACTAATAGTTGAACTATTAGATAGACTGTTTGAATGTATTTAACTATTTTTAGCAACTAATTATTAGCTCTACAACATTCAAACACCCTCTAAGAAGGAAAACAAGATTTAGGGCTCCTCTGAAACGCAGGATTACAAGAACACAGAAATAGGAAAAACGTAGGAATGAAATAAAATTATTATATATGTAAACCAGATGATTATAATACAAAGAAAAAAAAAATCATAAAATTGGTGTTTGGATGGTCCATAGTAGGAAAAACACAGGAACGATAAACATGAGCTTGGAGCAGATGTTTTTTGGGTCCTACAAAATTTCTGTGAAATCACACCCAAAGAAAAGTTTATTTCCTGTATTTTTTCCTATGGCACAATCCTATATTTTAAAGGGGGCTACAGTAGTAACATATATCCTACGATGAAGGGTCCTATGTTTTTTCATAAAAATATAATCCTTTGTTTCAAAGGAGCCCTTTAGAGTCACTACCGGAATCGCGTTCTTTGCCGAGTGTCTAAGACACTCGGCAAATGCTATTTTACACTCGGCAAAGGCTTTGCCGAGTGTAACACTCGACAAAGAACACTCGGCAAAGATTTTATCGGCAAAGGGTTCTTTGCCGAGTGCTTTTTTTCGGACACTCGGCAAAGATTTTGCCGAGTGTCAAAAAGCACTCGGCAAAAAAAAAACACTCGGCAAATTAAGAATCGAATTTTTTTTAAAAAAACAACAAAATATTTTTTAAATTATAGGAACAACTCTCCAACCCTACCCTATTACCTTACCCGTTGCCCTATCATTTTTCACTATTATTTTGAATCAAACTTATATTATTTTGTAAATGGTGAGATTCGAACTCGCAACCTCTCTCTCGCGCATACCCTCCTATACCACTACACTACTACACCAATTATGTTTATATTACGTTTCCATTCCCCATGTACTATAACAAATCGAGAGTAATTTGATTATTTAAAGCACTAAATGAGTTCATTTGAAAATGTGATCAACTATAAAGTTGCATAACTTTTTGAGATCTAAAAGTTTTATTTTAATAGTTTCTACATCCGAGACCGTTTATAAAATTTGAATTTTAAATTTAAAAACTTCACACAAAATTTTCAATGATAAGATGATTTCAAATCAAAAAATTGTCAACTACAAAGTTTCATTACATTTCAAGACCTACAACTTTCATGTTGGTGGTTTTTCCTTTCGAAGTCGTTTTCAAAATTCAAATTTTAAATTTTTTAAATTCAGACGTAGTTTTCGTTGACAATATGACTTCAAATGAAAAAGTTGTCAACTATAAACTTCTATAACTTCTCAAGATCTATAAAGTTTATTTTGGTTGTTTGGTAATTTGTTTATCTCAGATGATTGTTCTAACAATATGCACAAATTTTATACGTCTCTCTCGTAGTTTCATAAACTACGAGAGAGATATAGGTTTTATGAACAAATTTATTTTTATTTTGTCATATGAAGAAATGTTCAATATATAAATTGTACATCATGATGAGTTATACAAATTTGTAGTTGAAAACTTTTTCATTTGAATTAATTTACTACTTTAAAATGTGATTTTTAAATTGTCTTTGCCTAGTGTTGGAGAAAAAACACTCGGCAAAGAGCTCTTTGCCGAGTGTTGTATTTGTGACACTCGGCAAAGAGCCCTTTGCCGAGTGTCAAAAAAATACACTCGGTAAAGAAACTCTTTGCCGAGTGTCAAAAATAAAACACTCGGCAAAGAGCTTCTTCGCCGAGTGTTTTCTTTTACCGAGAGTTTTTTGCGTGGCACTCGGCAAAGAGCTATTTGCCGAGTGCCCGAAATAAAACACTCGGCAAAGAATATGGCACTCGGCAAAGAGCCAAATTCCGGTAGTGAGTTCGGGTTTGCCAATAAGGTTTACACCTGTCATAATTCAATTATATATTTATGGCTATGTAAAACACTATTTTAATTACACTGTAGATTGTACTGTTTATATAGTTGAGTTTAAAATGAGAGACGACGATAGATAAGCTGCTGGAGATCGATAGCCTTACAGACAATAACGGAGGTAGCAGTGGGGCGGACGGGCCTCGAGCCCAGCTCCTACCACTTCCGAGCCTATGAAGCCCTCACTAAAGCCTCCTCTAAAATATAAAATGTACACAGTATGATAAGAAGTTCATATACTATAGCGGTTTGGTTTAGTTCCCCTACAATTTTTTCTGGCTCCATGCTCTTATCACCTGCTTCCGGAAAAGAGTTCTCCCCAGGATTCAGACAACATCTACAGGATCACTTTCAGCCGATGCCTGGTTGATGCCGTGATGGCAGGGGCGTAGACACATGTACCGGGTCATATCTTTGCATGCATGCGCGATAAAGGAACGGTAAAGATCCTGCAGCCTTTTAATGATGCATAGACCATACCTGTCATGCATGCTTCTTGCCTCCTTTGTTGCTGTTGACGTGCAGCAGACTTAATTCTCATTGGTTCAGTCTATTAAAATAGTGTGGTCTCTCTTCCATCAAAACAGACATATATATAGGTAAGTAATTAATAAAGGTACTTAAGCTTTATTATTACCATTTCTCTGCGTGCAAGCTAGAGATGGTCAAACGGATCGCTCGGCCCGGCTCGGTGAAGCCTAGCCCGTTTTGGGCTCGGCCCGCCAGGTACGGTTAGAAAATCGGGCTACTGTCCGAGCCTGCGGGCTCGTTTTCCTGTCCGAGTCCGTCCCGCAGCGGGTCTAAACGGGCCGAGCTTAGCACGAAAAAAGCGGGTCAAAAATGGGCTAAACGGGCCGGTAAGCATGGTTTAGTGCAAAAAAGCAGGCTTAACGGGTTTAGAGGTAAACGGGCCGTGTCGGGCTAGCCCACCGTGTCTAGTTTTCTGTCCGAGGCCGACCCGCTTATTCGTGTCGGGCCAGCCCGTGCCCGCATAGAACCGGGCCGTGCCGGGCTCGGATCAGGCCCAAACAGCGGGCTTCGTGCCGGGCTCACGGGTCTCGTGCTTATTGGCCATCTATAGTGCAAGCACGATGAAAAGTTCACACAAGCACACGATACTCACAACCGTCTAGGTATATACATAGATGAATAAAACTATTGGAGTTATTTGTATACATGTCTAGATTTTAGCTCAAACATAAGCACTCTATCACTTATCACTCAAATGTATGTTCTCTCTAAGCACTCTAGGACATAAAACTTGCATGAATAAATTTCTCTACTTAAGTGGTGATATTGGTAATTTAGCAACTAGGAACACATTATAAAAGAAATTAAAGGTTAAATTCTATCTTATATGTCTTGTACCTATTGAAAATACGCTTACCATTCTAGAACCGGGGGAGCAATAATTACTATTTTATTTTATGTGCAACATAATCATGAAGAAAATGTCCTGTAGGCAAAGGGGGTACAACAAAAGAAAAGATGTATGTGTGCCATCATAACTATTTTAGAAAAAAAAACTTCATTGAAATAAACCCTAAAATGGTCGATAGCATATCTTCATACCCCATACCGATAGGGTTGGAATTCATAATGGGTAGCGAATGCCCTGACCTCCACGTAACGTCAGAATTATGATCAGACATGATGATCTGGCCATCTCGACACAGATAACGCGTGAACTATGTTATTAGAATCACGTGAACTATGCACGACGAACCACTACACCGACGAGATTGGTTATAGAATCATAATTGACCTCTTGTGATGAATCATAGCATATGACATCCTAGTGGCGGATGCATCCCCACGCCTCAACCTCTAGGGCAAGCCGTGGGCTGAAGCAAGCAATGACTGTATTACTAGCCTCTAAGTGCCTCTCTCTCGGCAGCCATTTTGGGGGACAAAACCTCTATAGCCATGCTATCATGCACGCATATGCGTACGTATATATATGCATATAGATTGCCGGTCGCCTTTCGTATGCCTGTGCCCTGTGAGGAGCATACAGGCTCTGCCGTAGCTGCAGAGGAGCGCTGCGGTGCATGTAGAATTTTTCTTCTCGGGGTGTGTGAGCCGGTGCAGGCCGGTGGGTCTCTGACATGTGGTCCTGGGAGAATTGGAGACCACGTCGATCGCGTGGTGTGCCCTAGTAATGACAAGGTCGTAGGGATCCGCATCACATCAGCACCCGCTCTGCTCTGCCTTCTGCGTAACGGCTCCTAGTTTTGTCTCCACTAAAATCCTCGTCTACTCAACATATAGACAATGACATGTGGGAGCAACCGTAGCTGGGCATACATGTCAGTTATATGGAAGCGGCTGCCCTTTGCCTAGAGGCGGAATTAATGGCGTCGCACAGGTGACCGGTGGGTGTAAAAGGGAATGAGAGCCTGTGCTGCCGCAGTGCCGCTGCCACGTCTGCCCTCCACTGCATGCATGCCTGCTACTGAGCGTGTTGCCGCTGCCGGATGGGACCACGTACGTCTGCTGCTGGCCTGGACCTTAGAACATCGCTGTGGGTCCCTGCCACTGTGCCACACCCCCATATACCGTATTTGTTCTAATTAATAATATCTTGTCCTGGGGTGGTACTGCATGTGCAAATTGTACTCAGAGTTGTGTTAAACACCTAGCAATAGAAAGACGTACAGTGGGTTTGGTTTGAGAGATGAGGTTGTGTATCATCTTCTCGCTCCTCACTTTTGTATTTGGTTTAAAATGAGTTGATATATCATCATTTTATTCTTCGTAGGCTGATAATTAATAATAATATAAGTATTGAGTTTATTCTACCAAATTTGTGGAATAGACTTATAATACATCACCTCATCTAGAATATGGATTGATTCTTCAAACTAAACATTCCCGTAATGATAGATATAGGCTCCGTGTAAAATTCATATATAATGCTATAATTGTTCCTCGTCGGGTCCGGTGGTTACCCCTTTATCTTAAAAAGCACCAAAGAGCTAGCTAGCCTCTTTTAACCTAGATGGTCAAACGTGACCTCTTGTCAACTAGCAAATATACGCTACTTTGTCCTCTTTACTACAAAATTTTCATATGTGTAAGTTGTGTTGTCCACTACGCGATAATTTACTTTTCATAATGAGAGCAAGTATAACAAGGTGATATAGGCGAGTGCAAGACATGCCACATCAGACTTACGATAATGTGGAAGAGAGAAATGAAGAGAGAACAAAAGTGGGCTACTGTCACACCCAGGTTTAAAGAGACAAAGCCGGGTGTATCTCATACATGCGCCAAAGAAGACAACATATATAATAACAGAGTGTATAGAGATAAATGTCACAATATAATCAGAGTACTTATTACATAGCGAAAGTCTTACAAAATAAAACATAAATATAAAATAAGCTAAGGATCATCCTTGGCGCCAGAAAGTCAACTAGGAGAAGCCACCTAGATCGAATCGAACTCCTCGTTGTGTAGCTCCACTCGAACCACCTATTCTCCTCCTGTGGGGGGTGTGAGACAGCAAGGGTGAGCTCACACATGATCATAGCTCAACAAGTTGTGGGGAAACCAGTGTGCATGAACTCACCAAAGGTGGGAGTTCATGTGATGTGTAAGGCTAATCAACAATAGGGGTTAAAGCCGAGCATTGCTTTTAATTAGTTGGTCAAAATTTTATTAGCAGTTACTAAATGTAAGTAAATACCAAACCATAATAAATAATAATAGAACAAAATTAATAATAAACCCATGCAAATGCAAATGACAAATTGAATTTAAGTTACATAAATTAATCATGTGAGCGTCCTGAGTTGCTCTTGACCGTGAGCTCGGCTAGTATACCAGTTTTACACTCTACAGAGGTTGTACCCTTTACCCACAAGTCGTGTTTCCCATGTCGCCAGGGTTTGCAAGGCCCTTAGACACTACCGAGACAAATGGCTAGGGATCCACTATGAGGCCTTTACAAAGTTCTACTAGCTTCCAAAAACCTGCTACAGTTTATGGGAAGAGCACTTGCAAGAATCCATCGTCTGACCGTCATCGCAGCAAAATCAACCCGAGAACCTCCTTGCATGTAACTCCCCTACTGCCCTTGCCCCTTTCAGGTAAGGTAGTCTTCCACTAGCTTTCCTAATTAGTTAGCCAAGGGGTCCTATTCCTCACTTGTGGTGGCACGTGTTTCTCAAGTTAAGCTCCATGTTCCAATTAAAATATAATGATCTTGACATGAACATAAATAACATAATAGAATAATTGCAACATGGATATAATGAAATATTAACCCAAAACCATATAAAGCAATAGCAAAACTACCTAAGTGATTCATGGGTAAACAAGGTAAAAAGGATAAACAGACTAGGGTGACCTATTGGATCCCATCAAAATTAAACCTATGCATTGAATAGTGATAATAAAGATATTATTGGATAAAAAAAGTGGATCAAGGGCACAACTTGCTTGGCACTTGAGATTCTAGGTACCAGAGTGATTCTTCAGATCCTAATGACCTCACTGCTAGTCGTAGCAATACAAACAAACATGGTATAGACAAAATTAACATCACACCATACATAAGAACAAACTGCATAATAATGATCTACGCGAAGATACGAGATCGTGGGTTCAAGAATTACTAAGATCGAAGTTACGATTAAGGAGTGATGATTCGATAGAAGATCTATGTGATTTAAATATCAAACTATATTATAGATTGGTTAGTATAAATCATATGGGAGATTATTCTAAAAATAATCATCTCAACTTTAATCTAAGTCATTATTTGATTAAAGATTATCTAGTCAAACTATGATCATAAGATTAGAGGTTAATCCAATAGACATAGATTAATCCAATCAACATAGGATAAATAGATATCTAATATAAAAGTATGAGACATGTATAATCGATGTTGTTACTGCATAGTAAATATTCATACGAAGCTAACGCAACTGGAACGGGTCGAATCAGAATTAAAACGAAGAAGTTATGAATTTCCAAGGGTTTTATGTATTTGATACAAGATTAATTAAGAGATTAATTTTAACACAGTTTTCATGTCAAATCAGAAACACTAGATGATAAATAATAATATTACAAAATTATAGGAACTAGAATGAACTGAAAAGGAGCTAAAATAAATTTTATATGGAATTTACATGTTCCTAGAATTATTTTTGTGTTAAAATCAATTTCTGATATTATTTATATGGTTTTCTTTATTATCTGGACTGCGCATCAATTTTCAGAGAGCACCAGGGTGAAAGTATAAAATTTCTATAGACTCAGACGGTCACCAGAACGGACTGCGGATTGATTCATTAAAAAAGGAGGGGCTCTTTTGCTAAATATATCGCCCGAAAGGGTATCATCTATTCTGAGCTGTGCGATCACAGATGGAGGGCTAAGATTAAATTGTCCTTGACCCGAACCGGTACGCTTTATGGATCGTCGGATCCTAATCTGAGGGCCACAATTTTAACCTAGCCCAATCGCACTGCCCACCATTAGATCATAGGCGGATGGCTCAGATATTATAGAACCCAGATACAATCCTACGCATTCACTGGACATCTTACGGTTGGGATTTAACGCAGCAGAAGTGATGCGGTGACTTGATCTCCACCGCTGATGCCCCGATCAAAGGCCAGGGGCTTATCCCCGTCCTAGACGATGCACAGCGGCGGTGCATAGCACCCCACCAACGGCAATCTCACTGGTGTGAGGCGACCTGGTGCAATAGCACCCCAAACGCATACCCAAACGGTCCAATGCGATGCTGGGAACAAGGCGAATCGAAATGGGGAGAACTCATCGTGAATCGTGCAGCACAAACCTCTGCCCACGGCGCACGGCGGATCACCGTCGACGGCGAGAAATTTCGGATGATTGGATGGGTCACTGAGCTCAATACGTCATGCCAGCGACCAACGCGTGCCAACGAACAATCCCGACGCCACCTTGGCCTTCAATCGTCGGTGCAGACACAGGCCTACGGCGGCGAGCAACAGTGTCACTTGCGGCGTGGTTCTCGCAGTGAGGGAGGGGAATGGCTGGTCCGAGGAGGGTGTGGAGTCTCAGGATTCGCGGTCGGGAAGGTGTAGAGGGTTTTATCTGTGGCTCCCGCTCGATGGCGCAGCAATCACCACAAACGCGGCGGACTCGCCCGACCAGGGACTCCAGCACGCGCGGCGTCTGCTAAGATCCGCCCGTTGCGGCACTCTATGTGGAGGTGGAAGAGACCCACACGCAGTCACAGTGTGTGGCAAGAGTGGATGACCGAGCGGATCGACGAGGGGTGTGGGCTTCGCGGCATCCGAGGATTTCTCCCGCCCAAGACGGAAGATCCGTTGCGTTTCTGTTAGGAGCCCGAGTCCGTCGCGAAGGAGACGGTTCTGACGATGAGCGCCCCACATGTCAGCGAACCGTGCGGTGTGGCAGTGATGTGGGTAGGGAGGCCAGCTTGGCAGTGTTGTCCCCGCAAGGCGCGCACGAGTGGTGTGGCCGGCCAGCGGGCCCGCCGGTCTATGACCGAAGGCGGAACACACGCGAGGGCTGCGGCGCGGGGTGAGGCTGGCCACATGGGACCGCATGGCGGTGAGAGGAAACCAGCGGCTAGGGTTTGGCGAAGTGGAACTAGGCTGCGCGGATGAAACACAAATTGGGCCGGCCGAGGGAAAATGGGCCCAACGCCCGATCACTTTTCCTTTCTTCTTTTCTTTCTATTTTCTATTTTCTTTTCTTTCTTTCAACTTTAAATTCAAATTTAAATTCAAACCTTATGCCAAATTTATCCTCATATTATATTGTGAAATTAACAGTCAAATTTTAAAATTATTTATATATATATATTATTTATATTTTTGTATCCTTTCTCTTTTCTAAATTCTAGGATTTCTTTTAGACTTTAAAATTATACTTTGGACTTCAATAAATTTCTTTTTACTTTACAAAATTCCAATTCCAATCTAGGATATAGTTTAATAATTCAAACTTAATACATACTCACAATCAATTATGGAGCAATAGGTATATTTTTATTTTAATTGATTTACTTGTTTGATAAATGTTTGCAATATGAGACCCACTCATATGTTTCCTTTATTTTTAGGAAAAATAGTATTTTGATTGTGGGACATGAGTTAAAAGTTACTTCAAACTTGAATATTCATGTAAATAAATGCTTATGGTGCATCATTTAATGAGATGCAACATTATTTAATTGAATAGAAAACTTTTCTATTACTTCTTTTCTAAAATAATTCTTGGTTTTCAAAATTCAGTCCTCAATTTTCAATACTCAAATGTAATTTGAGATATCTGAATTTACTATTTTATTTCTCCATATATTTATTTTATTATTATTAATTTTTCTTCTTCTTATATAGATTTTTGGGCCTTACAAATCCTACCCCCTTAACAGAAATCTCGTCCTCGAGATTTGTAAGTGAAGGGTGTATACTCATATTGTCTCAGCACATATGCACAAACAAAAATCTCAGCATGATGCATAACTCATTAGCAAAACATGGGGTCAAATAGACCTTATTATTCCTCCTAAAATAGTATCATACCAAATACTAACTAAAGTAGCATTTAGATCTTACAAATAGTAATAATATATGTGTATATTTATGTAGCTTGGTGGAGCTAGTGGTGGTGGTATAGATAGTGGGCGTTGTTGTTGTTGTCTTTCCAACTATGCTTGCCTTATTTCTTAACGTATCTCCAGTCGGTCCTGACGTATTTCCTCGCGTTCCTGTCTTTTCTGATTTTGCAGTTCGGTAACCATGTTTGCCATTTGTTGTATTACCATCATTTGGGTGGCAACCACTTGGTCGATTCCAACCGGTGGAGGATATGGAGGATTCATTTCTGTTTGCTGTTGCTTGATAATCTTCCTTTCCTGGTATTGACCATGAGAGTTAAAAGCATATGGTAGGATAGCTTTGCAATGAAAAGTATTTGGTAAGCGGAATGAATAGGCTAGTAGCTAGTTATGATCTGAAGATTCTTTAGTAGGGCTTAATCTAATTTATGTTCAGATTGGGGTAACTAGTCGCATAAGGTGAATACCCTAAGGTAGGATAGAATCTTGTCATGATGAGATAGATATGGGTGACATAGACTGCATGACGTAGATTAAAATCTCATTTGATGATAGGTGGGGGATAGATAGATTATACCATTCATCATGCCTCTATGAGTTGGGTTAGCTCATGGTTGAGTTGATCTAATGTGCTAAGTCAAGTTAACACCTGGCTAGAAGGGTCCAAGTATCACTAATTGGATTAGATCACACTAGATTCCATAACCCTATTTAAGAATACCATTTAGTTGAGCATCACAAGCTAACTTCATCTTTACAAAGTTCTAGTGTTTTTTTATACACCTAATTTTTTATGCCATTAGCAGGTGTGGCATAGAAAATAAGGGTACATTGGGTTTTAGCTATTAGGTGAGTGTAGAGAAGATTTGGGGTAAGAGAAAGTTAGGTAAGGGAGACTTTTATTCCGTGTGGTGGATATTGATTCATCTAAAGATCTGTCTCTACTCATATTCTTCATTGTCGAGGTTAACCTTCTTCTTGGGTCTGTTTTAGGGACCATCGATCATGGTGTTAGATGCCATTATCCTAGTTGGGATAACAATTGCGGGTACATGGGGTAGGTAGGTTGAACAGAGTTTTACTTTACTTTTGGGATAAATGGGTTGGGCAACCTATAACATAGGCTAGTTTGTGATTTCATGGACGAGTTGGTCTAAGATACTCGTTTAAGTTTAAACCCGTTTATAGAAATATGGTTTAGTTAATACTTGTAACATAGATTAGACCATATTAGATTAAGTAGGGTCTAGATTAGATTGGATATAACTGGATTATACTTAGTTTAAGTTAGATAAATCTACCAGGGTAGAATATGTGTTATTAATATGCGTTAGAATCGTTTGAGATAGGATGAATTATATAGCGTAGGTAGGTCTGAATCTATGTCGGTTAAACAGAGGGGTTATGCAACTATCTGATGGTTAAGGTAGTCGCATATGGTTAGGTAGTTGTATGTGGTCTAGTTAATCTAGAGCACCAATTTAGGTTAAAACATGCTATAGAAGTAGGATCCAATCTATTTTACCGGTATTATCTAACATGTTTGTCCATTGGGTTAGGTCTGATCAGATTAGATGGGATCAGAATTAAATTGGTGTAATCAAATCAGACTAGATAGGATCTACTTAATTTATTTTGGAATAGATCATGTGTGTTACACTATTGTGAGATAAGCAAAGTGGTGGGGATAAGTATGCTTATTAGGACAAGATGAGTCTCTAAGAATAAGATAGAATCTTCTGAGATTAGTTAGATCTATTAGGGTAAGATAAAATCTTTTAAGATAAGATGAATCTATTAAGGTAAGAAAGAATCTTTTAAGATAAGATGAATCTATTAAGATAAGAGAGAGTCTTTTAAGATAAGAGGGATCAATTAAAGATAAGAGAGAATCTTTTAAGATAAGAGGGATCTATATAGAATCGATATATTTTAATGGGGATCAACTAGGTTGTTTAGTTATCTTATGAATTTTATTTATTTATATTTATACCTACATGTATATGCAGATGTAATTGTGGACATTACTCCACAACTCAACACACTCAATCAAAAATCCAAATCAAACAAGTATCATAAGAACAAGCACTCAAACGTATATATACCTATAAAAATAGTTTTGTTTTTGTTCTTAAGAGTAGGTCTCCTATTCCTAAAGGTCACTTTAGGCACAAGATTTTAAAGTGTGAAATCCACATTTGTCTTTAGAAAGAAGAGGTAAGAATAATTAGAGTAAAGTGGAAGTAGATGAGAAATGATTAAGAAAAGTTTAGATAAGAATCAGAGTTGCAAAGGTAAGTAAGTATTGGTTGTCCAGTTCTATCTAGGTTTCGTCCCACAGTCAACATTCCTCTGATACCACTTCTGCCACACCCGGGTTTAAAGGGACAAAGCCAGGTGCATCTCATACATGCGCCAAAGAAGACAACATATATAATAACAGAGTGTATAGAGATAAATGTCACAATATAATCAAAGTACTTATTACATAGCAGAAGTCTTACAAAATAAAAGATAAATATAAAACAAGCCAAGTATCATCCTTGGCGCTAGAAAGTCAACTGGGAGACGCCACCTAGATCGAATCGAACCCCTCGTTGTGTGGCTCCACTTGAACCACCTGTTCTTCTCCTGTGGGGGGTGTGAGACAGCAAGGCTGAGCTCACACATGATCATAGCTCAACAAGTTATGGGGAAACCAGTGTGCATGAACTCACCAAAGGTGGGAGTTCATGATGTGTAAGGCTAATCAACAATAGGGGTTAAAGCTGAGCATTGCTTTTAATTAGTTGGTCAAAATTTTATTAGCAGTTACTAAATGTAAGTAAATACCAAACCATAATAAATAATAATAAAACAAAATTAATAATAAACTCATGGGTTACTCACTAGTAGCCAGCTGAAAGTGGGTCGCTCACATATTTCACGACAGTTTGTGAAAGAAAGATGTGAACCAAGTATTAAATGTATAGGTTATAACATGAGTTATTATATGACTAGCCTTTTAGTTGCCTATCTATGCCATGACAATATCATAAATCCGGTTGTGACCTGTATTATTAACCTTGCTCTAGGACACATCTATTTTTAGTACCACTAATTAGTGAATTTAGTCAATTTGGCATCCCATGTTAGTTTAGATGGCTTAGCACATAGAGACTGATGGGATTTTACCCGTGGCGGAGCTAGGATTAAAATACCTACTATATGATAAAAAATATTGTATAACATTATCAAATTTATGCATTCGACATGGAATAAGAATTCTAGATCTTTATAAATTATATTAGTCCATGAGTCCATTTTCTAGCTAATTGATATATTGAATTAAAGTTGTGACGCAAGAACAATACCAAAATAATAAAGACGACATAAAGATGAATACACGGCTGATGAGATTCAACTTTTATATAATGACTCTAGTATTCATGAGGCACCTAACAAATTTTTGAGAGAATTCAAAAATCCAACTAGACTCGAGGATCCATAAAAATTCATCAACCTACGTAGGTATATGTCAAATTTGCCGTGTACATACCAACTATCAGGTGACAACTTTAGTTGAAATTTGTAGATTTTATTATCCATGAGATCTAATGTAGTCTGTATATAAGTTGTTGGCGCTCATTCTGCTGCTTCGTGTGATCACCTTCTTTGAACTTTGGTTCTGGGGCTATGGCAGAGGCAAGTCAAGTGGTCGGCGGCAATTGGTAGCTACCTAGCCAGACGATAGGATGAATCATAAAGGGGTGAGGTTTAGATATCAGCGTCTGCAAGTGAATTAGGTTTGACGTTTCATTGGTCATTCAACGAATATTTTATCTTATATTCTTTGTCTCTTTTAGACTTTGGTTGTCATACTATAACAGAGTTATGGATCATATATTAGCAACCACTATATTAAACTTTGATTAATTGCGCTGAACACACATAATTTAGACTATATATATAAATATATATTTTCTTGTCTGTGTCGCAGCCTTGGGAGAGACCATGGCCCCTGCCAGCCCCCCTTGGCTCCACTCCTACATCCTCCTATATTTTGAAGCTTGAAACCACTTCATGATTATATCATTATCATGTCCTTTAAATATTTTCTCTATGTATCATATCTCTAAAGATTGAACTTGTCATCGTTGATCTTATTGTGTTGATCGGTCTCGATAATTTTCATATATAGTAAAAAATGTTCCTTTAACTGATATACATTATGTGCATCGGTCATATAGGTTAGCATGTGCATGTAAAGTATACCATAAAGTATTATCAAGTATAAAAGACTACATCGTCTACCATTTACATCATACTAAACACCACGAGTCCCAATGTACATGGAGATGTGGCATATCATATTTGTTCCTACAATAGGTATGGCAATCACCTAAAAAGGACATTTTTCGACCTGTGTCGCAACTAGGGGCATGGGCAACGGTACAACTCCAAGAACAGAATAAGTAAGGGGTATGTAGTTAGGCTTAGCTTTGCACTATAAAAGAGAGTGGTTAAATATTGTTTAGGGGACTATATAAGATAGATTCTAGATTCGAGACCGAACTAGGAGGACTAAATTGGACTTCACACATTTAATTCAGATCAGACACACTTGCATAAGAGTTTACATAAAAGGTGGACATAAAAGTGGATTATGACCATTCGACTAGAACTCCTACCACAATCAAGAGGTGAGGGGATCTAGAAGATCTTTATGCTCCTTGGTGTTTGAGCTTACAACCTTTTCCTCATTTTTGTTCATGAATTAATAAAGCAAGAGGACATTAGGTATTATGAACACTATAGCTCGAACCTCTCTAATTGCCTGCAAGTTGGGTCCCACTCGTGTCTAGATTCAGCATGACCGACGACCTGCACCATGCTCCCTTCTTACTCTATCTTTGTTTGATACTCTAGGTACCCTGATATTGTTACTGAATGAAAAATGTCATCATCACAATCCATATCATGGGTGAGACATGGGCTGCTCATGACCAAGAGCATATGGCTGATGCACCAGATTTATTTAATCCTTATACAAACATTATACATTTTGTCCCATAAGTGGTGAGATACTCTAGTGCTCGAGGCTAATTACTCCTCATATGTCCATTGCAAGTTGTAATTAGGTGGGGTTTCACTTCAAGGCCTTTATAAAGGTTCTCTAGAGCGATAACATGCATGTTACAGGTTACCTCTATTGCATAAACGACTCCCCTAGGGTAGCGACTAACAAAATTAGCAAATCAAACCATGCACTCATCCCTGATAGGACGATGTATATATCTTAAGCCCCTCATACGACATGATGGATAAGCACACTACACTTTAGTTCCTCTAGTTAGTCAATCAAGGATGTCCCATACCATCCTTGTGGTTGCACTATCGTCTTGAAATAGTCACTCAGTGAACTAGTTCTTATGACGAAGTACTTGAACAATATACCAAAAATATGCTCAAGCCTCTAGGTTCATATTACTAAAAAGCCATTTTTAATCATTAAGTCAATCATCTCATCGTCATCATATCATCATGTTTAAGAAACATATTAGCGCACTAACATTTTTCTAAACATCCTAGCCCAAACCCAAGGTGAGATGAGAGCAAGGTAAAGTCAAATACTAGTCATCCTTAGGTTGTGCAGTCATATTGGATGAAACAATGAACTTTAGTGAAAGAAGAGGTATAGGTAAAAAATGCTTGCCTTCTTCAACTGATTGTTCATGTTCTTCCCAACCACTATTCTCCTAGTCCACATAGTGCTCCTCATCTACATGTTGCAAACACATATCAATATAATAGGAAAGGAAATAATAGTACACCAAACATTACATATAATAATTGATATGCATATAAACAGATTCTACATATTCTTTTGAGTTCACATGTTCAAAATGCAACTTACTTGGAGTTAGGACATGAAAGTCTTGCTTAAAACAAGGCTATATGGGCATAGCTATAATTATGAAAATTATAAGTGTTATAAGCTTAAGCTAGCGGCTAGATTATACTTAAAATATAGATAAGAGTCTTGGTGCTTAAAGGTGAGCTCAGGGACATGTTTGTGAAGGGAGCATGATTTGTGAAGCCAAAACATGAAGAAAAGGACCTAATTATGAGAGATAGGTACCTAAAGGTTATACTTTTGGATAGTAGATTGTTTTCCTAAGAGTTTGAGACACTTTAGCAAAAGTGTGTGGGTCTATGGGGAGGGATATGACATGACATTTTCTAGACGCTTGGATCTACATGAATTGTATAGATTAGAATGATGTAGATGAAGGGGTATGGGCCCTATGGTGTCTCTTATCCATATCAGACTGCTATAGTGCATTGAGGTCGCAGCATTGGCAATAGATAAGGTTATATGGCGACACAACAAGTTCCACGGTAGTGGCTTGCCATACTGAGCCCATGAGCGCTCTAGAGGGGTCCAGACATGGGGTTTAGCTCGAAGAGTTTGGGACAACAAAATGATGAAGGAAAATGAAAAATGATGGGAAAGCTCATCAGTATTATGGCACTATCATTTGGGCCATATTTCGAGGGGAGAATATAAGTCTCATCAAAGAAGAGATACTCCATCCCTTAGATTTTATAGATCTAGAATAATATAGATATTGCATAAAGGGTAAATTTGTGAAGCAGCTCAAGAAAACTGTCGAGCATTGTATGGGAGTATTAGAGATAGTACACACATATTTGTTGTTCTTTCTTAGTAAGGATAGTTGATGACTATGTATCATTCAGAACATTCACAAATGACTACTCTCACTATGATTATGAAAGGGAAATGTGTCTTTGTGTCATTTGTTGGGGGCCTTCCTCTTCCGAAGGTCCTCAAAAACGTGACATGTTTTTCAGTGTAACATAGATTGCCACAGGAGGCTATGGCTTTGAGATGAAGGTATGCGTGATATGGAGATACAACCCGAAGGTAGGATGAACAGACACCAAAGCTGTGGCTGAAGGAGCTTCGGCTTAGTATAATGACAAAGGTGGAAGATGAAACTGACCTAAAGGGGAAAGGACTACTCAGTCTTTGGTAGTTTGCTTTATGACTAGTAGTAAATGTTAGGTACATGAATGTGATTTTGTCCAAGCTGTGTCCTGTGCCTATAAATAGATGAACAGTAACACCGTATTGTTCAGCTGACTGTAATTGCTTTTGCGTCACTCTCGCATTTTCACCTTCTGTTAAGCTGAGGGTATCAATGTAATGTGAATGTTATGAATATTTATCCATGTTTATGAAATGGGAATATAAATAAATCATTGATATATCATTATTGTCTATATTCTTTTATATTTTATGTACCTTCATTTATATTTGTCTATTGAGATGATGAAGGTATGTCCTTCACGACCTTCGTCTAAAAATTATTATACCCGAAAGGAGATAATGTGTCGAAGGACGAAGGTCTTTTATCATTAACAATTGTGTTGCCTTGTTCTTGACTCACAACATTTGAGAATAAGGACCAACACCATTTCTATAAAATGTTTTGTCAATTCATGTCCAACACAACAATATGGACTAATATGTCTGTTGAGTGTCTATATGCAGATATTTAATACAATATACAAGAAATTAAGTTGGAGAATAAAATAATTTAAGTATGTGACTTAGAGACACTAAGAATGTTTGTCTAAGCCATGGTAATTCTCTTGGATTGAGTGAAAATATTTTGGAGAAGAAAATCAAGAGAAAAAGACAAGTGATGTTGTTTGGGGTGCGCCACCGAACCACTTTACCAGAGGCTCATGCAGAGGGCCTTAGCGACCTGGCGCACCGAACCCCAGGTCTAATGCACTGGGCCTCGAATTTTAGCGAATGAGTTGCTTTCAAAAATTTTATAAATGGCTCACCAGACCTCAGTTCGGTGGTGCACAGAACCTCAAGGGTAATGACTACCTCGGATCCAATGGGTGACTCCAACGGCTATGTGACACATGGTGGACGGACATGTCCAGTGTCAACTATATTTGGAAAGCACCAATCAGGATCCTGGGGCAGCTGCTACTGTCACCGGTCTGGTGCACCACCGAGAAGTAGATCTATGCATGCTCCTTCCAACGGCTACTTGAGGGCTTGGGGCTATAAATAGACCCACAAACTAGTCCCCCTCATGAAACCAACTCACCTAAGAGCATATGCTTTCACTCCAAGCATTTGTAGTACAGACCAAAGTGATCCGAGCGCCAACATTCACAAGAGAGAACACAAATTTGGTTTTGTGCTCATGTTTTTGACATTTTGGGGGCGTGTTTGTTCTCTTGTGTGTGTTTCTACTCATCTCTCTTGCTTCTATTGGAGTTGTGCTACCATTCATTGTACAGATTGCAGGAGACTCTAAATTGTGAAGATCCTTGTGGGGAGACTGAAAGGATATTAGAGAACATTGTGGCCTCAATTTTGATCCATGGAACACTTGAGAAGGGTTGGTTGCCACCCTCATCCTTTAGGACACCACAACGAGGATGTAGGCTCTTCGAAGTTGAACCTAGGTAAACAAATTACTACATCTCGTATTCATTATTTTTCTGCGATTTGTTTTCTTCTCTCTATCCCCATGTTCTTGCTTCATCTAATATTAATTCCACATTGAAGAGAGCAATCAAGTGCAAGAACTGTTCTCTCATGTTGAGGGGTGGAGCCAAGAGGGCGGGCAGGGGCCATGGCCCCCCTAACCCTCCCGTACATACAATATAAAACATAAAATTTTCTTTGATCAAAATAAATTTCTCTATCCAAGTAAAAATTTATTGTATTTTGAAGCATCAAATTCATTGCTAATAATAAAATCGATGAATTTTAGTCCAAAGTTGTCATCGGATAGTTATTGTTTGCGCAGCAAATTTGATGACCTTGAATTTACAACCTTTTAGAGCCAAATACATTACGATGACTTGGTGTTATGATAAAAAGCTTTTTTTAAATTATGTAATAGTTACATGTATCAAATAGTTTATGGATTATTAATATTAATGGTCACACTTCCAGTCTCAACTAGAACCACTGAGAGTTCTTTTAGCTACAAAACTTATCAAAACACAACCACAAAATAACATGGGAGATGCTTTTATGTGAAGTTACTTGATCATCTATACTGATATAGAATTGATAGCTATGATGAGTTCTATGATATAATCGATGCTTTTAATTTGACCGATCATCATAGAGGAAAATTATTTTGATCTTTGTTGAAGGTAATTAATATAGAATTATATGGTGCAACTATTTTTTATTAATTTATTCTATGTGCTATAAGTAAATTAGTATACACATATGTATATATCCTACGATATTTTTTCCTTATAGTATTTGTTGAATTGCTCGGTCCCTCCTATGCCATAATCTTGGATCCGCCCCTACTCATCTTACTCCTATTTGTTCAAGTTTTTGAACTAAAATTTAATTTAGGAGTCTAGTTTGTTTTATTTTGTGAAATTTTAGGAAGTTGCCTATTCACCCCCTCTAGGAAACTATCTGGTTATATTTAAAAGGGAAATATGCCATAGGGCCATTTCTATCCATTTTGGCGATTAAGTGCTCAACTCACCATCCTGGACTAACTTTCTTCATATGAGTATGAGCATAGGTCCATAAAAGGCAAAGTGAAGAGATCAAGTCCATATGAGAAAAAAGAGGGCCAAAAGTGCAACTTTAGGCAAATCAACATAAACATGAGGTTTAAGTATTTGAATAAGTTGCACACATCCTATTCTATGTTTCTAGCACTTTGTTTTGGCTACTAACTCATTTCTGCAAGAAAAGTAGTTCTTGGACTTGTTTTGAGCCACATTGAAAATCCTAGTGAAACTATAAGGAAAAGGTATCTTTCCTACACTTAGTCAATTGGATTAGGTGCTAATTATCTTTGTCTAAGTAATAGGGAAGCTACCAAGGATAGCCTAAAAGAGTTGGGGGACTTTAGCTAAAATTAGCCTAAGGTGGTCTAGTCCGGTGTGCACCAGACCGGGTCCATGCAACCTAGCCCAACTCGATGCTCTCGAGTTTTTTCTTCAAAAATTACCGAACCGTGTACTCAGTCCAGTGCACCAGACAACCTCTCCAACGGCTCTCCGGCAACCAACGACTAGCTGACGTCACCAGACTGTCCGTTGCCACCCAGCTAAGGAAAGGCACCAATCAGAGGGTCTACTGACCGTTACTGCAGACGGTCCGGTGCACCACTAGACGGTCTTGTTCACCCACATACAGGGAAGTTTTTAGCTTCTATTTAGAGGAGGCAATGACTTTTAGGCCCCTTGGGGCTATAAAAGGACCCCTAGGTGCCTCCAACCAGTACCCAAGCACTCCAAGAGCTATACACTCTAACATGCTGCGACCATGCTTGCTAGTGATTTTAGTGACAGATCTGAGCGCGAGTTCTGTGTTATTTCTGTGATCTTGTGTTCTTACGCTCGTTTCTTTGTGATTCTTGTGTGTTGCTGCATTGTGTTCTTGTGTGTGTACTCTATCTCCCTCCCTTACTCTAAATTGTGATTGTGATCATTTTGTAAGGCTACGAAAGACTCTAAGTTATGGAGATTCCTCACAAACAGGATACTAATATAAGGAAGAAGCCATGGCTCTCAAGTTGATTTTGGTGATCACTTGGAGGGGCTTGATTGCAGCCCTTGTCCAAAGGAGGAAACCACAACGTGGAGATAGGCTTTGGCCGAGCCACAAGATAAAAATCGTTGTGTCTCTTGTCTCACTTACTTTATTGCAAATTTTACTTCTTCCTAAGTTCTCTCAACACACTTGGAATATTGCTCTTAGAATATTTCATATCTTGGAAGAGCAATCAAGTGAAGGGACCTTTTCTATCATCTTCTCCATTCAAACTTGGTTTTAGTTTACTCTAACTAGCTCAGTTATTAAACCAAGCTTGTGTTGTTTTTTTGCTATTTTCATAATATCACCTATTCACCCCCTCTAGGTTCTCTCAATATTTATCCCATCAAAGAGAAATCAGAAGCCCAAGGAAAAATTTAAATAGTTTAAGAAATAAGTTGAGAATAAACAATGACATGAAAATAAAGATAGTAAGATTTGACCATGGGGGAGTACTATGGACGCCATACATAGTATGGACAGGTACCATAACCTTTTTGCAATGTTCCATCCAGAAAACCAGATAGTTGCCTGTTGGGGGTATGCTTCGTAGCCGAAAATCCTAAAGAAAGAGAACACTTTCGGCAGATCCTCTCAGAAGCAGCGCCGAAGCTATCACCTATAAAGCTTTGGCACAGTGACAGATCTCAAGACGAAGGGGTGAACCAACTTAAAGATGAAATGACTTAAAGATCCATGATGTTTTGTGTCATTATTGTAGTCAATTGTAAAGGGCATAAATGTAATTTTACACAGGATGCGCCATGTGCCTATAAATAGGTGAACAGTACCCCTATACTGTTCACGCAATCTTGTAATCGCTGACACATTACACTAGAATTATTGTTTTCTGCCAAGGCGAAGGTATAAATATACCCAAATATTATGTATAATATTTAGATCTGTATAATAAAATATGTGAATGATATTATCTGTCTTTGGTATATTTTTCTCTAATATTTTATATTTTGTATTTCATTGTTTTATAAGTCTGATTACGAAGGTGTGACCTTCGTAATATTTTGCTCATGGCCTTCGTCCGAAGTTCATTAAATCCTTGGGGAGATAATGCTTCAGCAGACGAAGGACATTAATATTTAACACTTTATGTTGCCTTGTTCTTAATTCATAACATTTGAGAACAAGTCCCCAACATTGGTGCCCACCTCCGATGAACTCACTTCCACTTTTTGAGCTGATGGCTTTGTTCAACAACCAAGCTGGAGCTGCTTCAGCTTCGAAGCTGGTACTCTCGATAACAGGTGGTTCATGCTTAGAGCCAACCAATAAGAAGCAGAAGAAGGAGGCACAGAGAAGGGTACAACATGTCGGGGTGCAGGGACCCTTCATCAAGTCAAGATGGTCCCACATCCCAATTACCTTCTCCCAAAAGGACCTTCAGCTCTAGGATTACCCTCACAATGATGCTATGGTTATTTCTTGTGTTATCAAAGGATTTCTGATTCACAATGTTCTGGTTGACACAGGCAGTGCAACGGATATTATATTTGCTAAGGCCTTCAACAGATGCAAGAGCTAGAGGATAAGATTCATGATGCTACACACCCTCTTTGTGGCTTCGGAGGAAGACATATTATAGCGCTCGGCAAGATCACGATGCCAGTGACCTTCGGATTTGTCAACAATACAAGAACTGAGCAAATTGTGTTTGATATTGTCGACATGGAGTACCCCTACAATGGAATCATTGGTCGTGGGACACTCAATGCTTTTGAAGCAATTCTTCATCCAACATATCTTTGCATGAAGATACCTTCGGATCAAGGGCCTATTGCTATTCATGGAAGCCAGGAAGCTGCCAGAAAGGCTGAAGGAAATTGGACTGATTCAAAAGCAATCCATAATATAGATGGAGCCGAAGCTTGTGAGCAATACAAGTACAGAAGGGAGAAGGCTGCTTCGGCCGATCAGCCGAAGCCCATGCTCTTATGTGAAGATATAGCAAAGCAGAAGGTGTTGCTGGGATCTCAATTGTCTGAGGAACAGGAGAAAAACCTAACAAGGTTTCTGTTCAACAAAAAAGATGTCTTCGCATGGTCCGTCAACGATCTCTGTGGTGTCAACAGGGATGTCATTGAACACTCGCTCAATGTCGATCCATCCTTCAGACCCAGAAAGCAGAGGCTTCGGAAAATGTCTGATGACAAAGCTGAAGGTGCTAGGAATGAAGTGAAAAGACTTCTTAGTGCTAGAGTCATCAGAGAAGTAAAATACCCAGAATGGCTAGCTAACACTGTTATGGTGAAGAAGGCCAATGGTAAATGGAGAATGTGCATCGATTTTACTGATCTTAATAAGGCATGTCCAAAGGATGAGTTTCCATTACCAAGGATAGATTCTCTAGTAGATGCAGCAGCTTCGTCAGAGCTCATGAGTCTACTAGATTGTTATTCAGGCTACCATCAAATCTGGATGAAGAAGGAAGATGAGCCAAAAACCAGCTTCATAACCCCCAGTGGTACATATTGTTATCTTCGGATGCCTGAGGGGCTCAAGAATGCTGGAGGAAGCTTCAGCAAAATGACAGCGAAAGTCCTTCATTCTCAGATAGGCACAAATGTGCTAACATATGTTGATGATATCATAGTAAAAAGCACGAAGCAAGAAAATCACATTGCTGATCTGCAGGAAACATTTGCCAACTTTAGGCAAGCTGGCCTGAAGTTGAATCCAGAAAAATGTGTCTTTGGAGTAAGGAAGGGAAAATTCCTTGTTTGTCTAGTTTCAACAAAAGGAATCGAAGCTAATCCGAATAAAATCGAAGCTATTCTTCGGATGGAGCCGCCAAGCACAAAGAAGGGAGCTCAGCGACTGACAGGAAGACTGGCATCTTTGAACCGATTCATATCTAGATCAGCAGAGAGAAATTTACCATTCTTTGAAGTGCTGAATTAGCCGAAGTCTTTCAATGGGGATCAGCACAGCAGAAAGCATTCGAAGAGCTCAAGCAGTACCTGATAGATCTAACGACGCTAACTCCACCCGCGCCAGGGGCTCCTCTGTTGTTATATGTGGTAGCTTCGCACTCTACAGTGAGTGCGGCACTTGTCCAGGAGAAGCTTGAAGGACAAACTAAAAAGCAAGCTCTAGTATACTTTGTCTCCAAAGTTCTCAGTTTATCAAAGAAAAATTATACAGAATTGGAGAAGGTGCTATATGCTGTCTTAATGGCCTCCAGGAAGCTTCGACATTACTTTCAAGCATTCCATATAATTGTTCCTTCATCACAACCTTTGAAGGATATTATGAGGAACAGAGAAGCTACTGGAAGGATTGGAAAGTGGGCTACGGAACTCAACGAATTTAGCATTGATTATGTGCATAGATCCTCGATCCAGTCCCAGGCGTTAGCAGACTTCATCGCTGACTGGACGCCAGGGGCTCAAGAAGAAGAAGCAAGTAAAGATGCTGAAGCTTGGACAATGTTCTGCAATGGTTCCTGGGGAACCTTCGGGGCAGGTGCAGTTGCTGTTTTAGTTGCACCTTCCAAAGTCAGAACATGCTATGCAGTGAAACTTGATTTTAGCTGCACAAATAATATTGCTGAATACGAAGCTTTGCTTTTGGGCACTACAAGATAAAGAAGTATTGACGACCAAAAATAGACGACCACGTAAAATATTTGGTCGTAAGGACTGTTGGAGGCACAACCACCGCCACGTCCCAATGAACCGACGACCAGAAAAAAATACGGTCGTTGTTTTCAAATAAGACTGGTCGCTAATGAAGTATAATGGCCATATGTACGAAGAGTGACCGACGACCAAAACTAATCGAAACAAGGCGCGAAAAATTATCAGATTCCCGGGCTTGGTTTCCCTCACACGAAGCATATTTGGTAACTGCTTATACGCAGATTCAGTAGGCCCCGATCTCCTCCCCTTCCTCTCCCGATCTCCTCCATTGCACAGATCCGAAATTCATAGCAGCAGCAACAGGAGAACCCATCCCTAATCTCTCCAGCGACAAAGACCCTCCCCCCTCTGCCCGTAGGAGGCAGCAGCAAGCATCTCCCCTCCCAGGTGACCACATCCTCCTCCTTTTGCCCTGCTGCAATTTTCTCAACCATCCTTGGTGAGCAGGTCCTTCTCCCCTCCGCCCAGAGAAGGCAGCTGTAGGAATCACCTCTCCCAGGCGACTACATCCTCCTCCTACTCCTCTCCTCCCCAGCTGCAGTTCGTACACCCACAAAGGGCACTTTGTTTTGGCAAAGGTGTGTTCCTACTCTTATTTTCTTTCTAATAAGAAGTAATAATTAGGGTGACTTGTAATACGTAGGTTACTATGTGGCTTATTGTGCCATTATGTGAAGTTCATATAGGAATTTCTTATATCATGATTAAAGGTGTGTTGCACTCCACAAACTGATGTGCTCCAGTAATTAGATATATTAGGTCAAGCATAGAAGACAAGCATTATAGAAAACTGAAAATTCTAGGCATTTGTAAATTATAGAATTGTAGATAAATCTTTGTTGCAAACTATCTTGTAAAGCCACAAACTGAAATCTGTTGTGAAGTTTAATTAGTGAATTACAGATGAATTTGTGTTGAAAAGCAATCTATTGCTACAGGTTAGTTCATAAGCAATTTTTATTACATTTATGGCACCAAGTAAGGCATGGATGGATCTAGTTGATGATCGGCTTAATGCTAAATGTTGGGATGCTATGTCATCAAAAAAGGATATTTATCTGAATGGGGTAAACAAGTTCTTGGATTATGCATTCAGTAGGACTGGTGATGGAGGTAAAATTAGGTGTCCCTGTATAAAGTGTTGCAATACATACAACTTCTCTCGTGAGGTTGTGTATTCACATATGATGGCTTATGGAATCATAAGAAGCTACACCTTTTGGTATCATCATGGGGAAATTTTGGGAGAAGATGAGAATGATTTAGAAGTGGAAGATGATGATGAATCTGCTGATGGAATGCAGGAGCTGATGGAGGATCTATTCCCTCAGAATAACCTCCCCGGAAGTGACACAATGGCAGACCCATCTTCTAGTGATTTTTTTGAAGAGAAACCAAATGGGGAAGCTATGAAGTTTTATAATTTGCTTAGTGACTTGAACAGACCTCTTTATCATGGATCCAATACCAGTAAATTATCTGCGCTTGTAAAGTTACTTAATATTAAGAATATGGGAAAGTGGAGTAATAAGTCCTTCACAGATTTACTAGATACACTTCTAAAGGACTTTCTACCTAATAACTCTACTTTGCCAAGCTCTTACTATGATGCAAAAAAGACTATTAATGAACTAGGGCTTAGTTACAAAAAAAATTGATGCTTGTAAGTGAGAGCACCTAGAGGGGGGGGGGGGTGAATAGGTGATCCTGTGAAAACTTAAAACTTAAGCCACTAAAACTTGTTAAGTGTTAGCACAATAGTTGCCAAGTGGCTAAAGAGAAGTCTCAACAAAACACACTACCACAAGAGATCAAGCACAGAGGTGACACAGTGGTTTATCCCGTGGTTCGGCCAAGACCAACGCTTGCCTACTCCACGTTGTGGCGTCCCAACGGACGAGGGTTGCAATCAACCCCTCTCAAGCGGTCCAAAGACCCACTTGAATACCATGGTGTTTTGTTTTTCCTTTCACTATCCCGTTTGCAAGGAATCTCCACAAATTGGAGTCTCTTGCCCTTACAAGTATATGATCACAAAGAAGCACAGAGTAAGGGAGGGAAGCAACACACACAAATCCACAGCGAAACGCGCACACACACGGCCAAGAATCGAGCTCACAAGAGTATCACAAAGTTCTCACTAGAACGGAGCTCGAAACACTTAGAATGACAAACGAATGCGCAAAGACTGAGTGTGGATGATCAAGAATGCTCAAAGGTTGCTTGTGTGTCTCCTCCATGCGCCTAGGGGCTCCTTTTATAGCCCCAAGGCAGCTAGGAGCCGTTGAGAGCAAATCCGGAAGGCCATCCTTGCCTTCTGTCGTCGGGAGCACCGGACAGTCCGGTGCACACCGGACACTGTCCGGTGCCCGATTTGTTTCCATAACTGGCGCTTCCGACCGTTGCCGACCGTTGTAGATCAGGGAGCCGTTGGCGCACCGGACATGTCCGGTGCACACCGGACAGTCCGGTGCCGTCTTCCGACCGTTGGCTCGGCCACGTGTCCCGCGCGGATTGCGCGGCCGACCGTAGGCCCTGGCCGACCGTTGGCTCACCGGACAGTCCGGTGCACACCGGACAGTCCGGTGAATTTTAGCCGTACGCCGTCGGCGAATTCCCGAGAGCGGCCAGTTCGAGCCGAGTCAGCCTGGCGCACCGGACACTGTCCGGTGCACACCGGACAGTCCGGTGCTCCAGACCGAACTGAGTCTTGGCTGCACACAGCCAAGTCTTTGTCTCCTCTTTTCTTTTCTTCTACTTTCTGTTTCTAACACTTAGACAAGTATATTAGTATTCAAAACCAATGTACTAAGGCTTAGAAACATACCTTTATCTCATGATTTGCACCTTGTTCATCCATGGACATAAATTCACAATTAAGCACATGTGTTGGCACTCAATCACCAAAATACTTAGAAATGGCCCAAGGGCACATTTCCCTTTCAATCTCCCCCTTTTTGGTGATTTATGCCAACACAACATAAAGCAACTAGAACAAGTGCAAACTCACTTCAAATAAAACCTAAATTTATTTTGAATCAATTTTGGCATATATGGATCATCCTTTGCCACCACTTGGTTTGTTTTTGCAAATCACTCAAATCTCTATCTCTAAGTTAAACACACATGTTGAAGCATAAAGAGAGTCATTCAAAAAGAGATTGATCAAAGATTTCAAAAACTCCCCCTTTTTCCCAAAATTTCTACTTCTCCCAAAAGAAGCCAACTTTGATAAGAGAGACAACAAAAAGAGTTTTGACAAACCAAAAGCTCTACTCTACTATTTTCAAATTTCTCAAGTGGTAGCTGATCCATTTATTGCTTTGGCCTTTATTTTCTCCCCCTTTGGCATCAAGCACCAAAACGGGATCAATCTTGGCCCTTTAACCCCATTGCCTCACCAAAATCTTCAATTAAGAGCAAATGGCAATAAGAGTTCATGAGATGGACTTGGAATAAGTTACCCTCTCATCGGAGTGCAGTGGAAGTCTTGCATGATCCAAGTCCACCTTTTCCCTTTCAATTCTCCTTTGAGACTAAATCAAACAAACTCAAGCATATGGTTAGTCTCAAGGGATCAAGTTGTAACACATCTCCCCCTAAACATGTGCATCACTTTGCAACAGACTTGTGAGGTCCAGGGAGTGTTTGTACAACTTGAGCACCATAATAAGCAACAAAATGCAGAATGAACATGATCAAAGGCATAAATACATGTATGCTACAATTCAATCCAAGTTCCGCGAATCTAAGACATTTAGCTCACTACGCAGCCTGCAAAAGGTCTTCTCATCTAAAGGCTTGGTAAAGATATCGGCTAGCTGGTTCTCGGTGCTAACATAAAACACTTCGATATCTCCCTTTTGTTGGTGGTCTCTCAAAAAGTGATGCCGGATGTCTATGTGCTTTGTGCGGCTGTGCTCAACAGGATTTTCCGCTATTCGGATAGCACTCTCATTATCACATAGGAGTGGGACTTTGCTCAGATTGTAGCCAAAGTCCCGGAGGGTTTGCCTCATCCAAAGTAGTTGCGCGCAACACTGTCCTGCGGCAACATACTCGGCCTCAGCGGTGGATAGGGCAACGGATGTTTGTTTCTTAGAGTTCCATGACACCAGGGACCTTCCTAAGAATTGACACGTCCCCGATGTACTCTTCCTATCGACCTTACATCCAGCATAGTCGGAATCTGAGTACCCAATCAAGTCAAAGTTAGACCCCTTTGGATACCAGATCCCGAAGCAAGGCGTAGCGACTAAATATCTAAGAATTCGCTTCACCGCCACCAAGTGACACTCCTTAGGATCGGATTGAAATCTAGCACACATGCATACGCTAAGCATAATATCCGGTCTACTAGCACATAAGTAAAGTAAAGACCCTATCATTGACCGGTATGCTTTTTGATCAACGGACTCACCTCCTTTGTTGAGGTCGGTGTGTCCGTCGGTTCCCATCGGCGTCTTTGCGGGCTTGGCGTCCTTCATCCCAAACCGCTTTAGCAGATCTTGCGTGTACTTCGTTTGGGAGATGAAGGTGCCGTCCTTGAGTTGCTTCACTTGGAACCCAAGGAAGTAGTTCAATTCGCCCATCATCGACATCTCGAATTTCTGCGTCATCACCCTGCTAAACTCTTCACAAGACTTTTGATTAGTAGAACCAAATATTATGTCATCGACATAAATTTGGCACACAAACAAATCACCATCACAAGTCTTAGTGAAAAGAGTTGGATCGGCTTTCCCAACCTTGAAAGCATTAGCAATTAAGAAATCTCTAAGGCATTCATACCATGCTCTTGGGGCTTGTTTAAGTCCATAGAGCGCCTTAGAGAGCTTACACACGTGGTCGGGGTACCGCTCATCCTCGAAGCCAGGGGGTTGCTCCACGTACACCTCCTCCTTTATTGGCCCGTTGAGGAAAGCGCTCTTCACATCCATTTGGTACAACCTGAAAGAATGGTGAGCGGCATATGCTAGCAAGATACGAATTGATTCTAGCCTAGCCACAGGAGCAAAAGTCTCCTCAAAGTCCAAACCTGCGACTTGGGCATAACCTTTTGCCACAAGTCGAGCCTTGTTCCTCGTCACCACCCCGTGCTCGTCCTGTTTGTTGCGGAACACCCACTTGGTTCCCACAACATTTTGCTTGGGACGAGGCACCAGCGTCCAAACTTCATTGCGCTTGAAGTTGTTAAGTTCCTCCTGCATGGCCAACACCCAATCCGGATCTAGCAAGGCCTCCTCTACCCTGAAAGGCTCAATAGAGGAGACAAAAGAGTAATGTTCACAAAAATTAACTAGTCGAGACCGAGTAGTTACTCCCTTGCTAATGTCACCCAGAATTTGGTCGACGGGATGATCCCTTTGAATCATCGCTCGAACTTGGGTTGGAGGTGCCGGTTGCGCTTCTTCCTCCATCACGTGATCATCTTGTGCTCCCCCTTGATCACACGCCTCCTGTTGATGAACCTGTTCATCGTCTTGAGTTGGGGGATGCACCATCGTTGAGGAAGAAGGTTGATCTCGTTCATCTTGTTCCTGTGGCCGAACGTCTCCAATCGCCATGGTTCGTATAGCGGCTGTTGGAACATCTTCTTCATCTACATCATCACAATCAACAACTTGCTCTCTTGGAGAGCCATTAGTCTCATCAAATACAACGTCGCTAGAGACTTCAACCAAACCCGATGATTTGTTGAAGACCCTATACGCCTAACCTAATAAAAACCCTTCTACAGCTTTGGGAGCAAACTTAGAATTTCTACCCTTCTTCACTAGAATGTAGCACTTGCTCCCAAATACACGAAAGTACGATACATTGGGTTTGTTACCGGTTAGTAGCTCATACGAAGTCTTCTTGAGGAGTCGATGAAGATAGACCCTGTTGATGGCGTGGCAAGCCGTGTTCACAGCTTCCGACCAAAAGCACTCGGGGGTCTTGAACTCTCCAAGCATCGTCCTCGCCATATCGATTAGCGTCCTGTTCTTCCTCTCTACCACACCATTTTGATGTGGTGTGTAGGGAGCGGAGAACTCGTGCTTGATCCCTTCCTCCTCAAGAAACTCCTCCACTTGAAGGTTCTTGAACTCGGACCCGTTGTCACTCCTAATCTTCTTCACCTTGAGCTCAAACTCATTTTGAGCTCTCCTGAGGAAGCGCTTGAGGGTCCCTTGGGTTTCAGACTTATCCTGCAAAAAGAATACCCAAGTGAAGCGGGAAAAGTCATCAACAATAACTAAACCATACTTACTTCCTCCTATGCTTAGATAGGCGACGGGTCCGAAGAGGTCCATATGCAGCAGCTCCAGAGGTCTTGACGTGGTCATCACATTCTTGCTGTGATGCGCTCCTCCCACTTGTTTACCTGCTTGACAAGCTGCACAAGGTCTATCTTTTTCGAAATAAACATTGGTTAGACCTATCACATGTTCTCCCTTTAGAAGCTTGTGGAGGTTCTTCATCCCCACATGTGCTAAGCGGCGATGCCACAGCCAGCCCATGCAAGTCTTAGCCATTAAGCATGCATCTAGACCGGCCTCTTCTTTTGCAAAATCAACTAAGTAAAGTTTGCCGTCTAGTACACCCTTAAAAGCTAGTGAACCATCACATCTTCTAAAGACAGACACATCTACATTAGTAAAAAGGCAATTATATCCCATGTTGCATAGTTGACTAACAGATAGCAAATTGTAACCAAGAGACTCAACTAAAAACACATTTGAAATTGAGTGCTCATTAGAAATTGCAATTTTACCTAACCCTTTTACCTTGCCTTGATTCCCATCACCGAATATAATTGAATCTTGGGAATCCTTATTTTTGACGTAGGAGGTGAACATCTTCTTCTCCCCCGTCATATGGTTTGTGCATCCGCTGTCGATAATCCAGCTTGAACCCCCGGATGCATAAACCTGCAAGGCAAATTTAGGCTTGGGTCTTAGGTACCCAACTCATGTTGGGTCCTGCAAGGTTAGCACAAATGTCCTTAGGGACCCAAATGCAAGTCCTGTCTCCCTTGCATTTTACCCCTAACTTCCTAGCAACTATTTTCCTATCCTTTCTACAAATAGCAAAGGAAGTGTTTAAAGCACAATAAATTATAGAAGGTTCATTCACTACTTTCCTAGGAGCATGACTAACATTCTTTCTAGGCACATGAGCAATATTTCTCCTAGGCATATGTACAACATTTCTTCTACACATATCTCTATCATGCTTATAGGAAGAACTAGAAGCAAACATGGCATGAGAATCATAAACATGTAAATCAAAATCATTATAAGCATTTCTAGCATGTCTCCTATCATGGTATAAGAAAGCATGGTTCTTTTTAGCACCACTAGCCGTAGGGGCCTTCCCTTTCTCCTTGACGAAGATGGGAGTCTTATGGCTTGTTAAGTTCTTGGCCTCTCTCTTGAAGCCAAGACCATCCTTAATTGAGGGGTGTCTACCAACCGTGTAGGCATCCCTTGCAAATTTTATTTTATCAACTTCACTCTTGCTAGTCTTAAGTTGGGCATTAAGACTAGCCAATTCCTCATTTAATTTGGAAATTAAAACTAGGTGTTCACTACAGGCATCAACATCGAAATCCTTACACCTAGTGCAAATCATAACATGTTCTACACAAGAATTAGATTTATTTGCTACTTCTAACTTAGCATTTAAATCATTGTTAACACCTTGTAAAGTAGAAATGGTTTCATGACAAGTAGATAGTTCATAAGAAAGCATTTCATTTCTTTTCACTTCTAAAGCATATGATTTTTGTGCTTCTACAAATTTATCATGTTCATCATACAATAAATCCTCCTGCTTTTCTAAAAGCCTATCCTTTTCATTCAATGCATCAATCAATTCATTGATTTTATCTATCTTAGATCTATCTAAGCCCTTGAACAAGCATGAATAATCTATGTCATCATCATCACTAGACTCATTATCACTAGAAGAAGCATAAGTGGAGTCTTGAGTACTCACCTTCTTCTCCCTTGCCATAAGGCATGTGAGACGCTCGTTGGGGAAGAGGGAAGACTTGTTGAAGGCAGTGGCAGCGAGTCCTTCATTGTCGGAGTCGGAGGAGGAGCAATCCGAGTCCCACTCCTTTCCTAGATGTGCCTCGCCCTTTGCCTTCTTGTATTGCTTCTTCTTCTCTCTTTTGTTCCCCTTTTCCTGGTCACTTTCATTATCGGGACAGTTAGCGATAAAATGACCAAGCTTACCGCATTTGAAGCATGAGCGCTTCCCCTTTGTCTTGGTCTTGCTTGGCTGCCCCTTGCGACCATTTAGCGCCGTCTTGAATCTCTTGATGATGAGAGCCATCTCTTCATCATTGAGTCCGGCCGCCTCAATCTGTGCCACCTTGCTAGGTAGCGCCTCCTTGCTTCGTGTTGCCTTGAGAACAAGGGGTTGCGGCTCGTTGATCGGACCATTCAAGGCGTCGTCCACATACCTCGCCTCCTTGATCATCATTCGCCCGCTAACAAATTTCCCAAGAACTTCTTCGGGCGACATCTTGGTGTACCTGGGATTTTCACGTATATTGTTCACCAAATGAGGATCAAGAACGGTAAATGACCTGAGCATTAGGCGGACGACGTCGTGGTCCGTCCATCGTGTGCTTCCGTAGCTCCTTATCTTGTTGATAAGGGTCTTGAGCCGGTTGTATGTTTGCGTCGGCTCCTCGCCCCTTATCATTGCGAACCGTCCAAGCTCACCCTCCACCAACTCCATCTTGGTGAGCAAGGTGACGTCGTTCCCCTCATGAGAAATCTTGAGGGTGTCCCAGATTTGCTTGGCGTTATCCAAGCCGCTCACTTTATGGTATTCATCCCTGCACAAAGAAGCTAGAAGAACAGTAGTAGCTTGTGCATTCTTATGAATTTGTTCATTAATGAACATGGGACTATCCGAACTATCAAAGTGCATTCCACTCTCTACAATCTCCCATATACTAGGATGGAGAGAGAATAAGTGACTACACATTTTGTGGCTCCAAAATCCGTAGTCCTCTCCATCAAAGTGTGGGGGCTTGCCGAGTGGAATGGAGAGCAAATGTGAATGTGAACTTTGCGGAATACGAGAGTAATCAAAAGAAAAGTTCGAATTAACCGGTTTCCTTCTCTCGTAGTCGTTGTGGTCTTCGTCCTTTTGGGAAGAAATAGACTCATCGCTGTCGTAGTAGACGATCTCCTTGATGCGCCTTGTCTTCTTCTTCTTCCCTTCCTTCCGTCTATGACCCGAGCCGGAGTCGGTAGGCTTGTCGTCCTTTGGCTCGTTGACGAAGGATTCCTTCTCTTTGTCGTTGATCACGATACCCTTCCCCTTAGGATCCATCTCTTCGGGCGGTTAGTCCCTTTGTGAAGAGAACGGCTCTGATACCAATTGAGAGCACCTAGAGGGGGGGGGGGGGTGAATAGGTGATCCTGTGAAAACTTAAAACTTAAGCCACTAAAACTTGTTAAGTGTTAGCACAATAGTTGCCAAGTGGCTAAAGAGAAGTCTCAACAAAACACACTACCACAAGAGATCAAGCACAGAGGTGACACAGTGGTTTATCCCGTGGTTCGGCCAAGACCAACGCTTGCCTACTCCACGTTGTGGCGTCCCAACGGACGAGGGTTGCAATCAACCCCTCTCAAGCGGTCCAAAGACCCACTTGAATACCACGGTGTTTTGTTTTTCCTTTCACTATCCCGTTTGCAAGGAATCTCCACAAATTGGAGTCTCTTGCCCTTACAAGTATATGATCACAAAGAAGCACAGAGTAAGGGAGGGAAGCAACACACACAAATCCACAGCGAAACACGCACACACACGGCCAAGAATCGAGCTCACAAGAGTATCACAAAGTTCTCACTAGAACGGAGCTCGAAACACTTAGAATGACAAACGAATGCGCAAAGACTGAGTGTGGATGATCAAGAATGCTCAAAGGTTGCTTGTGTGTCTCCTCCATGCGCCTAGGGGCTCCTTTTATAGCCCCAAGGCAGCTAGGAGCCGTTGAGAGCAAATCCGGAAGGCCATCCTTGCCTTCTGTCGTCGGGAGCACCGGACAGTCCGGTGCACACCGGACACTGTCCGGTGCCCGATTTGTTTCCATAACTGGCGCTTCCGACCGTTGCCGACCGTTGTAGATCAGGGAGCCGTTGGCGCACCGGACATATCCGGTGCACACCGGACAGTCCGGTGCCGTCTTCCGACCGTTGGCTCGGCCACGTGTCCCGCGCGGATTGCGCGGCCGACCGTAGGCCCTGGCCGACCGTTGGCTCACCGGACAGTCCGGTGCACACCGGACAGTCCGGTGAATTTTAGCCGTACGCCGTCGGCGAATTCCCGAGAGCGGCCAGTTCGAGCCGAGTCAGCCTGGCGCACCGGACACTGTCCGGTGCACACCGGACAGTCCGGTGCTCCAGACCGAACTGAGTCTTGGCTGCACACAGCCAAGTCTTTGTCTCCTCTTTTCTTTTCTTCTACTTTCTGTTTCTAACACTTAGACAAGTATATTAGTATTCAAAACCAATGTACTAAGGCTTAGAAACATACCTTTATCTCATGATTTGCACCTTGTTCATCCATGGACATAAATTCACAATTAAGCACATGTGTTGGCACTCAATCACCAAAATACTTAGAAATGGCCCAAGGGCACATTTCCCTTTCAGTAAGAATGATTGTATATATGCTGTATTGGAAAGAAGAAGCAATGGCTGATTTTTGCAAGATATGTGGAAGGTCAAGATGGAAGCAAGACAAGCATTCAGGTGAAAACAAGCAGTCAGGAAAAGGGAAAAAATCCCTGAAAAAACTTTACGTTATTTCCCTCTGAAACCAAGGCTGCAACGATTGTACATGTCTCGAAGAATAGCCACTTTCTTGACATGGCATAGTGATGGTAGAGTGGACGATGGAGTGATGCGGCATCCAGCAGATTCCAAAGCATGGAAGAATTTTGATGAGCTGCACCCTTATTTTGCATTTGACCCTCGTAATATCAGGCTATGCCTTGCTGCTGATGGTTTCCAACCATTTTCTAACATCCGATTATCTCATACCATTTGGCCTATATTTCTCGTCCCCCTGAACTTACCTCCTTGGATGTGTATGAAGCAACATAATGTAATCCTCTCCATGTTGATTCCCGGACGGGAAGAACCTGGGGATGCGATTGATATTTACCTGCAACCATTAATTGATGAATTGATTAAGCTTTGGGAGGAGGGTGTTGACACATATGATTCATCAAAAAAGATAAATTTTACTCTCAGAGCAGCCATTCTTTGGACAGTCCATGATTTCCCAGCTTATGCAAATCTGTCAGAATACAACACCAAGGGAAAGCTAGCCTGTCCAATTTGCCACAAATAAACTTGTTCGTTGCGGTTACCAAACGGTCGAAAATTTTGTTACATGGGTCATAGATGCTTTCTGCCTAAAGGTCACCGATGGAGAAATGACAAAGCCTCATTTGATGGAACTAGAGAAGTACGTAGCCCAGCGGAACCCTTAACTGGAGATGAAGTGCTGCATCAAGTGGACGATCTGGAGGGGATTATTTTGTCCAAGGATAAGAGCAAGAAGACTAAGATTTCACACGATGAGAGGGGGGATAATTGGACTAAGAAGAGCATATTTTTTAAATTGCCATATTTCAAAACACTTCTGCTGAGGCATAATTTAGATGTGATGCATATAGAGAAGAACATATGTGATTGTATTATTGAAACTGTTTTTGGCATAAAAGGCAAAACAAAGGATAACAATAAATCTCGTCTTGATTTGAAAGAAATGAATTTAAAGCCACATTTGCATCGTGTTGAAGATGGTGGAAAATATGTTATGCCACAGGCAGATTATGCTTTGTCTCAAATGGATAAGAAATCAGTATTACATTTTTTAAGGATTTGAAGGTTCCAGATGGTTTTTCTTCCAATATTAGTAGACGTGTGAATTTGAAGGAGGGGAAACTTTCAGGAACAAAGACCCATGATTGTCATGTCATATTAAATCATATACTCCCTTATGCTCTGCGTGGATTTTTACCAAATAATATTTATGAGCCTTTACTTGAACTTTCTTATTTTTTTCGAGAACTGAACTCAAAGGCATTATCAGTTGAACAGTTAGAGCAACTGCAGCCTCTTATAGCCACCACTTTATGTAAGTTGGAAAAGGAATTCCCACCCTCATTTTTCGTTAACATGATGCACTTGCCTATTCATTTAGCTTCCGAGGCTCTAATTGGTGGACCTACAATGTATCGTTGGATGTACCAGTTTGAGAGATATATAAAATTTCTGAAATCTCTAGTTCGAAATATGGCTCACCCAGAGGCATCCATAGCAGAGGGTTATATTAGATATGAGTTTATTACGTTGTGTTCGAGGTACTTGGATGATGTAGACACAGTACACAATCGACCTGGACGAATCAATGATGCATCAAACTATAAAAAGTTTTGTTTACCAATATTTTCTTACACGGGAAGGCCACTTGGTGCTCACAAGACTCGAGATCTTGAGTTTCTTGAGTTACAGCAGGCTCATATATATGTTCTCAGGAATTGTGACGAGGTGCAACCATTTATTAGGTAATCCTTTTTGACACATCAGATTTTTACATATTTTCGTTTGACTTCCTGTTCTAATGTTGGTCCTGATATTTTTTTGTGCAGTGAGTACAGCAGCGGTGTGGGCTCTTCATTGCTGCAATTTACATCCTCGTGGAACAATAAGTTTATTGAATGGTTCAGGGAGAAGGTAACATATTTTACTAGTAACTTGTGCAACTGTTCCTTGCATGATTGTATTTATATAAAATGCAGATTGTATTTATATAAAATGCAGATTGTATTTATATAATGCAGATTGTATTTATATAAAATGCAATTGTTCCTTGCATGAGGCTACTGCTTCGTAAGGAATATAGGAAGCTACTGCTACTGCTTCGTTTCTAATAGGTTCTCAATTTGGTACTACGAAGCAAGTAGCTGTTGCCTAACAAATCCTTAGTCAATCTGAACCAAGTAGTTGTTGTCATATTGGCTTGACAAATCAGCAAGTATTCCTGCTATCCTTCAGAAAATTTAGTCAATAGAATAAAAGTAACAAATCAGCAAGTATACAGATCCATTTGGTACTACGAAGCAAGTACAGAGTAGATTTATCTTCTCTATATCCACCTTCAGCAAGATATCTATCACTGCTTTCAATTGCCTTTGGTAATGTTTTATCTTGTTCGTCGATGCTTAGCAACAAATGGATCTGTAAAGGTGAAGTAAATTTTAGATAATTTTAAACACAATGCTTTCCAGCTAGATATGAGCGAACTCCTTTTCTAGCTAGATAATTTTAAACACAATGCTTTAGGGAGCAGATTTGCTCCCTGCTTTAATATATAGAAATTGGGTGGTTCAGTGCTTCAATTCAGACTGGTGACTCTATTCAATGCTTAACTTATATTGTGTATATGTTTGATATACTTTCACCTTGCAGATCCATAATTTGTATGAACATGATACAAGTGAAAAAATGGATGACCTTCTATCATTGTCTCGGGGCCCTTTGCAAAACACAACATGTTTTGTAGGCTATGACATCAATGGATTCAGATTTCGTATAGAGATTCGTGATAGAAATCGCTGCACACAAAATAGTGGGGTGGCTGTTTTTTCAGAAGGGAATACAACTGATGACAATGCTGAATATTATGGTGTATTAACAGAGATAATTGAGCTTCAGTTTCTTGGTGGAAGACGTGTTCCATTATTTCGTTGCAAGTGGGTTTTCATATTCAATAAAAAGAGAGGAATAAAGAAGGATACATATGGACTTGTTAGTGTCAATTTTAAGTGCCTCCTTCGAACGGATGAGCCATTTGTATTAGCTAGCCAAGCTTCTCAAGTCTTTTTTGTTAAAGACAATATGATCAAAGGATGGCACTTGGTTGTCAAAATGCAGCCACGTGACACATATGATGTACCCTCCGATGTTTCAGATGACGAAGACGTTGAAGATGAGGATGCCAATGCAGAGGAAGACACATGATGAATATCCTTCAACCACATCCTTGAGTGGAAATAGGAAATATTGTTATGAATTTTGTTTCCATATCTTAGGATATGAAATCTGTGACCATTGCATCAATATTTGTTTTTTATATTTCTATCTTACCATTAATCTGTTTTCTTGCTTCTATTCACAGCTTACCATTGTTCTTGTTTTCCTATACTGAACTAGTTTATAGTTTTGTTGCTTTCTATAAAAATCAGGGCAACATCCTTTTAATTTAAATTTTTGTGCATTTGTTATCTATGTAGGCTGTAGCAATGCAAAGCAATTATGGAAATGTGAGAGCTCCTCCAAGGTCACACTTCATCAGCCCAGGATTGCTTCGTCAACAACATGCGAAAAGGTCCTATCCAAACCCCAATACAGGCATAGGAACAAACAATGAGAGTTCTTCTAGAAAGCAAGCTATGAAAGCTATGGGCAATGTTAACCAACCAAAAGTAGCATATGGTACTGCATGTTACATTCATATCGAACATACTTGTAATTTTTGTATGCCAATTTTGAGTTACTAACAATATAGACATTGCAGATAATTTAGAAGATGAATGTGTGAATCTTGAAAGCAAAAAATGGGGACTGAAGATTAATAGGATCACTGGCGAGCCTATGTATGATTCAGATGATGAAAGTGAACATGATTCTGATTATGAAAGGGAATATGAAAATGAGTACTCTGAAAATGAGTACTCTGAAAATGAGTACTCTGAAGATGAAAATATAGTGAATAATATGACAGCAGGGGAGAAGAACTTATCTTTTCAAAAAAAAAGATTCCTGAATAAGGAGAGACATCCAAAGAAGTCAAAATGTGAGGACCTGATAACTTAGTACATGACCAATAAATTGATATTTCATTTTTCTAAGTCATTGACAATTATTCCACATGCCCTGCAGCCATGTACCAGGATGCTCCAACAAGCAGAAGGGATTATTTTGAAGATAGGAGGGACTGTGCCAGAGCATCTAATGCTGAAGACTTAATGAATGCTACAAAAAATGGTGTGCTTAATTCACACACCAGAAGGGGTGATTATGAAGAAGGGAGGGACAGTGCCAGGGCACCCAATTCTGAAAACTATGTGAATTCCACAAAGAAAGGTATGATTAATGCACACAACAGAAGGGATGATTATGAGGAGGAGAGGGACTGTACCAGGGCATCCAATATCGAAAACATTGTGAATACTACAAAAAAGGTATGATTAATTTACACAGTTTTCATTTTTCTCTTTTAGGTATAGGAACACAACTAATAGTTGAAGTATAAATGTTTCAGCTGATAGAACTGAAGAGAAGAGGGGTCGTGGCAAAAACAAATGTAAAAAACTTGCTAAACTAAAGCCTGGAGAAAAAATTAAAGTAACGTTCTACAACAACCGTGCTCTTTGTACAACATTCGCACGACACATAGGTAGAATCGTTCGTGATCCTAGTATTACCCCTGTGAGAGTAAAGAAGTGGACTGACATTACTGAGACATCTCTAAAACATATTTTTGCTGCAGTCAAGGTATGCTTTCATAGTACTATTCCCCGTTGTTTCATCCTAAAAAGGTAGTACATTTATTTTCGCTTCGGCTTACTGATTATTCAGGACAAGTTTGAAAACATGGATGAAAACATTGAGATTGATGTCTACAAAAATGACATCATGGAGCATGCTAGGGATTTGTGGAACAATTGGCGTGGTGACTTAAGTCGACACTATGTCAAGCCGGCAAAGAATATGCAGCAAGCCATTAAGAATTGTCCGAATGATTTTGCACAAGCTGATTGGGAGTGGTTGGTCAAAGAGCATTTTTACAGTAAGGAATTCGTTGTAAGTTATCCTATTACTGCATAGTGCAACAATTTATTTTTTTAACTCTGATTATGTTGTTAGCATCCATTTTATGTAATTCCTCATGATATTATAGGCAACGAGCAAGAGAAATTCTAGGAACCGATCCAATTTGACAATCCTTCATCACAGTGGCAGCAAACCATTCAGGAAAGTGATTTATGACAATGTAAGGATTTGTTAACCAATCTGAACAACCTAATTAGTTTTTCATACTACTTATCAATTATGATTACATTATGTTGTACTAGGGCGGCAAGGATAATAATCCACTAGCTTTGGATGCCTTATTTTTTATGACTCACACAAAGGGTGACAGTTTTATTGATTCTGAGTCCTCCAGCAAGCATGTAAGCTTATACAATAATATGTGTTTTTGCTATTTGCTATTGTATCATAATGAAAGCTGCTAAGTTAAAGAGTTTATTGAATTCCAGGCACAAATTCAGGAACAAATGTTATCAGATCCTTCTCTTTCCAATGCACAACTTATGGACAAGTGCTTCCCTTCAAAACGGCAGGACCATATCATTGGATATGGTGGTGGAGTGAAAGCAAGACATCTTCGAAGTCCATCTGTTAGTAAGGCTGAATTGTTAGAGAAGCTAAAATAGTCGGAGGATGAGAAACGAGCAATGCTTGAGGAGAATAGAGAGCTTCGAGAAGAAAATCGGGCTACAAACAGTCGTGTAAGCCAAATGGAAAAGGAGTGGGCAGAGTTGAAGAAAAAATTAAGTAGTAATTAGCATAGAAATCTTGATTTCAGTAGAGTTTGAGTGATATGAATACTTACAACTTTTATACCATTGGATAAATACGTGATACTGGATTTAATATACAAGCTGCAAATGGTTCATTGGTGCATTTCAATGTGAAATTGAATGGTCATTGTTGTTTAATACAGGGAAGCAGAAAGATGTCGTTTATTAATGTTTCATGGGTGTCAGGTAGAAGAATGTAGTTGTTGATGTTTCAAATATGGCTGGTAGAAGAAATAAATTTGGTTGTTAATGCTCCATACATGGATGTTAGAACTAAAAACTTGGTTGTTAATGTGTCATATGTGGTTGCTAAAGGTTACAAATATGATCGTTAATGAATCATGGCAGCCTATACACAATTATTAACGATGAAAAATGTCATCGTTATTTCGATAATTGTGGTCGTTAATATTGTATAATTGATGACAATCACATATGTCGTCGTAAATCATGTAACGACCGGAATCCTCATGTGGTCGTTATTACAATTAACGACGGGACTTTTAACGACCATCGACGACCACATTTTTGTGGTCGTTACAAACTTTTAACGACCACATATCCCATGGTTAAAATAGGTTTCTCCTGTTGTGGGGGCTTCGGAAGTTAAAGGCAATGGGGATAAGAAGGGCGGTTCTTAAAACCGATTCCCAAGTTATTTCTGGGCATATTGACAAGAGTTGTAGAGCAAGAGACCTGAAGCTTGAGAAATATTTGGATACAGTTTGAAGGCTTGAAGCTTCTTTCGAAGGGTTTTCTGTCAAGAATATTTCACGAGGAGAAAATGAGCACGCTGATCTGTTAGCCAAATCAGCGGCACAGAGGCTGCCTTTACCTTCGGAAGTATTCTTTGAGACAATAAGAGCACTTTCGGCGGAACTTCTTGAAAGAGCAGTGCTCAATATATCTCATGTTCATAGTGAAGATTGGAGAACTGAGATTATATCCTTTCTCCAGGGCAATTGCCTTTCAGATGATGAAGCTTATAATAAGAGAATAGAGGCAAGAACTCGACCATATGTAATAATAGAAGGGGAGTTATACAAACATGGAGTCTGCTCTCCATTGCTCAAATGTTTATCCAGACCTGAAGGTATAGAATTGATGAAGGAAATACACGCAGGTTTGTGTGGATCTCACATCGGATCTAGGCCCTTGATGGGAAAAGTCTTTCGTCAAGGATTTTATTGGACGAAGGCAGCTTCGGATGCAGCAGAATTAGTCCAAAAGTGCGAAGGTTGTCAAAAATGTGCAAGAGATCAAAAACAGCCTTCATCTCTGACTCAGCTAATACAGCCCACTTGGCCGTTGCAAAGGTGGGGCCTTGATTTGTTAGGCCCACTTCCACCAGCACAAGGAAATTTAAAATATGTTGTGGTGGCGGTAGAATATTTTTGCAAATGGATTGAGGCGAAGCCTTTAGCCACAATAACTTCGATCACTGTTCAAAATTTTTTTTGGCAAAATATTGTTTGTCGCTTCGGAGTGCCGAAGGCTAGTACTGTGGATAACGGAACATAGTTTGATGCCGAAGCTTTCAAAGAGTTCTGTGAACAAATTGGCACGAAGATCCATTTTGCATCGGTTAGACATCCGGAGTCAAATGGACTTGTCGAAAGAGCTAATGGCATTATAATGACGGGAATAATGAAGTTAATCTTCAATCAGCCTAGGGGAAGTGGCCAGATGAATTGATCAAAGTGGTGTGGAGCCACAACACAACAATGTCAAGGTCAACAGGCTTTACACCATTCAAATTATTGTTTGGTGACGAAGCAATAACCCCGAAAGAAGCTAAAGCAGGATCAATAAGAACAGTGGCTTTGGCAGAGGACGAAGCTGATTATTCTGTGGCAAAAGATGCTATAGAAGGGATTAGGCTTCAGGCTGTGGAGAACATCAATAAATACCAAGCCGAAACAATAAAATGGCGGGACAGAAAAGTTCGGTTAAAAAATATCAAGCCAGGGCACTTGGTACTTCGGAGAGTTGCCAACCCAGATACAGTAGGCAAGCTACAGTTGAAGTGGGAAGGACCTTTTCTGGTAGTATCTTCGTCAAGACCCGGTTCCTACAGATTGAAGGATATGGACGACAGCGACATTCCTAGATCTTGGAATGCGGATGAGCTTCAGCGATATTATGTGTAGCTTAATGTAATCTTTTTATTTTTTATTTTTTCCTATGGCACCCTTTTCCTTTCCAAAGGGGGAGAAAGGTTTTTAATGGGGCCATAGCATGTAATTTCTCTTTTTCTTATTTCAGCTCTACAAGAGCAATATCCCCCAAAGATGTAAATGTAAAAGCTGAGCACGCACCATCGAGTGCAAAGAGAAAAGAAAAAGCAGGGAGAAGCTCGAAAGACATCCCTAAGGGGATGCAGAGCATGACAAAGCTACAAAAACCCGTTCCTAAGGGAGCGCAGTGTAAGTTTTCTACTCAAAAGTCGTTCCTAAGGGAATGCAGAGCTTACAGCGAAAAGTCAACGCTGATTCCGCCGAAATATAAGGCGAAGCACGAAAAGTCAACGCGATACCGCCGAAATAGAAGGCGAAGAAGTTCAAAAGATGTTCCTAAGGGAATGCAGAACTTACAGCGAAAAGTCAGCGCTGATACCCTGAAAAATAAGCAGTGAATCCGAAAAATAAACGGCAAAGAGACTTTGGTTATTCCTAAGGGAATGAAGGATATGGTTGTGGCTTCGTATATGTGTGTTTGGACATTCATTTGTACCATACATTACATCATACATTTGCATTCATAAACATTCATTTAGACATATATAGGACCATCATCATCATAACACAGGCAGTTGCTTCGGCTCTAAAGATAAGGCTTCGGCAAAAAGAAAAAGAAGCAGTCTTTATGCTTCGCTGTGTACGAAAAGAAGGGAAGGTGTTTTTCGCCTTTGGCTCAAAAATGCTAATTTCGTTCACACCAAAGCACTTTATACATTGATGGAAAGGTAAGAATATATTACAAGGTATGGATAAAGTTTACAAAGCAAAAATTAATTACATTGTTCTTTACAAAGGTTATTGCAAGGGTTTTTACAGTTTTTTCTACAGTTATCTATTCAAGCTTCATTAGTATCCATTGAGCTTCGGCTTCGGCTTCGACTTTGTCATCCATTAAACTTCGGCTTCGTCTTCTTACTCTTTAGCTTCGGCCTCGGCTTCATCATCCTGTACGTATTCAAGTATTGTAAGCAAAAATTCAAGTTCGAAGGAAGAAGTAAGCACAAGGTATGATTTTGTTACCGGCTTAAGATGACTCCGAGCTTCATCACCAGCTTTGCTTCGTCCACCCTTTGTCCATACCAGTTTTATAAATCTATTTGCTATGCTTCGGGCAAGGTTGGGAATATTATCCAGGTCTGCTGGTGATAAGCTAATATTGGGTCTATTGATAACCTTTCCATGTTTGCAGCCAGATTTCAGGAAGGCGACAGCTGTGCCCCGAGAAGCTACCAGGGCACAAAAGTCACCATGTTCAACTATAACTTCTTCAAGGTCATCAATTTCACCTTCGATATGTTCGAAGGCCCCTGGCAGGTCTTCAGACGAAGGATTAAATTTTTCGCTGCTGGCTCCAATCGAATAGAAGACTTGCTTCAGCCATTGAACACATCGATTACTGAACTCCAGACATTTGTTTTGAAGGCTTGTCAATGATTTTTTCAAATCTGAACTTTTCTGGACCTCGGCCTCAAATTTTGCATTAAGCTTCTGCTTTTCTTGTTCGAAGCTTTCTGACTAGGAGAGAAGCTTCGTATTTAATTCTGCTATTTTAGCTTCAGCTTCTACCAATAAGCCTTCGGTTGTCTGAAGCTCGAAGTCTTTCTTTTCAAGAGCAGCTGATTGGTCTTTTATCTTGCTTTCTAAGTTTTCAATTATAACTTTGTGTTTTTTATCTTCCAAATCTTGCTGCATTTTCAAAGCTTTACTCAGTAGCATACTCTGCATACAAACAACCTTCGTTAAAAAACATCTTCGTTATTGAAATAATAAAAGTTAAAGAAAAGTTTACCTTGAAATTGGAATAGAATAAACTACCGACGATGTGTTGTCGTTGGTAGCGGCTAATATCTGTTTCGAGCTTCGGGAAACCAATACTCTTTGATAGAGTACCGATAACCTTTGCTCCGGTCTGATCCCGGATGCAGCCCAATTTTTCGTCATCGATGCCACCGAAGAGAAGTGCTCTCGGCTGATATCCGCAAGATATAGCATATTCTTTTAGCTCTTCTTTTTTAGCCTTTGTCAGCTCTTGACCAACTAAGTTTTGAAAGTTAAAAATTTCATCTTTCGAAGTGTCTTCGGCTATTTCTTTCTCCTTCTCGGGTTCTGGGGTCATAGTCTCTTTGGTGGCTGCAGCAGCTTCTTCTGCGGCCATGTTTAGCAGTATCTTATCAATATCGACAATCGTGCTCTCTAAATGAATATCTTCGGCTGTGGCAACTTCGGTAGCTATGGCTTCCGAAGGAGCAGCTTCGGTGGTTGTCGTGCTCTCAACAGCTGGCGCCTTCAGAGCTGAAACTCCTGGTGGTGTGAAGCACCCCAATCCTCTGGGACTCAAATGTGATACAATTACTAGTCCTAGGAGGCTAGTAAACACATTTATACAACAGATGATTTCAGATCTGCTTAAACGAGATAAACCTATAAAGGTGGCGATCAACTTTAAGAGTTGGTCCACAACTCGGGACATATCAGTATAGCGGGCTGAAGCAGCCCGCTATACACAGTGAAGCAAATCAGCGGCCCAACAGCCACAGGCAAGGTTGGGAACAGTCGTAACTCTTACCCGATCTCCTTTTTCTGAAAAACAACAAATAAGCAAGGGTGAGTACAAACGTACTCAGCAGCCCACCTTCACCCATGGAATGGGGAAATCAGATATAATGCATGGAATATGTGGAGCTCAGGATATTTGCAGAAATAGCAATATTTTATGCAGGGTTGTTTTGAAAAATATTTTCTATTTTGCAAGGCGCATCCTCTCCAGAAGGAGCAGGAAGTTTTTCAGTATAGAACGAAATCCCCTGGACTAAACCATCCAGGTATCTTAGCAGTTTCCCACTGGTTTTCATTTTCAAAAATAGCTACTAGACTTCCCGTCCACCATAGCTCACGGCTCAACCGCCGAACCTTTTAAAAACCACTTTTCTCAAGAGTACCTTTTTTTGGAAAACAAAACATTAATTGCCATACCATACCAGACTCGTCCATTCCAGTGGACACGGACTATTCAAATAGGTTTGAAACTCTGCGTAGAGGGGTACACTTTACCCACTAGTCCAGTTTCTGCGATCTCACCGTCGTGAGACCCGAATGCCGAATCTCTTTCTTTCCTCGCACGTCCTAACCTTAACGGTTATACCGGAAGGAGTCAGGCCACCGCCATGCCCAAACCGGACAAAACATTCCCCCTCCTTATCCTCCCGGTGCTCCCCAGCCTTCATAACCCTGGGGTTGGACCGTAGAGTTCAGATTGAGTGACTGCCCACACAGTCTCGAGTGGTTGTACTTATCATGAGTACAGGTAGTGAAGGATGACAAACCGGTCCTTATATGAGGGGACAATCCTTCTGCTCATGCCTAAACCAGCTGAGCCATCACCTTAGGCCCTCCCCTAAACCAGGGAGTCCCTGATCATCCCTACTCAAAGGTGATAAGGGTGAAAACCCTTCATCAAACACATTTTGAAAAGCATTTTCTTTTGAGAACTCACACCTTTCCTCAAATCATTTGTAACAATTATATCAGGGATTGATTGTGGCAAGCGGCTGGGTGGCCATAATAATTTGTCTCAAAATCATATCATGCATAAAATAACAGGCTGAGGGTTGTGGTTGAAAAACATAGGTAATTTATGCATCAAAGGGATCCAGTGAGCTTGTCGTGCTTATCCGGCGAAGGGGGAAGAGGAGCTCGTGGAACTGGCGTCTAGCTCCACTGCCTGGCGTAGACTTGCAGATCTGGCCTCCAAGAGACGACACGAACGCTCCGATAACTATGCAACATGAACAAGCAACATACAAACAAGCAAGTATACCAACAAATATTTAGTATAGTGGTCAGAATAGCAATATATGGATGGACAGAGTCTTGAGTAGAATCTGTGTCATGTGGTGTTGAGGTACTACTAGTGGTGGAGCGGAGGTGCTTACCAGGAGGGTGGACTAGAGGCGAAGCGACACTGTGCGTGTAGCCGGCAGAGCGGAGTAACTGAGTGGGTGGGGTGTTTGCCTTGGCTGAGGGTGTTGAGTGTGTGGAGTGGGAGAGGGTAGCTGGGTGTATTTATAGCTGGGTGTATGTGGTGTTGCTTAGTGAAGTTCACTATTGGTGAGAATAGTGACGAAAGAATCGTCTGACTTAGCATGGACAGGAGAGTTATAGGCAGAATATGGGACAAGAGTATTTTGGGAGTTTTCTGGAATATAAACCATGCTTAAGGGATGACATGGTTGGATAGGGAATAGTTTGACAAGAATTTTAGAAACAAGAATGACTGAAATCTGAGTTTGGATGGAGGAGTTTTGGATTTTATAATCATAGGGAGAAAAAGAAAAGGAAAGGAATATTCTAGAATTTGAATATTTAGAGATATTTGGAAAATCAAAAATATAAATGTATTTTTGAGCGGGGTGCGAGGAATTATTTTTAGGCTTTTCTTAGGCAGAGGTTTATGTTGGTGGAAACTGTTCCTACCTACTGTATCTCATCAGACAACAGTAAGGCGGGACCCAAATAGCTGGAATGCTGTGGTATTCTGGTCCGAGTGGGCTGTGGTATCTTGGGCCAGGTTTTATAGGATTGAAGACGTATCCATACAAACATGGTTCGCCTTTCTTTTTGGAAGTCTGGCTTGAAAGAATCCCAAAGTTAAGCATGCTCAACTTGGAGAAATCTAGGATGGGTGACCAGATGGGAAGTTCCCTACTCGAAGGAAAATCACAGTCACCGGAGTTCGTATGACTGGAATATGGGTCTGGCTGGTCTTAGGTGGACTGGACAGCATGACGGATGAGTAGTTGAAATTTGGGGTAACCAGATGATCGATGAATAGTAACGATGAAATGGTAACGATGAATAGTAACGATGAATAGTGATGGTGAATAGTGATGGTGAATAGTCGTATGAATGAACGATGAATAGTGACGATGAACGAACGATGAATGATGAATAGGAACGATGAATGATCGAATTATCGAACGAACGAACAATCGGAATTTCGGCAGCATAACGGCAGGAAAAAGATTATTTGGACGAACGAACGGACGAACGATCGAACGATCGGACGAACGGACGAACGAACCATGAACGATCGGACGAACGATCGGACGAACGAATGAACAAACTAAGAACAGGTGGACGAACAATCGAAGAACGACCAAACGATCCTTGTGCTAGTGTGTGCTTGTGTGGGAAGTTGAGTGGGAGTGGGTGTGTGGGGGGAGGGAGTTGCCATGAAATGGCTTGGGGTGGGATGAGAGGAGGCCCTTGCCCCTCTATTTATAGCCATGGTGGGGGGATTAGGGGGAGGGTTGAGGGGATTAGTGGGAGGATGAGAGGATTAGTGGGAGATTAGCATGGATTTGTCTTATATGAGTGTAATTAGCTTGTAGAGCTCACCATATGACACCGGAGGCATACGTATATGTATGAGCATGAGGAAAGTTATGGAAAAAATATTTGTAGGGACTTGAAAAATGATTCTGAAGGTATTTCTCAGGAAGAAAATACTTGGACATATATTGGTGAAATATTTGGGCAGTATTTCTAAAAGAGTTTGAGGGTGATCACTGGGGAAATATTTGTAGGATATTTTGAGGAGATTTTAGAGAGAATATAGACCACTATAATTTTATTTGTTGATATCAACTCGCAAACAAACATTTTGAAATGAAATTTGAAATTCATTTTGAATTTAGAGCGAGTTTGAGAAAATTCCAAGATTTGAATTTTTGGGATGCTACAAATCTACCCCACTTAAAAGGAATCTCGTCCTCGAGATTCGGCTTAGAAGGGTTATGGGTATAGCTTTACTTCAGCTACATATCTTCACTTTGCAACTCTTCGAGGAGATGGAACTTCAACAAGATCTAGCCTTGAGGAGCATCTAGTTGCCGATTGCAAACGCTGATTCTAGCTACTCAAGATCATCTTCAGGCTTCTAGCTTTCGCTTGGCAGCTAGCTTATTAAAGAAGCAACGATACCAACACGAAAACCTTCCTATTGCAAACTCCCACATGGATTCCTTTCTTGATCGGTCTTCTGGTGCTTCATCAACGGAACTTGGGGGACCACTTCTCATCCAGAAACTCATATGCTTTGATGATCTGGTCTTCCACAAGCTTGCTACAGGCCTTCTTCTTTTTCTCCATAGCAGGAACCTTACTGGGACACTACCCCACTTAAAAGGAATGAGGGTAGAACTCTTGAATCTCGGGGATTTGAACTCCTTGAAGTACCACATAACAAGGGTGTTACGGGGCCTTCTTCTACTGCTGCTTGAGCAGACTGCGGAGAGATGACTGACATAGGGTTGATTCTGGGAGAACCTTCTTCTTATCTTCTCTTCGCTTTGTCTTTTCTCTTCTTACTGCCTCTTTATTTCTCTTTGCTCTTCCCACTGGAGGATTCTATCGATGAGTATTACCATCATACAGAGGAGGAAACCAAAGATTGTGAACCATGTACAACAGTTTTCAACCCAAGAATCACCAAGCATTGTGATCTTAGGGGCGAGGGAGTGGAAAATATAGTTGCTTGCGATTTGGCAGAGGGGATTTATCTGGAGTGTGCTTTGCTTTGAGTGAGATGGGAGTTGAGGGAGCTGGTGGGGGGTTTTATAGGCGAGCGGGGGTGCTCGGGGGGGTGAGGAGTGGTAGTGATGGAGCAGGTGATACGAGGCAGCAGGTGAGACAAGGGGAAGGGGGCCTGTTGCCGGCGACGATGGTGGTGGGTGTGCTGCAAAAGGGGGCATGGGTGGCGGTAGTGCGTTGCAAAGGGGGCATGGGTGGCGGTAGTGCGCTACAAAGGGGGCATGGGTGGTGGTAGTGCGCTGCAAAGGGGGCGTGGGGTAGTGGTTGGAGGCAGGGCACGCGTGCGGGGAGCACAGGTGAGTGGTGGGGTCAATGACCCTGATATTTGTGGTGTCTGGCTCCTAGAATCTTTGCCTCTCTGTATGTTAATAACTCCTTTTGTCCTCTTTTCCTGTTTACTTTAACTCAGGGGCAGTGCTTTGATTCTCACGGTCGGTCCTTTTGACTGAGCGGCTGGACTGGTTTCTTCTGTAGCTTATTCTAGGCTTCAAGGGTAAGCTTTCCAGTATCTTCTTCGGTAAGGTGCTTTTCTCTTGAGATGGGTTAAGATGAGAATGGAAGCATAAGGTGAGGATTAGCTCTAATTTGTTATCTATGTTTTTAGAGAAAACCTTTTTAAGAAAAACAAAAAGAAAACACACAAGCTCAGCAATGATAAGCACAAACAAATCAAATGTTTTGAATAAGGGAAGAATAGAGTTTTTCCAAAGCACGAACTACTCAGATTCAGGGGCTAAGCATAACTATTATTGCTTGGCTCCTGAATTGAGAACTATGCTAAATGCAACTTATGAGCACTAATGTTAAAGCATCACATATGCACTCAAAAGGGGAGAAAACATCAAGCGAAATTCATTTTGAAATGCCCTAGGTGGGCACACAATTAGAGTTTTGCAAAACACGAGTCTACACGATTACCTCTCATACATGCAGGGCTCTAGCCAAAGTGAAGAAAAACTTCACTACCCAATGCATGCAGAGGACTGGGCATAACTAACTTCAGACCAGACAACTTCTCTTCTGGCAAGACTGGCACATAACTTCAATCTGAGACATCTCCTGGATGGGTTAAGAAGGAGCTGATGTTGATGACTTCTTCTGGCGGCGACTGAGATGGCAACACGAGGTCGAACTCTTCTTGAAGCGAGACAGGCTATTGTAGCTCCTCAGAGGGCGGCGGTGCTGGCGGGGTGCTTGCAGCTTCTTCTTTGATCTCACGGGACGGTGCTGGAATCTTCTTCATGGTGAGGGGCTCAAACAACTCTAGCGGGGGATCTTGGGATGATTCAGGGTGCTCTTGCTTATCCATAGTCTGAGGGAAGACTGGAATTCCTTCCAAGACTATGGCTCCTTTCGGTAGTTCCCAAGCCTTCTTATCTCCTCTGATAGAGACCGGGTGACCTTATAGAATCTGGGGATCTTCAGCTCTCATGGGTTGAACTGGGTTGGATGGAGCGGGCTCTTGGATCCGCATGGCTCTATGTTGGTTATGGGTTACCAAGTAGGCCTCCATCAACTTCTGGACATGCTCATCCTTTGCTTGCTTCAGGGCTTCAATAGCAATAACTTCACGACTTTCCAAGGCAGCTACACGGGCTTGAGCTAAGGTGAGATCCACATGGAGCTGACGGTTGCGCTTCTCTGCATCTTCTGCTCGGGCAATCATTTGACGGTGGTGCCGAGCCAAGAAATCATATTGTGCATCTAGGGTGAGCAGGTAGGCATTAAGGTACACGACTGAGGGGTCGTCCTCAAGCAGTTGCTGACCTTCCAATGCACGCATCCTGGCCATCCAAACGGGATGGTCTCTCTGAAAGGGCGGAAAGAATCTGAGTGGTGTGTTGGCCACTTCTTCTTCATAGATCTGACACAGGGCCCTCAATGCCTTGCGAGCGAAGACTTGGCAGGTGTCTTTGAATCTGTGCCCAGCAGTAGTGACACTCCATTCCACATGGTGCGGACTGGATCCAATGTATACAATCACAACACACTTCTCCGTGCCATGCTCGATGAATTCACGACCATCATACTCTGGCTGGCTCTTGATTTCAAGGCGAACTGTGCATGCTCTCAGCAACTTGGGGAAACCATCTTCGTTCTGGCAAAAGCTGGTTTGGCAGCGAAACTCCATCTGACTTCTGAGAGAAGGAAAGGAGGAAAGCATTTTTGAACTAAAGGGATAAGAGCAAGAATTTTTTTTAAGAAAATAGTTTTGACTCAAAAACTTTTGGACCAGGCTAAGGGTTACGTCCTGCGGCCAACCTAACAGCTCCGATACCACCTGAAGCACCCTAATCCTCTGGGACTCAAATGTGATACAATTACTAGTCCCAGGAGGCTAGTAAACACATTTATACAACAGATGATTTTAGATTTGCTTAAACGAGACAAACCTATAAAGGTGGCGATCAACTTTAAGAGTTGGTCCACAACTCGGGACATATCATCAGAGTGGGGCTGAAGCAGCCCGATATACGCAGTGAAGCAAATCAGCGGTCCAACAGCCACAAGCAAGGTTGGGAATAGTCGTAACTCTTACCCGATCTCCTTTTTCTGAAAAACAACAAATAAGCAAGGGTGAGTACAAACGTACTCAGCAACCCACCTTCACCCACGGAATGGGGAAATTAGATATAATGCATGGGATATGTGGAGCTCAGGATATTTGCAGAAACAGCAATATTTTATGCAGGGTTGTTTTGAAAAACATTTTCTATTTTGCAAGGCGCATCCTCTCCAAAAGGAGCAGGAAGTTTTTCAGTATAGAACGAAATCCTCTGGACTAAACCATCCAGGTATCTTAGCAGTTTCCCACTGGTTTTCATTTTCAAAAACAGCTACTGGACTTCCCGTCCACCATAGCTCACGGCTCAACCGCCGGACCTTTTAAAAACCACTTTTCTCAAGAGTACCTTTTTTGGAAAACAAAACATTAATTGCCATACCATACCAGACTCGTCCATTCTAGTGGACACGGACTATTCGAATAGGTTTGAAACTCTGCGCAGAGGGGTACACTTTACCCACTAGTCCGGTTTCTGCGATCTCACCGTCGTGAGACCCGAATGCTGAATCTCTTTCTTTCCTCGCACGTTCTAACCTTAACGGTTATACCGGAAGGAGTTACGCCACCGCCATGCCCAAACCAGACAAAACATTCCCCCTCCTTATCCTCCCGGTGCTCCCTAGCCTTCATAACCCTAGGGTTGGACCGTACGAGTTCAGATTGAGTGACTGCCCACACAGTCTCGAGTGGTTGTACTTATCATGAGTACAGGTAGTGAAGGATGACAAACTGGTCCTTATATGAGGGGACAATCCTTCTGCTCACGCCTAAACCAGCTGAGCCATCACCTTAGGCCCTCCCCTAAACCAGGGAGTCCCTGATCATCCCTACTCAAAGGTGATAAGGGTGAAAACCCTTCATCAAACACATTTTGAAAAACATTTTCTTTTGAACACTCACACCTTTCCTCAAATCATTTGTAACAATTGTATCAGGGATTGATTGCGGCAAGCGGCTGGGTGGCCATAATAACTTGTCTCAAAATCATATCATGCATAAAATAACATGCTGAGGGTTGTGGTTGAAAAACATAGGTAATTTATGCATCAAAGGGATCCAGTGAGCTTGCCGTGCTTATCCGGCGAAGGGGGAAGAGGAGCTCGCGTAACTTGCGTCTAGCTCCACTGCCTGGCGTAGACTTGCAGATCTGGCCTCCAAGAGATGACACGAACGCTCCGATAACTATGCAACATGAACAAGCAACATACAAACAAGCAAGTATACCAACAAATATTTAGTATAATGGTCAGAATAGCGATATATGGATGGGCAGAGTCTTGAGTAGAATCTGTGTCATGTGGTGTTGAGGTACTACTAGTGGTGGAGCGGAGGTGCTTACCAGGAGGGTGGACTGGAGGCGAAGCGACACTATGCGTGTAGCCGGCAGAGCGGAGTAACTGAGTGGGTGGGGTGTTTGCCTTGGCTGATGGTGTTGAGTGTGTGGAGTGGGAGAGGGTAGCTGGGTGTATTTATAGCTGGGTGTATGTGGTATTGCTCAGTGAAGTTCACTATTGGTGAGAATAGTGACGAAAGAATCGTCTGACTTAGCATGGACAGGAGAGTTATAGGCAGAATATGGGACAAGAGTATTTTGGGAGTTTTCTAGAATATAAACCATGCTTAAGGGATGACATGGTTGGATAGGAAATAGTTTGACAAGAATTTTAGAAACAAGAATGACTGAAATCTGAGTTTGGATGGAGGAGTTTTGGATTTTATAATCATAGGGAGAAAAAGAAAAGGAAAGGAATATTCTAGAATTTGAATATTTAGAGATATTTGGAAAATCAAAAATACAAATGTATTTTTGAGCGGGGTGCGAGGAATTATTTTTGGGCTTTTCTTGGGTAGAGGTTTATGATGGTGGAAACTGTTCCTACCTACTGTGTCTCATCAGACAACAGTAAGGCGGGACCCAAATAGCTGGAATGCTGTGGTATAATGGTCCGAGTGGGCTGTGGTATCTTGGGCCAGGTTTTATAGGATTGAAGATGTATCCATACAAACATGGTTTGCCTTTCTTTTTGGAAGTCTGGCTTGAAAGAATCCCAAAGTTAAGCGTGCTCAACTTGGAGAAATCTAGGATGGGTGACCAGATGGGAAGTTCCCTACTGGAAGGAAAATCATAGTCACCGAAGTTCGTATGACTGGAATATGGGTCTGGCTGGTCTTAGGTGGACTGGACAGCATGACAGATGAGTAGTTGAAATTTGGGGTAATCAGATGATCGATGAATAGTAACGATGAATAATAACGATGAATAATGAAGGTGAATAGTGATGGTGAATAGTTCATATGAACGAACGATGAACGATGAATAGTGACGATGAACGAACGATGAACGATGAATAGGAACGATGAACGATCGAATGATCGAACGAACGAACAATCGGAATTTTGGCAGCATAACGACAGGAAAAAGATTATTTGGACGAACGAACGGACGAACGATCGGACGAACGGACGAACAAACCATGAACGATCGGACGAACAATCGAACGATCGGACGAACGAACGAACAAACTAAGAACAAGTGGGAACGATCGAAGAACGACCGAACGATCCTTGTGCTAGGGTGTGCTTGTGTGAGAAGTGGAGTGGGAGTGGGTGTGTGGGGGGGGAGGGAGTTGCCATGAAATGGCTTGGGGTTTGATGAGTGGAGGCCCTTGCCCCTCTATTTATAGCCATGGTGGGGGATTAGGGGGAGGGATGAGGGGATTAGTGGGAGGATGAGAGGATTAGTGGGAGATTAGCATGGATTTGTCTTATATGAGTGTAATTAGCTTGTAGAGCTCACCGTATGACACCGGAGGCATACATATACGTATGAGCATGAGGAAAGTTATGGTGAAAATATTTGTAGGGACTTGAAAAATGATTCTGAAGGTATTTCTCAGGAAGAAAATACTTGTACATATATCGGTGAAATATTTGGGCAGTATTTCTAAAAGAGTTTGAGGGTGATCACTGGGGAAATATTTGTAGGATATTTTGAGGAGATTTTAGAGAGAATATAGACCACTATAATTTTATTTGTTGATATCAACTCGCAAACAAACATTTTGAAATGAAATTTGAAATTCATTTTGAATTTAGAGCGAGTTTGAGAAAATTCCAAGATTTGAATTTTTGGGATGCTACATGGTGTCCCTTCGATGACTTCTGTCACTGTAATGATTCTTTGCTTTTTTGGTCTAGCTGCCTTCTTTATTTTTGCGGGCTCCTTTTCCTTCTCAAAAAGCTTCATCAGATGTGGCCCCAGTGGACTTAGCTTGACAGGCAAAGATTCAGTCATTACCTTTAGAATTTCCTCCACGTCGGTGGCAGAGGGTGTTGCAGCAGTTTCTTCTTCTTCATCAAATGCCTTCTGCTTCGGAGCTGTAGCTTTTCTCTTCTTCGAAGCATCTGTTTGTGCCTCAGGCTTCAGCTTTTTCTTTTTTAATTGTTCTTCATCGTCTTTATTCAGAGCACCAGCCACTCTCTTTCTCTTTTGCCCTTCAGCATCCTTGTCTAACCGCTCGTAGTCGGGATACTCGAAGTCCAGAGCATTCATTAGTCGGTTTAGCCTTCGCTTCGGACGGGTGCCGAAGGCCGCAGTCATCAATTGATCTTCTTTTTTAGAGTAATTACCTAGTATTTAATTGCACATTACTTCGATCGTGTCCAGCCACTCTTGGCAAGGCACTTTGAAATGTTTCTTGAATTTATAATGGTAAGGCAACCGAATAAATTCCCCCTTCTTCTTTTCCCCCTTCAGCTTCGGCATGTCTCACTCCTTCAAAGTTGGGAACACTCTGAAGGCCAAAAATTCTTGCACTAAGTCCCTAATGCCGATATGATCTACAATAACTCGAAATTCAGCCAGGGCAATTTGGCTTGGACTCCCTGGTGTCATGTTGCACCGGGGTCTGGTCTCTCCGAAGATCAATTCTAGCGGACTCTGGACCAGCTTCTCCTTGTCTTCGTCAACTTTGACATAAAACCACTCAGACTTCTAGCCAGCTGGCCACTTGCTTCGGTAGCTAATCACTGGAAATTTTGTGTTCTTGCGATAGGCAAAATTGTAGCAGCCAAAATTTTCATGTAGCCCATCTCCTCTAGCTTTCGTCTGATAATGAAGCTCGTGCACTCGACAGAAGCCTTCGCCAAATAGCTCCACCCCTTGGTTGCGGAGTGCCCAGATATAAACGCTAAGCCGGACAATAGCGTTAGGAGTTAGCTGATGAAGGTAGATCCCAAACTTATTCAATACATCAGCAATCATCTTGTTCAAAGGAAATCTTAAGCCAGCCTTAAAGAAACTTTTGAAGACTACCACTTCATCCTTTTCTGGCTTTGGAGTAGTCTCTTCCCCACCAAAACGAACCAGCTCTTTCTTCGCTTCACTGAAATAGCCCAATTTCAATAGCTTAGGCAAATCATCTTCGGAGATGGTGGATTTCCCAAAATCCAGGTGGCTGGGTTTACTTGGCACCGCGCTGTAATCATTTTCAGACTCAGTCTCCTCAACATCAGCCTGTTCTATTTCAGCGGCAGGTGCATCCTCCGATGCTACCAGCCCTGAGTGCTTCATCACTTTGGAGATTGGGGCAGTTTCAGCACCTTCGGCTTCCTCTCCGTCGCGTGTAACCCTAGCTGTGGAACGCACTCTGGCCATCTGTTGATTGAATTTCTTGTTTTTTGAATGAAGTTGAAAATTTTTCTTTATTTTGCCGAAGCTCTTTCTTACGAAGCTTGAGCAAAGTAAATAGCTTTGGTTGAGGATGCAGCAAACAAGCTTCGGTTTTGGTCAATATTTCGGCAGCAAAACAGTGCAATAGCAATGAATGCTGTGGTAACTTCACACCTACCCGTCTGTTTATATAGTGCCGCAGGTGGGAAGGTGAATCGTCAAGCTCTTCCACACCGGACAAGCAGCCACCCGCACTCACTGAACGGTGGGCCACTGGGTCCGAGAAGGTAAATCGCCAGGGCGCGCGTAACTACTGCAAGATGAGGCCACTTCGCGCGCGGATTATTTTAATCGTTTATCGCCAACGAGCGCAGGGAAGGTGTTTTTTGGATCTTCGGCATCCCGAAGCCAAGAAGACTTTTCACGGATCAAGCTCGTTACAAAAAACGATCTAGCACCACGAAGGGGCTACTGTTGGGGGTATGCTTCGTAGCCGAAAATCCTAAAGAAAGAGAACACCTTCGACAGATCCTCTCAGAAGCTGCGCCGAAGCTATCACCTATAAAGCTTCGGCACAGTGACAGATCTCAAGACGAAGGGGTGAACCGACTTAAAGATGAAATGACTTAAAGACCCATGATGTTTTGTGTCATTATTGTAGTCAATTGTAAAGGTCATAAATGTAATTTTACACAGGATGTGCCCTGTGCCTATAAATAGGTGAATAGTACCCCTATACTATTCACGCAATCTTGTAATCGCTGACACATTACGTTGGAATTATTGTTTTCTGCCAAGGCGAAGGTATAAATATACCCAAATATTATGTATAATATTTAGGTCTGTATAATAAAATATGTGAGTGATATTATTTGTCTTTGGTATATTTTTCTCTAATATTTTATATTTTGTATTTCATTGTTTTATAAGTCTAATTACGAAGGTGTGACCTTCGTAATATTTTGCTCATGGCCTTCGTCTGAAGTTCATTAAATCCTTAGGAAGATAATGCTTTAGCGGTCGAAGGACATTAATATTTAACACTTTATGTTGCCTTGTTCTTAATTCATAGCATTTGAGTACAAGTCCCCAACATTGCCCTATACTCAACTCCAGGTGAGCCCCAACATAATGGGGGTAACAGAGAGAAGAAATAGGATACTCGTGGATATGGTAAGGAGTATGTTGAGTTACTCTAGTTTCCGAATAGGGTTCCTAGCAAATCAATGCCTAAGACCACATATGAGTTGTGGTCTAGTAAAAACCCACACTGAACTATTTACTCATATGGGGTTGTCCAACAGAAGCAAGAATATTTAATCCTAGACAAGGAAAACTATATAAAAGAACAACTAGTTGCCATTTTATTGGCTACCCTAAGAAGTCAAAGAGTTTTAGATTCTATTGTTCGGATAGACAAACTAAGGTTGAAGAAACCTAACATGTTCTATTTCTAGAATATAAGATGATCAATGGGAGTATGGTACCTCAAGAAATTGATCTTCAAGAAAAGAGGGTGTTTGCCCCAATTGCGATGGTTGAAGAACCATATTTCTCGATACCTGTTGAAGTTCAACCATTAGTTGTCCCAACTGCAAGTGAAGCCCCTACTGCAAATGTTGCATCACCAAGTACAACAATTAGTGAGCAAGATGCTTCACCCTATATGTTGTCTGATCCTTAGGAGCCAACAACCCAACAAGACTTAGAACTGAGTAATGTTGTTGTGCCTAGTGATCCACCATTACAGGAGCCTAGAATACATAAATTGATGTAAACCTAAGAAGGTCTCAAAGATTTAGAAGATCTGCAATCCATGCATGATGACTACAAAGTATATGAGGCCGAAGAAACAGAAAATCTGTGAGATATATGGTAGTGAGGATATAGATACCGAAGGGGATCCCAGTACATATGAAGAAGTTATGAGAAGCCAGAATTCATCCAAATGGTTTTCTGCCATTAAAGATGAATTAGAATCCATGAAAATGAATAGAGTTTGGACTTGGAAGTTATTCCCAAAGGAGACAAAATAGTAGGCTGTAAGCGGGGACTACAAAACCAAGTGTGAGTCCAGAGGAATATAGAAAGATACAAAGCTAGACTTATGGCCAAAGGGTTCACACAGAGAAGACATAGTTTACAATGAAACCTTTTTGCATGTCTCAACAAAAGATTCATTAATGTCACAACTGGATTTTAGGACAAATCCAGATACATCTCATATGTGCGCCAAAATCAGTTTTACACACATATGATGACTAGCATCGCAAACTTTATTATTAAACAAAAGATATTTACAAAAATAACCAAATAAAAGAAACTAAAAAATGACGACTACAATCCATGATCCTCCACAAGCTAGTTGACTAGGGATACAAAGGCCTAGAACTACTCGAATCCCTTGTAGTAGTCTTCCTCCTGTTGTTGTCCTTTGTCTAAGCAGCAAATTCAGCAAGTATGAGTACACTTATGGTTGGTCCTTAGTAAGTGGTAGAAAAAGTGTGGTGTAAGGCTTTCTAATGATAAGGTTGAGGCTATAAGATTCCACATTTTAATTTTATTGGTCAAAATTTTATTAGCAATTACTAAGTATAAGTTTATACAATCCCAATTAAATAAAAGACCATAAATAAAATATCCAACAAAAACCACCTACAAGTTCATTTAATTTGGTTCCATATATTAATAATGTGAGGGCCTGAGCTGCTCTTGATCATGATCACAACTGATATATCAGTTTTACACTTTGTAGAGATTGTACATTCTTACCCACAAGTCACATAAAAGTTTGAAGAACTTTGCACCCAACCACATTGTGCTAGCCAAGCACAACACCACAATTCTAAGGTGTGATTGCATAGGGACACTATGAAGCCTTTGTAAAGATCCACTAATATGAGAAAACCCACTAAGGTTTCAAGGCGAGGAGTGGTAGAGGTCTCCCTATACTGATGAGCTAGCACAGAGCATATCAATCCGAGAATCGACCTAAACTTGAGCAATGCCTCCACTCTTGTCCCTTTCGGGTAAGGTTCTCACATACTAGCTTCCCTAATTAATCAGCCAAGACTAGAGCCATAGTAGTCCTTGTGGTTGCACTATTTTCTCGGGTTGCCGCTCCATGTTCCAATTAAATATAGTTACCTTGTTCAATAATTAACAAACAATCTGGTGCACGGTCCGCCCAACTCTCTACTCTTGGGTTTTTCCTGGCTACGTCAGCTATAATTCACCGGATAGTCCGTGCGAGGCACCGGACAGTCTAGTGTACCAGCCATGCAACGGCTACCTGCCACGTCGACCAAGGGACAACGGTCATATGGCGCACCGGACCGTTCGATGCCCCACACTGGACTGTCCGGTGCCCCACAAAAAAGGAAACCATCCAATCAGGCAATTCTCTACCGCGTCCTGTGCACGTACTGTTCATTGTCCGGTGTGCACCGGGCAGTTCGTTGCGCCCACGGACAGAAGGCAAGAATCGCCTACCAAATGGAGCTCCAACGACTCCTAGCTGCCTTGGGGCTATAAAAGAGACCCCTAGGCGCATGGAGCAGTACACCAAGCCTCCATTGAACATCCTAAGATGCCTAAACTCCGCAAGCACGCATTCGGATCATCGTGTTTGAGATTTGAGCACTTGTTGAGTTGTGAACTCGCTGTGCTGTGTTAGTGTGCTCGTTTCTTGACTTATGTGCGTGTCGTTGCTGCGACTCTAGCTCTTGCGTGTGTTTCTATTCCCTCCCTTACGCTTGTGGTTTTCATTGTGATTAATATTGTACGGGTGAGAGGCTCTAACTTGTGGAGATTCCTCACAAAGGGAAACATCTGCTAAGGAAGAAAATCGTGGTATTCAAGTGGATCAATGGTGTCGGTAGCGCAAGCCACCGATGACTGACAGTAGGGAGGTTCTGTCCGAACCAGTATAAATCTTGCGTCCACCGTGTACACCCTCCGAAGCCTAGAAGACGCACAATAAATTTATTTGTTGGAGCGAGGATCGAAACACCGACAAGGTGGAAATCCAGAATCAAACTATTAAAGTTGAGCATATCAAGATCCAGCAAAATCTTGCGGATCCGCTCAGAAAAGTCGTTCTATCCAACATGTCTAGACAAACACGTAGCCATCATAGGATTTAGTGAGATCCTATGATTCTGGATCATGGAGCTATAGAAACAACCTTAGTAAAGTTTTTTCACTCTAAGGCAGGGGATCATACTATAGTTAATGAGTGCGATGACACTTAATCGGTCACAATTACACATTAATCTTGATGTGCAAACTTGTTAAGGTGTGGAACCTAGAAAACTTAAATAACAAGAAACCCAAAGAACAAAGGGAAGAATATTGGATATGTCCTCTCTAGTAACAAATTGGGGGAAAGGAAGGGCTCTCTTCTCCTTTTGGTAACGTGCGCACCCTGATCGAGGGCACAACCACAACTATGGTTGTGGCCCTTGGTCACAGATGTGCTATATAAATAGGAGGCAAGACTAGCATGAAGAGCCAACACTCCTAGCTTGTTATAAACCCTAGACGCCATAAGAATCCATTAGGAACCGATCTCCTACACCCTCGAGTGACTAGAAGAGCACATACTTTTGGATTTATGTGGGCTTGGCCCAAATTAATTTTCAATAATAGTCAATGCTATGGTGTACTAATAATTTAGTACCATATTAGAAGTTCAAGGGACAAATCAATCAACTTAAATAGATGGACCATTGTCCATTGGTGCATTTATTGAGAAGTTGAGAAAAGGATGAAGGACTGTCACACACGCGCATTTCATGGTTATGAAGGACCATAGGTGGACCATTTTATGGTTCATCGGACCTTGGTTCGAATATTCCTTCCAAACGGTTGCACATTTTGCCTGGAGTGATGACCATCATGATGACCATCGGTTTCCTGTCTTAACACATGCATAGCATCGAGTTACCCATGACGAGGCATATGGCCAGTTAAAAGGTCCTAGATCAGCAAGCCTACTTTCGGTGCGGTCCTTAATCGACACAGACAGGCGACCTTTCCTGCTCAACATCTGGTCTCATCTTATTATTTACCACCCAAAACCATGTACCTGACAGAGGTACAACACTTGAATAATGAATTCATCATCATGAGTGATGTCTTCATTACTGCAAGTTCCTTTTTCATAAAACCATATTCAGTGTTACACATAATTCTTTTTTTAAAGAAACAATTTTTAATTTCTCTAGGCAGGGCTAAGCCTCATTAGTTCTCTTTATAAAATAGGTAGCAAGGAGGATAATCAAATTCCAAGGAATGGTAATGCATCAAGTGTTTCATCACTCAACTCCTATAACCTAATGCAACATATAAGTGATAAAAATTTTAAAACAGCAAGGAGGTGGCAAATGCACCGGGGCTTGCCTGGGATAAACACTAGGTTAGTGTTGTTAAATGACAATCAATTGATGATCATCTTCATTTTGGCACTTGATCAGGTCATTCCGTTTTATTAATCCACAGTCTTCAGAATAAAATCCACAATAATGCCTTGTAGTGGTTCCAACTCCACGTCCTTCGCTTTATGATATAGAATAGCGAACCTATATGATATGCATAATGCATATGAACCTAGATAGCATAAGATAGATAATCTACAGTAATGAGGATAAACACTTATAGCAAAACATCGCAAACTCTTATGTATAAATTCTAGTACCTATGACTCTGTAACACAACAAGCATGATCTTCCATTTACTCAGACCTAAATCAAATGTTATGAAATAATAAATCATACACACGTTATATGCTCTTCTTAACTAAAGCATAGCACCAAAGACAGACAATATTTATATCCATCAAGCATATAATCAATGATGTCCACCTTACTTGAACTAAATTAACAAGAACCCATAAATATACTTATGTTCTAACTTCCTTAGGTAGAGCATTATCTGGGATCATAGTCCCTTTACAAGAGCACAACTTAAACTCTAAGGCTTAAAACACTAATGAACAATGTCATGACAACGATAAACATTTATTCATACTATTATGCATAACACCAACTAAATTAAACATCTCATTTATCCTTATTCTAACAAGTAGAATATAATCCTACAGCATAGAGTTCTACAAAATGGCTTTCCTAACAACCAAAGATCTAAAGTGCTTGTGCGCACTCTCCACTGGCAGTTCTTAGGTTTTCACAGAAATGGACTTATCAATCTTACTCGCCTCCTAATTATTTTGGGTAACAACATTTATTTATTTATGACATTTAATCTATTAATAAACCTAAAGAATGTGATGTGTGATATGACAGGGTATCGACTTTATCCGACAACACACTAGGCATAAATAACAATAACATAAGTTATCGGCTAATTGCTAGAAACACTAATCCAGCCTACTCATCACCGATATGCCACTCCCTACAAACATAGAACCAATTCCATCACACTAGACCTACATGTCTCCCTAAATATTCCTAGCCATCGCAATTGACAAAGTATTTCAACAAGCATTCTACATAATATAAACCATACCACTTATCACATGCATAGCATCGAGTTAATCATACTCGACACATACAGTCATCAAAGCACTTTCACACAACCTACAAGCTAACGATCATACTATAGTTAATGGGTGCAATGACACTTAATCGGTCACAATTACGCATTAATCTTGATGTGCAAACTTGTTAAGGTGTGGAACCTAGAAAACTTAAATAACAAGAAACCCAGAGAACAAAGGGAAGAATATTAGATATGTCCTCTCGAGTAACAAATCGGAAGAAAGGAAGGGCTCTCTTCTCCTTGTGGTAAGGTGCGCACCCTGATCGAGGGCACAACCACAACTATGGTTGTGGCTCTTGGTCACAGGTGTGCTATATAAATAGGAGGAAAGACTGGCATGGAGAGCCAACACTCCTAGCTCGCTATAAACCCTAGCTGCCATAAGAATCCATTAGGAACCGATCTCCTACACCCTCGAGTGACTAGAAGAGCACATACTTTTGGATTTATGTGGGCTTGGCCCAAATTAATTTTCAATAATAGTCAATGCTAATGGCCCACTTTAATGCTATGATGTACTAATAATTTAGTACCATATTGGAAGTTCAAGGGACAAATCAATCAACTTAAATAGGTGGACCATTGGTGCATTTATTGAGAAGTTGAGAAAAAGATGAAGGACTGCCACACGCGCACATTTCGTGGTTATGAAGGACCATAGGTGGACCATTTCATGGTTCATTAGACCTTTGTCCGAATATTCCTTCCAAACGGTTGGACATTTTGCCTGGAGTGATGACCGTCGGTTTCCTGTCTTATGGCTAGTAACGAACGTCGGTTTCTGGCTCTAATGGCACGTCTGTTTCTGGCCCTAATGGCTCGTTAGTTTCTGGCTCTAATGGCATAATCGTTACTGGTCGTTGCCCTTCTCCCCTCCCTCTATCAGTGTATAAGTATGGAGGAGGTGGACACTCTTCCGGTTACGCAAATAATCTCTCAGACGTGTTGCAATCATCGCATTCTCGTCCCATCTTCTGTGAGCACAGAGAGAGTGGGAGAGCAGGCCTCCGAAATTGTCGTCCGTAGAGGTACAGTTGCACGAGTGTGCGGGTGATCAGGTTTTTGGGGACCGTACTCACGACTGCTCGCTTCATCTCCTCTGGCTCTTTATCGTCGGTACCGTTCGAGGGACTGCACTGCGTACACCTGCCTGCATCGAGTTCGTATGACTACATCGAACATGCACACGAGATGTCTCGTGTGAATGGAGCCACTAATGCCTTGAGCATCGGTCCCTTTGCAAGGTACTTCCTGTTTTCCATACTTGTGCATGTTTCATTTCTGTTTAATGCTTATGCGAATAGTGGTACACACATGCACATATATATCATCACATACATTACACTAGTTTTCTGGATTAAATTAAAACCGATAATATCCAATTTTCTAACACATACCACAGCGATGACAGAACCCTCATCCCCTCGCCACAATGCTTTGAGGAACCTCTACATACTAACCATATACAGGATGAATCAATCGATGGCAACCGACAAGGAGAACAATGGATGACAAAACATTGATGGTGTCCCCACACAAGATGCAGTCGCGATCACCACTGCCACCATAAACGCCATCCAAGAAGCTATGAGCAATGTGTTTTACCCCTCAGTAGATTAGGATCACTACCGTAATTCGGCTCTTTGTTGAGTGTCAAATGATTTGCCGAGTGCCAAGCAAAAAAAAACCTTGGTAAAAAAACACTCGGCAAAGAAACTCTTTGCCGAGTGAGTGTTTTTTGACGCTCGACAAAGACTTTCTTGCCGAGTGTTTTTAACACTCGGCAAATAGCTTCTTTGCCGAGTGTTTATTTTAGACACTATGCAAATAGCTTCTTTTCCGAGTGTTTTTTCAACACTAAGCAAAGCCAATTTAAAAATTACATTTTAAAGGAGTAAATTAATTCAAATGAAAAAATTTACAACTACAAATTTGTATAGCTCATCAAGATGTACAATTTATATTTTGATCATTTCTTCATATGACAAAATAAAAGTAAATTTGTTCATAAAACTATATCTCTCTCGTAATTTACGAAACTACAAGAGAGATGTACAAGATTTGTGAATAATGTTAGAACTATCATGTGAGATGAACAAATAACCAAACAACAAAATAAAGTTTGTAGATCTTAAAAAGTTATAGAAATTTGTAGTTGACAACTTTTTCATTTGAATTCATCTTGTCAACAAAAACTATGTCTGAATTTAAAAAATGTAAAATTTGAATTTCAAAAATGACCTCGAATGGAAAAACCACCAACAGAAACGTTGTAGGTCTTGAAAAGTTATAAAACTTTGTAGTTGACAATGTTTTGGTTTGAAATCATCTTGTCATGCAAAACTATGTTTAAATTTTAAAATTTGAATTTTTCAAACTACCTCGGACGGAAAAACCATCAAAATAAAAGTTATAGGTCTTGAAATGTAATGAAACTTTGTAATTAACAATTTTTTATTTGAAATCATCTTATCACAGAAAAATTCGTGTGAAGTTTTCAAATTTTGTAAACGGCCTCGGATGTATAAACTATCAAAATAGAACTTGTAGATCTTGAAAAGTTATACAACTTTATAGTTGGTCACATTTTCAAATGAATTCATTTAGTGCCTCAAATAATCAAATTAATCTCAGTTTGTTATAGTACAAGAGGAATGAAAATGCAATCTCGGTTTGTTATTGTAGTGGTAGAGAGGGCTATACGTGAGATAGAGGTTACGAGTTTGAATCTCACCATTAACAAAATATGTAAATTTGATTCAAAATAAAGGTGAAAAAAGTATTCGACAAATAAACCTTTGCTGATAAAATGTTTGCCGAGTGTAACACTGGACAAAGGCCGAGTATAAAATAGATTTTGCGAGCGTCCGGATAAAGAAGGCGAGTGTGGTAGTGGATCTCACACATCATAGAGGGTCACTGTAATTTTTCACGAGTGTCAATCATCTCATAGGCGGATACTGTCCCACTCCCACTCTGCACACAGACGCCACAATCATTCGTCTAATCTATTACACAAATGAATTTAGGAAGAACAGTCGTGCTCTACTAATATCAAGTTGCTATGAGCACTACTTTTATAATAAGTCAAATTCTTAAACATTACCAAATTTACAGGAAATTGTACGAAAAACTATAACAGCAAGTTGCTTTTATTAAATTCTACATGAAATGACTTTCATAATGCATTTGTTTGAACTTTGATATCTTATATTTAAAAAAACAAATAGTCAAAATCATAGAAGCTTGACTTAGATAAAACTGAAATTAATAACATATAGTTTGAAGCAAAAGAAGTGCATAGTGTATGGTCCTCTCTATAGATCTATACATATAGAATGGTCCATACTCCAAATATATATTAATATTAAGATAATGACAGTCTAGCTAGCTAGCAAATATATGTCACACTACTGTCCTTCTTATGGTAGTTAGGATAAAGTAAATTAAGCTTCAGTATAATCGTCTGTCTCCGTTGGAAGTTGCGATTTGTTGGTCACCATACGAGCATATATATAGTTAAGTTCCCACTTTGTAAATAAGTACACGATCCTATTATATGTATCCAACCCTAACAAAGGCAGTCGAGCGGTACGGTACCCATATTGGGGGACCAGTAAACGTAAACCTTTAATGCAATGCAGTGGTTCCAATCATGAAAGATGGTAGTAATTAATATAGAGAATGCACTACATGTATACATCAAATATAATCGACAGCAGAGGGTTACGTAGCTCGAAAACCACTCAAAAAACGCGTTTCCGGTTTCCGGTAGTACGTGTGACGGCATCTCTAGTGTTACTTTGGTCTTCTGCGTTTAGTTCTTGGTTCGGAAATGCATGCCTTAGACTGTAGAGCTCTGGAGGCCTGGTCTTCCTAATGTTTGCCGAAGTAACATTTACTACCTTTTTTCAGTTACTAAGATCGATGAACATATTCACAACAATGGTTTATTTATTAACAATAATGTGGGCATGCATGAATACACCGCAAACCAACCATTTAGCTCAAGCATTTCTCCTATACCATTTTCTTTTGCAGAACTTCCTTTGTTTTATACTAGGATTGTAGGCAGGGGAAGCTACGTTTGTAGCTGTGGGTGCAGATGCAACCCCCGAATACAACATCAGTTGGCGTCTGTTCGGTTATCCCGGACCGGAACAATTCCACTTAGAATGATAGTTTATTTTATATAATAATTGATCATCTAGAATAGTTTCTGATATCGTTCCGATGTAACTGAACAGGCCCCTAGGTAAAATTTCAATTTTCAATATATATATATATACTTCTATGGACTATGTCCGTCCATGCACTCACAAGGCCGTCAATACCCCCTTCTAATATTTGTTCTAACTTCGCCACTGATTATAGAAGGCACAACAAAGAAGTCTCAGGATAACCATTCTGACTGTTTTAGATTATATCCTGATCTGCAAGTTTGCATCAGAGGTAATTTGTACTATAAATATAGTACACAAAATGCATTTTTTGTGTAGTGCTACATACACCTCTTCAGGATAGACAATGAACACAGAATTAAAGTTCTTAATATTCCTACATTTACTGTACAATGTTTCGTTAGTTATATATTTGTATTCAGCTAGCTAAATATGTGCTGTGTGTTCTCTCCTTGGTTGTTAAAATAGTGTGATTCCCTAATTTAATCCGCTTAAGCATATCATCTCATATAAAGCATGATCCACGGAATTTATTAGTTTTTTTTTCTGGCACATGCATGTTTTCATGCCTCAGCAGGAAATTTAATGTTTAACTGAGCTAGCCAGCAGGATCTCTGTTGGTTCTTGTAAACAACAGAATTGCAGGAAGCGCTGCAGCATGCATCAATGAGCAACGGAAGCAGAAGCGGATCAGAATATCAGATGTGTCAGCAGGGAAAGAATTGCACAACAACCAAGAGCCAAGATGAGAATACAGTAGCAGTGTAGAGATACCCATGAAAAGCATCTGATGTTTAGGAGAAAGACTAGGGTCTGATTCTGATCTGACCTGATTCCAGTCATCCAATAACTGTCTCTGCTACGGTGCTACCTTGCTTTGGGGGGAGAGCCTTGTGAAGTTGCCTGGAGGCTGGGGCCACAGACTGCTTCAAGAAACCAAAACTAAAAAATTAAATGACCCAAACAGTAAGATGTGCACACAGTGGGGGACGAACTGATATCGTATGCAGAGAGGATGGTGCAGTGCTTAAATAATTACTGGACTTGGTCAGAGATGATTCAGAATATGTACAATTACAATAAGCAAAATATCATATTCTCGGAACAAAGATCAAATTAAGAAAAGAGAAGAAACACACATCAGTTAACGAAAGCACAAGTGAGCTAATATGAGCAAGATATCATCAAGAAATAGCAATCCATCAACAATTACACATGCAGATGCACTACTGGAGCTATATACCATCTGCTCCAACCACTTAATCAGTTCGCGCGTCAGTTCCTCGGCCCAATTTCTCCCCTTTTTTATGTTGCTAGCTGTTGCTTGTGTTCACAGTCCAAGATCCAAAGAACGCACATCCTTGCCTCCCGTGGAGGAGGATGTTGACGACGATGGCGACGGCAGCTGCAGAAGCGTCGACGGCGTCCGCGTGGCTGTGGCGCCGTCTTCCGCGTCCGGCGGGCAGTCGAGGTTCACCCCGAACAGGCGGACGCGCTTCGACCTCGTCGCCTCCTCCACCGCGGATGCGGCGACGCGCACGGGCACCGACGTGAGCACTACGGCGGCCGGCACCTGCGGCCGCAGGAACAGCACGTGCCGGCTTGACGCCGGAGCGGAGGCGCCGTAGCCCTGCCACGGGCAGATGGGCACCGACGGGAGCGGCAGGAGGCGCTGCGCAGACGCCAGCGGCGGCTGCAGGAACGCGAGCTCGTGGCGGCGGCGGCGGAAATCGATGAAGAAGCGGCCGCGCGTGGCGCCCGCGCCGCGCGCGAACAATACCGTGTCCCCGGCACCGAGGCGCTTCTCTTTCACGAAGCGGCTCCATCCCTTAGTCATCACGTAGCTCTGGCTGCTGTTCCAGTATGAGTAGCGGAAGCGCCACGCCTTCCCCGCCCGGTCCTCGAAGCTGAGCACCAGCCCCGCCTTCCCGCCGCCCGCCGACGCCGCGGCGGCCGAGGCGTCTAGCGCGGGGAAGTAGCGCTCCGCGTGCTGCTTCGGGATGACCAGGCGATTGAGCTTCCCCACGTCGCTCGGGGTGACCACTTTCTCGAACATGTGCTCCTTCTCCGGCCACGCCACGCCGCCGCGAGACCTCTCGGAATCCTCGAAGACACGGGCATGCGCGGGCCTGAACTCCATGGGGCTCCCCGCTCCGCTCACGCGTCTCGAGCGAGCTCCGGCTGGTGCTATAGCTAGCTGTTGACTTTTGACTAGCACGCTACTTCAGGGAGGGATCTGGTGGTATGTAACAGTACTAAATCCCACAACTATTCTTAGGATGGGGGTGTTTAGGGTTAGATTAGCTCAATATTATATGGTGGATCTGACGAACTTGCATAGGATAGCAGGCGATTGGCTAGCTGCTGGATAAAGAGTGCTATCTGTTCTTGTAACAGGACAGGACTGGTGATCAAAAGATACTCCTATATAGGGAAGAAAATTAACGGGATCTAGCTTGGGAGAGGTGCGTGGTTGTTGGCTTGTTGGTGTGTGTGTGGTTTGCAGTTGTGAGATATTCAGCAAAGGTACGGTGTTGTGGCTGTAGATCAGTAGGCATCAGTGTAGATGAGACATGGAGGGGGGAAGGTTGGGAACAGCAGTACAAAGCAGCCCAGCTTGCTTTGTTGAGGACAATGAAGCGGCATCTTGCATTCTTACTACTAGGTGAGGGTGAGGACGGAGTGGGGGAGGAGGAGTGGGGAGAGGGACTAGCTAGAGGTCGACGTGAGACAGGTGGGGCCCACGTGCGGCGAATAATAGGGCTTGAGGTCTTATGAGCATGCATGTCACTCTCAGCTCAGCTTATTGGGATCCTCTCTCTAGCTAGATCCTCCATGGATGGATGGACGGATATGATGGAGACATGATCTCGCGGCTGCAGTGATTCAGCAATTGCCTGTCGTTGACACTTGACAGCATGAATGTGAGATGCAGTAATGGGAAAACAAATCTTCTCCTGGATTGTAGGTCGTGGCAGAATAAAGGGCAATACTCTCTCTCTCGTTTTTCATTAATGTTTTGATTTATATTCTTATCCACTGATCATGAGAGATTACGCGCTACTGAGTTCTGCAATGCCCAGCTCCCCACCAGGTGTGCTACCAGGAAGAAGCAATTAACTGCAGCAGGTTCCGCTCGCTCTGGCACGTAGTGCTGTACATCTTCTAGCAGCTGGTAGCTTTTGACACAAATAATGATGTGCACGCTATCTGAATCGGGCGCTTTGTCGAGTGACTGAAGCACTCGAGAAAGCCTGAAAAACACTCGACGAAGTCTTTGCCGAGTGTCACTCGGTACTTGGCAAAAAAAAGCCGCCGTCATGGTGACTGCTAACGGAGACGGCGCCTTTGCCGAGTGTTCTAGGCGACACTCGGCAAAGAGATTACTTTGCCAAGTGTCCGTCAGCCTACACTCGGCAAAGGGGTCACCAGTGGGACCCTTTGTCAGTTTCTTTGCCGAGTGTGCTAGGAGGCACTCGGCAAAGCTTGCATCTTTGCCGAGTACCAGGGTCACAGCACTCGGCAAAAAAGCTTTATCGGTGTCCAAGTGTTCCTTCTCTGCCGAGTGCTCTGACCCTGACACTCTGCAAAGAGGTTCTTTGCCGAGTGTTACACTCGGCAAAGTGACAAGTATACACCTTTTTTATTTGTTTTTCTATTCCATCTAAACAAATAAAAGATATCACATATACATCACAGATATCACATAATAATCACAGATATCACATATCTCACAAACACCATAAATTAAATAAGTTCTCACATCATTACCAACATGTTCGAACACAAACATAAGTATCCAACACTCAACAACATAAGTCTCAAGTATCTCACAAAGCATTACCAACATCTAACAAGTTCAGACCGAGTTATCTCACAAAGTATGAACAACACTAAGAAAGATAATATCTCATAGAGGTGGGCGGCTGGACTGGTGCGGCGATAAGCTGTGCGATCCATGAGAGTTATTGGATGCTGCACCAGATTGTCCCTGCACAGAAAAGAGATTGCATGTGTTATACCATATGAATATTTATCATGAAGAACTAGAATTTTGATACTCACGGGAGTATGGAACTGAGCAGGGTCAACTGTAGGGAATAATGGAGGTGGTGGAGTGAAACCCTGTGCGGCGCCAAGGCTCTGCATGTACTGTAACACCTCCGCTATCCTCGCCTCAATCTCTTGATGTTCCCTCCTCTCTGTTTTTAGCTGGGTCTGTAATATTCCAAGCCAATGTTATAGTAACTCAAAGAGAAGGTATATAACTCAAGGAATGACAAGTTACAGAAGCACTAACCTCGAGTTGCTATATACGATGATGTGAGTTGTCCTACCGAGGTCGTATGGTTGGGCTCGAGCTCGTGCTCCTTGCTCGCACCTGAGACAGAGTGAGAGTGGACAACGAGTCGATTGCCCCGTCGGCAATCCAGTATCGCCCATGTATCTTGCCTCCTCCGACTCTCATGAGGACATCGGGGTCGATCTGCTCGGTTCTCGAATCGTATTCTGGCCCATGGACCTCCTGTGCCATGGCAATGTAGTCATAAAGGCGGATGTAGATGGTGAGGTTGTTGTATGCCTCGGGCCCGTCATCTGGGTTGTAGGTGACATCGGACGTCGCCTTGCCCTTGTGGGCCATAGCATAGGCCGAGAAGATGGAGCAAGGCTGGCCACCATGTGACGATGACTGCAAGAAAACCAACGAGATAGTTAAAAATAATATCTAATCTAGTGTTATATACCTAAATAAAAAAGAGGGCATACCCATGGTTCTGCATATTGGCCTAGGTTGCGGCTGCCTTGGTGGTGGGAGGGACCTGCATCATCAGACGCCGTTCCCGGCTAGCGTTGTGCACCTCGTCCCACTCAGGCGAGCACCACCTATCCACCATCTGCTCCGAGCACAGAGGATGTGCGGCGCACCAATATAGAATCATCTACAAAGTAAACACGTACACTGCATATCAGAAGATAAAATTAAGGAAATATTAAAGTGTTGTTTATTAAAGTGTTGTATTTACCTGCAAGTACTGGTCCCTGGTCAACGACACGATTTGGGTTTGCTGCTTGGTCACCTTCTCCCCAAAGACGGAGCCATGGTAGGTGACGATGGGCTAGATCCATGCTTCGTAGTGCGTGTCCACGATGAGCTTCTTACAGCTCGTGGTGGCCACCACATCCGCTCTAGTCTCGTATCCAGCCTCGCATTTGAAGAAATCATGCATACAAAGACGATGTATCCATACATTATTTCAAGAATGTGCAACGAATGCGACATATTTTACATTGTAGTAAGACTTACCCATAGCTCTTGCTTCACCCGCTCCGCCTTGTTGTTGAATTCCCTGTTGTCTCAGTCTACTGGATCGGAGGCGATGGTGTAGTGGTCGAAGGTGTAGGCTAGGCCTGTGGGGGACAGATATCACCCGGGTCCACTAGAAGGCAAGAAGGCCTTGCGAAGGGCCCCAGGCCCATTATTTCGCAAGGCCATCCCTTCGTGGGCCAGGGGAGGAACTTTTGGCAGATTGGATCAACACGAGATCGGATCAACTCAAGCCCATGCGGTTCGCTGAATTCAAGCGCTATTTGCAGCAGTGATCTGATTCTCCCGCACAGCACCCTTAGACGTCGGAACTAATCGATGATAAGTCGGCAGGATCATAGGAAGATAAGTTTAGTCGGTTCACTATTGCTTAGGCGCACGTTGTTATCATATCCGCATGTATCGCCCCACAGTCGAGTATATAAGGCCTAGGGGGCATCCCATCAAAAAGAATATCATCTTCATCTCATTCATCAGCCATCCACTTAGCTCTCTAGCATCCCTCGTACTAGAGAATTCCTCTGTAACCCACTCCATAAAGATCCACACCAGGATGTAGGGTATTACGTGTCTCAAAGCGGCCTAAACCTGTGCAAAATTGTCTACTATCTCTCGTGCATCTAGCACGAACCATTGAGCTACAGTCAGTTACACCGTCCTACTCCAAAAAGCACCTTGAGGGGTAACCCCAGGTGCGCGGTCGGACCCAAAACACCGACAGCTGGCGTGCTAGGTAGGGGGTGTGTCACTGATCTGAGCTAGCTCAATGGTCGTCACCTTCCAGCACAAGATCATCCTCCGCCCCGGATCCGTATTCCACTTCGGAACCATTTCATTAGTGGCAGACGAGGAGGGAACTCTACATCACATTGCAGACCCGCCGAAGAGAAAACCTTCCTCGACAATCTCTGAAAAATTTAGAGCAAAGCAGGAAAAAGCGCAACCTCCAATGCTCCGAGTGAAGACTACCTCCTGCAAGCCAGGAACAGAGGATCATTCTGCTCGAAGAACTCCATTGTCCACCTCCTCTACAGAAAAATGGACGCAGATCATAAGGAAAAAGGAAACAAATGAGGTGAAGGCTCGTCGAGCTACACTTCTAATACCTCCGGCCTCAAAGGAGAATAGAGAGAAGCTCGTCGCTACGATAGTTCTATTCTACCCCGACGTCCTCTTCATCGGGGGAAGAGTGGAATCGACTTCCGTCTCCGATGATGAACCAACCGCGCCGGGAGAAGAACCTCTCCAGCGGGAATCTCGCCAACGAAGGAATCGACGCTGAAATATTTGGCAACATTACGAAGCCGGAGAGCGGGACCCAGCGCAGCCTATATCACGAGATGAGATCTCGGAGATGGGAGAAACCCTAGAAGAACGGGTCTTCAGGGAAAGAAGGAATTCTCGACGACGTGATCGTCGGCAAGCTCAAGAGCAGGCCGAACAGGAGGCGAGACAACGCCTAGAGAACCCTCTTCTCGGACAAAACCTTAACCCCGACTTCGCCTGAGCCATGAACACACCGAGTGAGGTCGGTGGAGTGTTGGATCGAATAGCCGATGGCCTCCCTCGGACTCCAGACACCGAGGGCTATCGGCGGCTGCTCACTTGGACCGCTAATCATCTTCTGCCTCTCGCTCACCCTCCGAGCGACCTACGACACGCCATCAACAGTCGGCGGGATGCACGGAGCTCCATCAATGCTTCACACGAACGACAACAGGAGAACGAGATTCGGCATCGAGAAGAGTATGACCGGGATCACGGCATCCCTGCGCAAAGTCAAGCCACCAGGGTTGAGTTGGCAACAGCTTCAACTAGCGGCACCACCTGGGGACAGTCGAGGCAGCACGTCAACAGCTCCCCTCCCCGGGACCGACATCACCATCGTCGACAAGAGGACACGTGTGGAGTATCGGCGCTCACCCCTCATCTCAGGGCCATTCAGTGGCCCCCTAACTTCAAAGTCTCCAACGTCGACAAGTACGAACCTAAGCAGGACCCGGGAGGCTGGTTGGCTGTCTACACCACCGCTGCCCGAGCCGCTGGGGCGACTGAAGATGTGATGACCGCGTACTGCCCATCGTCCTCGGGCAAGATGCGCTACAATGGCTTCGACACCTACCCCGACACTGCATCGACGACTGGAGCGACTTCAGTCGGCGCTTCATCGCTAACTTTCAATCTCTCTCCGACAAACCGGCGTAGCCATGGGACCTCAAATCCATCCGGCGCCGAGGAGATGAAACTCTCTGGTCGTACCTCAAAAGATTTCAGACCATGAGAAATTGTATCCCCGAGGTTGCGGAAGCAGCGGTGATCGAGGACTTCTATCGGGGATCCAATGACTTAGCCTTCGTTCGAGCCATACTTCAAAAAGCGTCAACTACCTCCGAACAGTTGTTCAAGGAGGCAGACCTCTACATCACCACTGACAAATGGGCTCAGGACTGCATCGGGGGAACGAAGCCTGCACCACCGGCACCACGGCGCGACGCAAACTAGCAACCCGACAAACGTTGGGAGAAGAGGCCTCGCGATGAAGTCCACGCCGCCGGACCACCCGTCACCCGCGCCCGAGGGGCACCCCGCGGAGGCAAGCGAACGTTGGACGACATCCTCGACGCCCAATGTCTGTACCATAAGGACATGCACCACACCCTCCGGAACTGCAGAGATTTTAAGCATTCGATTGGGAACGGCCGACCCTTCCAGCCTCTACCACCTCCCCCGCCACGAGGAGGACCCGGAGAACCTCAGCGACCTCAACAGTAGGAAGGGGGAGGAGGTGGGGCATTCCCCCATGTCGACGGAGAAGTCAACATCATCTTCGGCGGACACGGATCTCAAGAGAGCAAGAGGCAACAGAAGCTCAACGACCGTCAGATACTAGTGGCAACCACCGGTCCTCCCGCCCTGTATCGGTGGTCCGAACACCAGATCACCTTCACTCGGTAAGATCAGTGGCTCAACTTCGACCATCCGAGCAAGTACCCACTCCTCATTAATCCGGTGATCCGAGAGAGTAGGGTAAAAAAGGTGTTAGTGGATGGGGGAAGCAGCATCAATGTCACTTTCCCCGGACACTTCAAGGCTTGGGAGTTGCACTCAAAGAGCTCTAAGAGTCAGACACTCCTTTCTTTGGCATCGTGCCGACTGAAGGAGAGTACCCACTCGGACACATCTACATGCCAATCACCTTCGGTACTCTGGACAACTACAGAACCGAGTACTTGAGGTTCGAAGTGGCGAGCTTCGACTGTGGATACAACGCCATCATCGGCAGGCCGGGGTTGGCAAAATTCATGGCCATCCCGCATTATACATACATGATATTGAAGATGCCGGGACCACAAGGAATCATCACTATGCGTGCTAACTTCCAAGGCGCCGTGGAGTGTTTCCGAGTGGCCATTCAGGCGGCCCTCACCACCAAACCATTGACGACTTCTTCTGTGCAGGCAAACTCAAAGCCTGAGGAGGACCTCTCAGTACCTGCGAATGAAGCTCCAGCCGTGACCTCTATGCGGCCGATTGAGGAAACCAAAAGAATCAACCTCGGGTTCGCTAATGAACGCAAGACTGCCATCATCAGCTCCAGCCTGGATGACAAATAGGAAAACGTGCTTGTCCAGTTTCTGCAAGATAACCGAGACGTATTCGCATGGCAACCTGTGGATATGCCGGGAGTCCTGAGAGAACTGGCTGAGCACAAACTGAAGGTCTATCCCCAAGCGAGGCCGATCCGACAAAAGTTGCGTCATTTCACACCCGACAAAAGAGAATCCATCCGCGCTGAGCTAGCTCACCTAGTCGCAGTGGGATTCATTAGAAAGGTACTACATCCTGAGTGGCTAGCAAATCCTATTCTTGTACTCAAAAAGAATAAAGTGGAATAGCGCATGTGTGTCGACTACACAGATCTCAACAAACACTGTCCGAAGGATCCCTTTGGGCTTCCTAGAATAGACCAGGTGGTAGACTCGACAGCCGAGTGTTCTGTGTTGTCCTTCTTGGATTGCTACTCTAGGTATCACCAGATCAACCTAGCAAAAGAAGATGAAGAAAAAACTGCATTCATCACCCCATTCGGAGCTTTCTGCTATACCTCTATGCCGTTCAGCCTCAAAAACGCTGGAGCGACTTACCAGAGAGCTATTCAAACATGCTTAGCCGATCACTGGGGCAAGCGAGTGGAATCTTATGTTGATGATGTGGTGATCAAAACAGAAAACTCAAAAAACTTCATTGAAGATTTGCAGCTGGTCTTCAATAGTTTGAGGCAGTATCGATTGAAGCTCAATCCAGAAAAATGTGTCTTTGGAGTGCCAGCTGGGAAGCTGCTAGGATTCATTATCAGCCACTGAGGAATTGAGGCCAACCCAGAGAAAATCAAAGCTATCATGAGAATGGAAGCACCACGATTACAGAAGAAAGTACAGAGGCTTACTGGATGCATGGCAGCTCTGAGCAGATTCATATCAAGACTAGGAGAAAAAGGCTTGCCATTCTACAAATTGCTCAAGAAGGTGGACAAGTTCCAGTGGACCACAGAAGCACAGGAAGCTCTTGATGCACTAAAAAGGTTCTTGACCACGCCACCAGTGCTAGAGCCGACATGCCGAGCTACGCCAAATCAACCGGCCGAATATCTGCTATTATACATCTCTTGCACGACTCACGTGGTGAGCACCGTGTTGGTAGTCAAGCGGGCAGAGGAAGGGCACGCGTATCCAGTACAGCACCCAGTTTATTTCATCGGTGAAGTCCTGGGACCATCAAAGAAGAAGTATCCTCAAATTCAAAAACTATTGTATGTGGTACTTCTAACTGCGCGCAAGCTCCATCACTACTTTGACGACCACAAAGTCATAGTAGTCACTGGATTTTCAATAGGGGATATTCTCCACAACAAAGAAGTCATTGGAAGAATAGCCAAGTGGGCCTGCGAGCTGGGGGCTCACGACATTGAGTTTCGGCCTCGCACTGCAATAAAGACTCAGGCACTAGTTGACTTCATATCGAAATGGACCGAGCAACAAGTACCAGATAACCCAGAGACTGCAGAAGTATGGCAGATGTATTTTGATGGTTCGCTGAAATTGCAAGGAGCAGGCGCAGAAATTCTCTTCATTGCTCCTAGAGGTGATCAACTCAAATATGCTTTCCAGTTATTATTCTCAGCATCTAATAATGCAGCAGAATATGAAGCTTTGATCCACGGATTGAACATTGCTATATCACTGGGCATTAAAAGATTGATGGTATACAGAGATTCACTGGTGGTCATAAGTCAGATAAATAAAGAATGGGATTGCTCGAATGACTCCATGGGCAAGTATTGCACAGCCGTCCGAAAACTGGAAGACAGATTTGAAGGGCTGGAGTTCCATCACGTGGAAAGAGAACGCAACGCTATGGCAGACGCATTGTCAAAGCTAGGATCCAGTCGGACTCAGGTTCCGCTCGAAGTTTTCGTCCAAGAGGTACCACACCCGAGTATTTCCTCAGATCGGGCAGAAGAGTGCAATGTTTTAAGCCAGCCACAGTCAGACTCTAATGGTTGGAGGGAGCCTATTATTAAGTATATAAAGAACGAAGAGGAGCTGGATGATAAAGCTGCAGCAGAACGCATTGTAAGACAGTCAGCACACTACACCCTCATTAGGAACACACTGTATAGAAGAGGTGCATCGGGAGTCCTCATGAAGTGCATTCCTTCGGCCACTGGGAAACAACTATTAGATGAGGTCCATGCCAGATAGTGTGGAATACATGCAGCATCCAAAACACTGGTTGGGAAGGTCTTCAGATCTGGTTTCTACTAGCTGACCGCAAAGCATGATGCAGCCGAGTTAGTCCAGAGGTGTGAAGCCTGCTAATACTTATCAAAGCAGCAGCATTTACCAGCACAGCAACTACAAGCCATACCCGCAACATGGCCATTTGCGTGTTGGGGACTGGACATGCTTAGACCCTTCAAGAAAGCTCAGGGAGGATACACTCACGTGCTGGTTGCCATTGACAAATTCACTAAATGGATAGAGTACAAACCCATCGCTTCTCTAACTTCAGCTAAAGCAGTAGAATTCATACAAGATATAATATTTAGGTTCGAGATACCGAATAACATTATAACTGACTTGGGATCCAACTTCACTAGCTCGGAATTCTTTGATTTCTGCGAACAAAGAAGCATCCAGATCAAATATGCGTCAGTAGCACACCCGAGAGCCAACGGTCAGGTAGAAAGGGCTAATGGAATGATATTGGAAGCACTCAGGAAGAAAGTCTTTAGCAAGAATGAAAAGTTCACAGGAAAATGGATTAGAGAGTTGCCGTATGTGGTTTGGAGCCTAAGAACTCAACCTAACAGAGCCTTGCATGGAAACATGCCTTTCTTCATGGTCTATGGTTCAAAAGCAGTGCTACCTACCGACATTAGGTTTGGAGCACCAAGATTGGTCTTCAAAAACATAGCCGAGGTAGAGGCTACCAGGTTGGAGGATATTGATGAACTGGAAGAAGAGCGATTAAATACAGTAATTCAGTCAGCCAGGTACCAGCAAACCCTGAGGCGCTATTATGATAAGGCTATTCGGCATCGATCTTTCATAGTGGGAGACTTGGTCCTTTGCCAAATTCTAACAGGGAAAGGATGGCACAAATTGTCACCATTATGGGAAGGGCCATTTGTAGTAGCAGAAGTCACCCAGCCAGGATCATACCGGCTTACTCAAATGGATGGCACAGAAATAGGGAATTCATGGAATATAGAGCACTTCAGGAAGTTTTACCCCTAGCTAGATTTCAAAAGCTATCGGGGCAGCATTGTATTCTGTATTCAGAAAATACATCATCAATAAAAAGTCTTCATTCTCAAAGGCACTCGAACTACTTAATATCAATCTGCATGCCCACTTAACTTAGGGTGACCAATATACCCTACTAACGGAGCAATCGGCTTAAGTCGGCAGTGACTTAAGATGGTGCAACATGCTCACGCTTACTTAACTTAGGTTGACCACTATACCTGTCGGTGTTTTGGGCCCGACCGCACACCCGGGGTTGCCCCTCAAGGTGTTTTAGGAGTAGGACGGTGTCGACAACTGTAGCAAAATGGTTCGCGCCGATCGCACGAGGGACAGTGGACAAGTTTTACAGGTTCGGGCCGCTTAGAGATGCGTAACACCCTACGTCCTGATGAGTATGCTTGGTGGATGTGGTTACAAGAGAGCTCTCTGGATCGAGAATACAGAGAGTTGATGTGGGTGGCTAAGTAAAGGGTCGATCATTCTGAAGGGGTGCCCCCTAGGCCTTATATACTCGACCGTGGGGCAATACACGTGGATATGATAACAACAAGTAGCTAAAAGGTAGTGAACCTCTTGAGTTTATCCCTACGTAACCCTCGCCGACTTATCCTCGCATGGCTCCATTGCATGGGGGCTTTAGCGCGGGAAAGTCGGGTCTCTGTTGCGATTTACTCGCTCGACGTTGTGGGCCGTCCGGGTTTGCACCAATCTGGTCTCACGTCGCTCTGCTTTGTTGGTTGTTTCTCCCCAGGCCCACGAAAGAATGACCTTACGATTTATTGGGCCCTTGGGCCTTTCGTGAGGTCTTTTACTCCTTTAGTGGACCCGGGGGACATCTATCCCCCACAAGCCCCCGATCTTTGGGTTAATTTAGAGGTAATCAGCCCAAAGATCCCAGGTCCAACTTGCGGGTGTTTTGAAGAAAAATGATTTCCTACTGTTTTCTCTTGCTCCGATCACTCATTTGACTGAAGCTTAGTTTCGAGTTTGTGCCTTAGAGATCGGCATTCCAATTTGTAGGATTCTGAACTTCATTGAGTGCACCGGAGGTGCACCCAATGGGTGTAGCCCCCGAGCTTCGAGTAGATTTTAGAAAATAATCTACTCGAAGGTCTTCAGTATGGGTTATTTCCATTTGTGTTCCTTCATTTTGGTTGAGGGTTGACTTCTTTAATCTGGTCCCACGCTTTAGAAATCGGCTCTATCTCAACATGGAATGATAATCCATGGGGTGCACCGGAGGTGCACCCAATGGGTGTAGCCCCCGAGCTTCGAGTGGATTTTTGAGAATAATTCACTCGAAGGTCTTCTTTTTATGTCCTTTTGCTGAAGATTATCCTTTCTGCCTGTAAAAAAGTTGGCATGATGTCATCCGCGCTATGTCATCGATATTATGCTTCAGAGGTCAGCATGTATTTTGTCTTTTGCAGCCTAGTTCGCAATCCATCCATATCTTGCTAGGTAGTGTAATTTATTTGCTCTGTGACTGATTGGACATTTGATGGACGTTCTCTGTCTAGTCCTCAAGTCGTGTCTGTCGACCATATTCTGCACTCTACTGGCTATATTTGGCTTCCCTCTAACTCTCGCTAATATCTCATTTTTGTCTTGAGGCATTCACTGCGTGCCCTGCACAGATGTGACCATTTTGAAAAATATACTGATAATTCCTGGGCGTCCCCCCCAATGGGTGTGGGCAAGGGACGGCTTGGTACGCTGAGTGTTTTAGCCGGCTGCTTCTGAGTAGTAATGTGATGGGACGGCGAGTGTAATCATATCCTTTGCGCTGTTGACTGGAGTCCCAATGGGTGTAGTGTTGCATGAAACGGCGTCAGCCGCCTGACGTGTCTCCAGACGGGTGGAAGTGCTTATTGAATGCTTTGCGACTGTTCAGTGACCGCGGTTGGAGGTGAGCGGTTGCCTTTCCCTTCTATAAATAACGCTGTTGCCCCTCTGGTTTTTTCATATCTCTTCGCTGTTCTTTACTGCTTCCTTCTCTTCTCTCCCGTCTGCTTCCGCCATGGGCAAGAGCAACAAGCGCAAGCGCGAACCGACTCCTCCATCGGAGGATTTCGGTGACTCGGAATACTCGGAGGAGGAGTTCTCCTCCGAGTCCGAGGGATCTCCGGCTCCCGTCTCTCCCCCAGCGTCGTCCGATGACTCAGACGACTCCCAGGGGATAGCCGCGGAAGTCTGGACATACATCCGGGCCGTCGAGCGCTCCGGGCTCGAGGGCTCGGATGAGTCGGAGTACTCCTCGGATGAGGAGGACTCGGATGGCGGTGGCGAGGACGAGGACGACGACGACGACAGCGACGACGGCGGTGACGGCGACGGCAGCGGCAGTGGCAGGGGCAGCGGCGACGGCGGCAGGGACGGTGACAGCGGCGGCAGCAGGGGCAGCACCAAGGGCGGCAGCAGCAAGGGCAGCACCAAGGGCGGCGGCGGCGGCATCAGCAGCAAGGCTAGTGGCTAAACACCACTGGTCTTTAGATATTAGTATAGTGTAGTTAGAATAATGTAGTAGTAATGTAGAGTAGTATAACGTAGTATAGTAGTAGTAATGTAATGTAGTAATAGTAGGGAAGCATCAACTCGCAAAGAGTTGATTTGTAAGCTTATTGTCTTCCCATAATGAAAGAATGACGTTGGCTTCTTCTTGATGACTTGCTTTGCTTGATTATGAAACTGATTCTTTTGAGACAGTAGACGAATAACTTGGACATCATACTGACGCTTCCAGAAGTAGCTGCCGAGTAATCTTGTAGTCTGTATCGACGTTTTAGAAGTAATGCCGAGCGACTGAACGCTATACCAGCGTCTTAGAGGCAATGCCGAGTGATTGAAGGTCGACGTCGGCATCTTAGAAGTAATGCCGAGCGATTTGAACATGAGATCAGCATTTTTAGAGGCAACACCGAGTGATTGAAGGTCGCCGTCGGCATTTTGGAAGTAATGCCGAGCGATTGAACACGAGATCAGCGTTTTAGAGGCAACGCCGAGTGATTAAAGGTCGCCGTCGGCATTTTAGAAGTAATGCCGAGCGATTGAACACGAGATCAGCGTTTTAGAGGCAACGCCGAGTGATTGAAGGTCGCCGTCGGTATTTTAGAAGTAATGCCGAGCGATTGAACACGAGATCAGCGTTTTAGAGGCAACGCCGAGTGACTGGATGGTGACGTCGGCATTTTAGAGGTGATGCCGAGCGACTGAATATGAAATCAGCGTTTTAGAGTCAACGCCGAGTGAGAGCAGGTCGACGTCGGCATTTTAGAGGTAATGCCGAGCGATTGAACACGAGACCAGCGTTTTAGAGGCAACGCCGAGTGATAGCAGGCCGCATGAGCTATTTTGAGGATGATAACCGAGTGATGAGGTGGCCCCTCGGCTTTTTGGAAATAACTGCCGAATGACCACGTGGCATGCTGAGGTTTTGGAAATAACCGCCGGGTGATGACTGGGCACTTTTCGAAACGGTATCTGGTTCGAGAATATCCCATAAGAGCTGCGCTTTTAGCCGCCTTTGCTTTCCGTGCCCTAGTTCTTGCATTCCCGCTTCCGAATCCTCTCTACCGCTCGCCTCCACTCTGCTCGCCGGTAGAATCGAGATGGCGCCCAAGAGGAAAACCGCGAGCTCATCCGCTGTGGTGATTCCTCCCATCGATCCCAACAGCCAGTTGCCTTTTGCAGGTAACCACATGTCCATCATTTCCGAAGCTGAGCTTCTCCACCTCGTGTCCATCGGGGTTCTTCCTCCGCGGGAACTCTGTTCTTGGCGGATTTGCCACGGGACTACTGTCCCGACAGAGGATACCCACGAGTCTGTAGTTTACGCTCCTTTTCTTCTCCGCGGCCTTGGCCTTCCCATCTCTCCCTTTTTCCGCGGTCTCCTTGATTTCTACCACATTAACCTGACCCATTTGAACCCTAACTCAATTCTGCAAATCTCCATCTTTGTTCACTTATGCGAAGCCTTTATTGGCGTGTTGCCGCATTTCGGCTTATGGAAATATCTGTATCATTGTCGCCCTGGGATGGCCGGGGGACAACATCAGTTGGTCGGAGGTGCCAGTTTGGAGATGCGCCGGGGACGGAAGACTGAATATCTTGAGATTCCCCTTAAAGACAGCATTAAGGGATGGCGTCTAGAGTGGTTCATAGTTGATAATTATGGAAATTCTCTCCCCCCCCCCGGTCGGGAAGACAGCCAGACGTTCGCACCCCAAGCTGGACCGAGTCTCCCACAGATGAGGAGGTAGCTAAAGCGGGTGTGTTGCTAGCTGAAGTTGGACTGCTGAAAGAGAGAGGTCTAACTGCTGAAGCTGTGGTTGCTGACTTCGTTTTCAAGAACATTCAGCCACTGAAAGATAGGGTATACCCAGCTTATCTGTATCGAGGGCTAGCCGACTCAACTCGGGTTACCAACAGGAGAATCCCTTCTGTAGACTTGGTGAGCCGACTGGAAATGATTCTCAGGGGCAAGGTGTCCAATGTTGGTGCTCCGGTGGCGTACTCGGCCTGGAATTTGCCTCCTGCCAAAGTCTTCACTCTTTTCGTGTCAAATCCACCTGCGACTGATGGCAATTTGGGCCTTAGAACGCGACCCTCTGATGAAGAAGTCAGTGTTTTGGTTGCCTCGCTTGGGGAGATTCCTGATGACGAACGACAAGTCCATTTTGAGGTGCCTTTGGATCCTAATGATGCAGAAATAAGTGCTATGCTTGATATGCTAGCTGAAGATTCTTCTGATGCTACTCCTGCTGGGACATTGGCGGTGGCGCCTCTCCCAGGAGCTGGTACAACCTTGGATGTTCAGAGACCTGTCCGTGTTCGCCCAAGACATCCTTGCCGAGCCAATCAAACTGATCTTTCTGCTGATGAGCGGAAAAAGAAAAAGAGACGTCTTCGACAAGTATCTAGTTTGGATCGGGGCGCTGGTCCCTCGGTTCCTGCTGCTGAGGAGGTTCCCGTGCCTGAATTTATTGATGCTGACCCCAATGGGTGTGGTATGTCTGTTGTTGATCCCAATGGGTGTACTCCATCTGTCGCTGATCCCAATGGGGGTGTTGCCTGTGTTGCTGATGAAGACGACAGGGAGGAAGAGAATGAGGTCCCTCTGACTCGGAAGAACAGTCGGCAATTCATTGCCAGTGGTGAAAGTAGTGGAGTTCCCTCTCCTGCTTTGTCTGCCCTCATTGGTCTGCAAGAACTGTCCCTGGCCAACTTTGATCAAACTCTTGAGGATATGGTCCCAGAGGACTTGTTATCAGAGCCAGTGGATGATGATGCGATGGAGGCTTGCGCTGCCGTGCCTGATGCTGGGTTGAGGTCATCCCGTGCCTCGTCGACCTTAGAGCGCGATCTCGAGGGTCGGGATGCTAACTTGGATTGTCCTGGTTCCATGGAAGTGGCTGAAGGTCCGTCAACCTTAGAGGTGGTTACTGCGGAGGGTCTGGACCTCAAGAATGGTGCTGACACATGCCCAGCCCCCGAGGATGTCGCCGGGGATGGCTTAGCTCGGGTGAAGAGTGTAAGCCACTGCCCAGCCCCCGAGGGTGCTGCCGGGGATGATCCGGCTCAAGTGGGCAGTGCCAACTATGACCCAGCCCCCGAGGGTGCCCAAGCAGGGTCTCCTTCCTGCACTTCCATGGACGTTCACGCGGGATCACCTCCACACTCTGGCTGCATGGTGGTAGCCCAAACTTTGGACCAGAGGGTCGCTTTAGAGGGCAGCGTCCCCGCTGATCGGGCGTTTGGCTCTGTTGAAGGCGCTGAGCTGATTCCTACTGGTCCGTTGCAAGCTGCTTCGGGTGGTGGCCTTGCTCCTGGTTATCAGCTGATTTCTCCTGATTTGGGGATCCCTTCGTTCTTTTCCAACCTCCAGGTGCTGTGCTGTTTTTTAACTTGATCTTTACATTGCATGAACTTTTGTCATTATGCTCATCTGTTCTTCTCATCAGGTTTTGGTGGATGGGATGGCCAGCCAGCTGAGATCGCAGGGTGCTTCCGTCCCAGAAGTGGCTTCGTCTCTTACGTGTTGGAATCCAGTGTCACTTCATCGTCGTGTATCCGAGTTGGAGGCATCTAACGCTGGTTAGTGCCCTTTTTCTTTTCTTCGCCTTTGTTGTGGACTGTTTTACCTTCTGACCTCGTTTTGTTTGATTACCTCTTGCTAGGAATGACTCGGCAGATTGCAATTCTTGAGGAAAAACATTCTCGAGATCAGGCTGAATTGGCCCAGCGATGCACTGATTTTGAGGAAAAGTACTCTCAAAGTCAGATTGAGCTGAGTCAGGTCTCTGCTGCCTTAGATGATGCCAATGCACTGAGTTCTTCTCTTCATGCTCAGCTCGACTCTGAAAAGGTGATATACGAAACTGTGCTTTGCCTTGCTGTGCTCCTATTACTTGCTTGGTTTTTTGAAGGAACTGACTTGTGCTTGCAGGAAGAAAAGTGTATCCTTGCTGCTTCTCGTGACAATCTTGACAGGTTGTATCGAGATTCTAGCAATTCGCTGACTATCTTGGAAAGAAGTCATCGCTTCACCATGGAAGAATTAGACCTCCAGCGTCGTAATCTGCAGGAATCCATGGATGAGGTAACCCGGCTTAAGCAGTTGATATCAGCGAAGGATGCTACTATCAAAGGGCTCCGAGCTTCCAAAAAATCCATTGCCCAGGAGTTAGAGAGCGCTCGACTGGCTGCTAAAACTGCTGAAGAAACTTCTGTTACTCTCAAGGCCCAACGCGACAAAGCCCTGGACAAGGCTATTCGAGCGGGACGAATCTTGATGAGGAGACCCGGCGTGGTTGTTCCTGAGGACATAAGGGCTGACGTGAACGCCGCCCCTGATTCCTCGAGTCGCCCTTCTTCGTCGGTCGCTCCTGAGAAAGACGTTGCAAAATAGAAAAACATTTTGCGTGCTCCAAGCGCGCGGTTTGCATGATCGAGTATTTGTTAGAGAACACCAGTTTACCATTCGAATGACATAATTACTCTCTCATTGTATCAGAATTTATTAGTTAATGAGTTGGCAGTAATGACGCATGATGATTATGAAATTTGTTTGCGGGATATGGAAGTCATCCCCTAAATTATATAGGCGCGAGCATGTTGCACCGGTCTTAAGTTGCTGCCAACTTAAGTCGATCGCTGCGTTTGTAGGGCATAGTGGTCACTGAAAGGGAAATGTGCCCTTGGGCCATCTCTAAGTATTTTGGTGACTGAGTGCCAACACATGTGCTTAATTGTGAATTTATGTCAATGGATGAACAAGGTGCAAATCATGACGTAAAGGTATGTTTCTAAGCCTTAGTACATTGGTTTTGTATACTAATATATTTGTCAAAGTGTTAGAAACAGAAAAGAAGAAAGGTGCAAATGACTTGGCTGTGTACAGCCAAGGCTCTGCTCGGTCTGGCACACCGGACTGTCCGGTGTGCACCGGACAGTGTCCGGTGCGCCAGGCTGACTCGGCGCGAACAGGCCGCTCTCGGGAATTCGCCGACGGCGTACGGCTAAAATTCACCGGACTGTCCGGTGTGCACCGGACTGTCCGGTGAGCCAACGGTCGGCCGGGCCAACGGTCGGCCGCGCAATCTGCGCGGGACACGTGGCCGAGCCAACGGCTAGAAGAAGGCACCGGACTGTCCGGTGTGCACCGGACATGTCCGGTGCGCCAACGGCTCCAGATCTGCCAACGGTCTGCAACGGTCGGCTTCGCTGTTTAAGGAAACAAATCGGGCACCGGATAGTGTCCGGTGTGCACCGGACTGTCCGGTGCCCCCGACGACAGAAGGCAAGGATTGTCTTCCAGATTTGCTCTCAACGGCTCCTAGCTGCCTTGGGGCTATAAAAGGGGCCCCTAGGCGCATGGAGGAGATACACAAGCAACCTTTGAGCATTCTTGATCATCCACACTCAGTCTTTGCGCATCCGTTTGTCATTCTAAGTGATTCGAGCTCTGTTCTAGTGAGAACTTTGAGATAGTCTTGTGAGCTCGATTCTTGGCCGTGTGTGTGCGCGTTTCGCTGTGGATTTGTGTGTGTTGCTTCCCTCCCTTACTCTGTGCTTCTTTGTGATCATATACTTGTAAGGGCAAGAGACTCCAATTTGTGGAGATTCCTTGCAAACGGGATAGTGAAAGGCAAAACAAAACACCGTGGTATTCAAGTGGGTCTTTGGACCGCTTGAGAGGGGTTGATTGCAACCCTCGTCCGTTGGGACGCCACAACGTGGAGTAGGCAAGCGTTGGTCTTGGCCGAACCATGGGATAAACCACTGTGTCACCTCTGTGCTTGATCTCTTGTGGTATTGTGTTTTGTTGAGACTTCTCTTTAGCCACTTGGCAATCATTGTGCTAACACTTAACAAGTTTTTGTGGCTTAAGTTTTAAGTCTATTCAGGATCACCTATTCACCCCCCCCCTCTAGGTGCTCTCAATTGGTATCGGAGTCGTTCTCTTCACAAAAGGGACTAACCGCCCGAAGAGATGGATCCTAAGGGGAAGGGAGTTGTGATCAACGACAAAGAGAAGGAATCCTTCGTCAACGAGCCGAAGGACGACAAGCCTACCGACTCCGGCTCGGGCCATAGACGGAAGGAAGGGAAGAAGAAGAAGACGAGGCACATCAAGGAGATCATCTACTACGACGATAGTGATGAATCTACTTCTTCCCAAAAGGACGACGACAACGACTACAAAAAGACGGTCAATTCGAACTTTTCATTTGATTATTCTCGTATTCAACATAGTTCGAATTCGCATTTGCTTTCCATTCCTCTTGGCAAACCTCCACACTTCGATGGGGAGGACTACGGATTTTGGAGTCACAAAATGCGTAGTCACTTATTCTCTCTCCATCCAAGCATATGGGAGATTGTAGAGAATGGAATGAAATTTGATAGCTCAGATAGCCCTTTGCTTATAAATGAACAGATCCATAGAAATGCACAAGCTACTACTGTTCTCTTAGCATCCTTGTGCAGGGAAGAGTACAACAAGGTGAGCGGCTTGGACAATGCCAAGCAAATATGGGACACCCTCAAGATCTCTCACGAGGGGAACAACATCACCATGCTCACCAAGATGGAGTTGGTGGAGGGCGAGCTTGGACGATTCGCCATGATAAGGGGAGAGGAGCCAACTCAAACGTACAACCGGCTCAAGACCCTTATCAACAAAATAAGGAGCTACGGAAGCACGCGATGGACGGACCACGACGTCGTCCGCCTAATGCTAAGGTCCTTTACCATTCTTGATCCTCATCTTGTGAACAATATTCGTGAGAATCCCAGGTACACGATGATGACGCCCGAGGAAGTACTTGGAAAATTTGTAAGCGGGCGGATGATGATCAAGGAGGCAAGATACGTCGACGAAGCGTTGAACGGTCCAATCCACGAGCATCAACCCATTGCTCTCAAGGCAACAAGGAGCAAGGAGTCGCTACCTAGCAAGGTGGCGCAAGTTGAGGCGGCCGGGCTCAATGATGAAGAGATGGCTCTCATCATCAAGAGATTCAAGACGGCGCTAAATGGTCGCAAGGGACAGACAAGCAAGACCAAGACAAAGGGGAAGCGCTCATGCTTCAAATGTGGTAAGGTTGGTCATTTTATTGCTAACTGTCCCGAAAATGATAGTGACCAGGAGCAAGGGAAAAACGGGAAGAGAGAAAACAAGAAAGTTTACAAGAAGGCCAAAGGTGAAGCACACCTTGGAAAGGAGTGGGACTCGGATTGCTCTTCGTCCGACTCCGACGACGAAGGACTCGCCGCCACTGCCTTCAACAAATCGGCTCTCTTCCCCCACGAGCATCACACTTGCCTCATGGCAAGGGAGAAGAAGGTAATCACTAGTAATGCTAATACTTATGATTCTTCTAGTGATGATGAGTCTAGTGAGGATGAAATAGATTATTCTAGTTTATTCAAGGGATTGGATAGAACTAAGATAGCTAAGATTAATGAATTGATTGATGCCTTGAATGAAAAGGATAGAATCTTAGAAAAACAAGAAGATCTTTTATATGAAGAGCATGATAAATTTGTTAGTGCACAAAATTCACTTGCTCTAGAAATTAAAAGAAATGGAATTCTTTCTTGTGAACTTTCTACTTGTAATGAAACCATTTCTTCTTTAAAAGGTGAAATTAATGTTTTAACCGCTAAACTAGAAGTAGCAAGTAACTCTTGTGTTGAAAATGTTACAATTTGCACTAGGTGTAAGGATTTTGATGTTAATGCTTGTAGTGAACACCTAGTTTCAATTTCAAAACTTAATGATGAATTGGCTAGTCTTAATGCTCAACTTAAGACTAGCAAGAGTGAAGTTGATAAAATAAAATTTGCAAGGGATGCCTACACGGTTGGTAGACACCCCTCAATTAAGGATGGTCTTGGCTTCAAGAGAGAGGCCAAGAACTTAATAAGCCATAAGGCTCCCATTCCCGCCAAGGAGAAAGGGAAGGCCCCTATGGCCAGTAGCGCTAAAAAGAACCATGCTTTTATGTATAATGATAAGAGACATGCTAGAAATGCTTATAATGGTTTTGATTCACATGTTTATGATTCTCATGCCATGTTTGCTTCTAGTTCTTCCTATAAGCATGATAGAGATATGTGTAGGAGAAATGTTGTGCATATGCCTAGGAGAAATTTTGCTCATGTTCCTAGAAAAGTTGTGAACAAACCTTCTACCATTTATTATGCTTGCAATGCTCCCTTTGCTATTTGTAGAAAGGGTAAGAAGGTAATTGCTAGGAAGTTAGGGGCAAGATGCAAGGGAGATAAAACTTGCATTTGGGTCCCTAAGGATATTTGTGCTAACCTTGCAGGACCCAACATGAGTTGGGTACCTAAGACCCAAGCCTAAATTTGCCTTGCAGGTTTATGCATCCGGGGGTTCAAGCTGGATTATCAACAGCGGATGCACAAACCATATGACGGGGGAGAAGAAGATGTTCACCTCCTACGTCAAAAATAAGGATTCCCAAGATTCAATTATATTCGGTGATGGGAATCAAGGCAAGGTAAAAGGGTTAGGTAAAATTGCAATTTCTAATGAGCACTCAATATCAAATGTATTTTTAGTTAAGTCTCTTGGTTACAATTTGCTATCTGTTAGTCAACTGTGCAATATGGGATATAATTGTTTATTTACAAATGTAGATGTGTCTGTCTTTAGAAGATGTGATGGTTCACTAGCTTTTAAGGGTGTACTAGACGGCAAGCTTTACTTAGTTGATTTTGCAAAAGAAGAGGCCGGTCTAGATGCATGCTTAATGGCTAAGACTTGCATGGGCTGGCTGTGGCATCGCCGCTTAGCACATGTGGGGATGAAGAACCTCCACAAGCTTCTAAAGGGAGAACACGTGATAGGTCTAACAAATGTTTATTTCGAAAAAGATAGACCTTGTGCAGCTTGTCAGGCAGGTAAACAAGTGGGAGGAGCACATCATAGCAAGAATATGATGACCACGTCAAGACCTCTGGAGCTGCTGCATATGGACCTCTTCGGACCCGTCGCCTATCTAAGCATAGGAGGAAGTAAGTATGGTCTAGTTATTGTTGATGACTTTTCCCGCTTCACTTGGGTGTTCTTTTTGCAGGATAAGTCTGAAACCCAAGGGACCCTCAAGCGCTTCCTCAGGAGAGCTCAAAATGAGTTTGAGCTCAAGGTGAAGAAGATTAGGAGCGACAACGGGTCCGAGTTCAAGAACCTTCAAGTGGAGGAGTTTCTTGAGGAGGAAGGGATCAAGCACGAGTTCTCCGCTCCCTACACACCACAGCAAAATGGTGTGGTAGAGAGGAAGAACAGGACGCTAATTGATATGGCGAGGACGATGCTTGGAGAGTTCAAGACCCCCGAGTGTTTTTGGTCGGAAGCTGTGAACACGGCTTGCCACGCCATCAACAGGGTCTATCTTCATCGACTCCTCAAGAAGACTTCGTATGAGCTACTAACCGGTAACAAACCCAATGTATCGTACTGTCGTGTATTTGGGAGCAAGTGCTACATTCTAGTGAAGAAGGGTAGAAATTCTAAGTTTGCTCCCAAAGCTGTAGAAGGGTTTTTATTAGGTTATGATTCAAATACAAAGGCGTATAGAGTCTTCAACAAATCATCGGGTTTGGTTGAAGTCTCTAGCGACGTTGTATTTGATGAGACTAATGGCTCTCCAAAAGAGCAAGTTGTTGATTGTGATGATGTAGATGAAGAAGATGTTCCAACGGCCGCTTTACGAACCATGGCGATTGGAGACGTTCGGCCATAGGAACAAGATGAACGAGATCAACCTTCTTCCTCAACAACGGTGCATCCCCCAACTCAAGACGATGAACAGGTTCATCAAAAGGAGGCGTGTGATCAAGGGGGAGCACAAGATGATCATGTGATGGAGGAAGAAGCGCAACCGGCACCTCCAACCCAAGTTTGAGCGATGATTCAAAGGGATCATCCCGTCGACCAAATTCTGGGTGACATTAGCAAGGGAGTAACTACTCGGTCTCGACTAGTTAATTTTTGTGAACATTACTCTTTTGTCTCCTCTATTGAGCCTTTCAGGGTAGAGGAGGCCTTGCTAGATCCGGATTGGGTGTTGGCCATGCAGGAGGAACTTAACAACTTCAAGCGCAATGAAGTTTGGACGCTGGTGCCTCGTCCCAAGCAAAATGTTGTGGGAACCAAGTGGGTTTTCCGCAACAAACAGGACGAGCACGGGGTGGTGACGAGGAACAAGGCTCGACTTGTGGCAAAAGGTTATGCCCAAGTCGCAGGTTTGGACTTTGAGGAGACTTTTGCTCCTGTGGCTAGGCTAGAATCAATTCGTATCTTGCTAGCATATGCCGCTCACCATTCTTTCAGGTTGTACCAAATGGATGTGAAGAGCGCTTTCCTCAACGGACCAATAAAGGAGGAGGTGTACGTAGAGCAACCCCCTGGCTTCGAGGATGAGAGGTACCCCGACCACGTGTGTAAGCTCTCTAAGGCGCTCTATGGACTTAAACAAGCCCCAAGAGCATGGTATGAATGCCTTAGAGATTTCTTAATTGCTAATGCTTTCAAGGTTGGGAAAGCCGATCCAACTCTTTTCACTAAGACTTGTGATGGTGATTTGTTTGTGTGCCAAATTTATGTCGATGACATAATATTTGGTTCTACTAACCAAAAGTCTTGTGAAGAGTTTAGCAGGGTGATGACGCAGAAATTCGAGATGTCGATGATGGGCGAGTTGAACTACTTCCTTGGGTTCCAAGTGAAGCAACTCAAGGACGGCACCTTCATCTCCCAAACGAAGTACACGCAAGATCTGCTAAAGAGGTTTGGGATGAAGGACGCCAAGCCTGCAAAGACGCCAATGGGAACCGACGGACACACCGACCTCAACAAAGGAGGTAAGTCCGTTGATCAAAAAGCATACCGGTCCATGATAGGTTCTTTGCTTTACTTATGTGCTAGTAGACCGGATATTATGCTTAGCGTATGCATGTGTGCTAGATTTCAATCCGATCCTAAGGAGTGTCACTTGGTGGCGGTAAAGCGAATTCTTAGATATTTAGTCGCTACGCCTTGCTTCGGGATCTGGTATCCAAAGGGGTCTAACTTTGACTTGATTGGGTACTCAGATTCTGACTATGCTGGATGTAAGGTCGATAGGAAGAGTACATCGGGGACGTGCCAATTCTTAGGAAGGTCCCTGGTGTCATGGAACTCTAAGAAACAAACCTCCGTTGCCCTATCCACCGCTGAGGCCGAGTATGTTGCCGCAGGACAGTGTTGCGCGCAACTACTTTGGATGAGGCAAACCCTCCGGGACTTTGGCTACAATCTGAGCAAAGTCCCACTCCTATGTGACAATGAGAGTGCTATCCGAATAGCGGAAAATCCTGTTGAGCACAGCCGCACAAAGCACATTGACATCCGGCATCACTTTTTGAGAGACCACCAGCAAAAGGGAGATATCGAAGTGTTTTATGTTAGCACCGAGAACCAGCTAGCCGATATCTTTACCAAGCCTTTAGATGAGAAGACCTTTTGCAGGTTGCGTAGTGAGCTCAATATCTTAGATTCGCGGAACTTGGATTGAAATGTAGCATACATGTGTTTATGCCCTTGATCATGTTCATTCTGCATTTTGTTGCTTATTATGGTGCTCAAGTTGTACGAACACTCCCTGGACCTCACAAGTCCGTTGCAAAGTGATGCACATGTTTAGGGGGAGATGTGTTACAACTTGACCCTTTGAGACTAACCATATGCTTGAGTTTGCTTGATTTAGTCTCGAAGGAAAATTGAAAGGGAAAGGGTGGACTTGGACCATGAAAGACTTCCACTGCACTCCGATGAGAGGGTAACTTATTCCAAGTCCATCTCATGAACTCTTATTGCCATTTGCTCTTAATTGAAGATTTTGGTGAGGCAATGGGGTTAAAGGGCCAAGATTGATCCCGTTTTGGTGCTTGATGCCAAAGGGGGAGAAAATAAAGGCCAAAGCGATAAATGGATCAGCTACCACTTGAGAAATTTGAAAATAGTAGAGTAGACTTTTTGGTTTGTCAAAACTCTTTTATTGTCTCTCTTGGCTTCTTGTGGGGAGAAATAGTAATTATGGAAAAAGGGGAGTTTTTGAAATCTTTGATCAATCTCTTTTGGAATGGCTCTCTTTATGCTTCAACATGTGTGTTTGACTTAGAGATAGAGATTTGAGTTTGATTTCAAAAACAAACCAAGTGGTGGCAAAAGATGATCCATATATGCCAAAATTGAATCAAAATAAATTTAAGTTTTATTTGAAGTGAGTTTGCACTTGTTCTAGTTGCTTTATGTTGTGTTGGCATAAATCACCAAAAAGGGGGAGATTGAAAGGGAAATGTGCCCTTGGGCCATCTCTAAGTATTTTGGTGACTGAGTGCCAACACATGTGCTTAATTGTGAATTTATGTCAATGGATGAACAAGGTGCAAATCATGACGTAAAGGTATGTTTCTAAGCCTTAGTACATTGGTTTTGTATACTAATATACTTGTCAAAGTGTTAGAAACAGAAAAGAAGAAAGGTGCAAATGACTTGGCTGTGTACAGCCAAGGCTCTGCTCGGTCTGGCACACCGGACTGTCCGGTGTGCACCGGACAGTGTCCGGTGCGCCAGGCTGACTCGGCGCGAACAGGCCGCTCTCGGGAATTCGCCGACGGCGTACGGCTAAAATTCACCGGACTGTCCAGTGTGCACCGGACCGTCCGGTGTGCACCGGACTGTCCGGTGAGCCAACGGTCGGCCGGGCCAACGGTCGGCCGCGCAATCTGCGCGGGACATGTGGCCGAGCCAACGGCTAGAAGAAGGCACCGGACTGTCCGGTGTGCACCGGACATGTCCGGTGCGCCAACGGCTCCAGATCTGCCAACGGTCTGCAACGGTCGGCTTCGCTGTTTAAGGAAACAAATCGGGCACCGGACAGTGTCCGGTGTGCACCGGACTGTCCGGTGCCCCCGACGACAGAAGGCAAGGATTGTCTTCCAGATTTGCTCTCAACGGCTCCTAGCTGCCTTGGGGCTATAAAAGGGGCCCCTAGGCGCATGGAGGAGATACACAAGCAACCTTTGAGCATTCTTGATCATCCACACTCAGTCTTTGCGCATCCGTTTGTCATTCTAAGTGATTCGAGCTCTGTTCTAGTGAGAACTTTGAGATAGTCTTGTGAGCTCGATTCTTGGCCGTGTGTGTGCGCGTTTCACTGTGGATTTGTGTGTGTTGCTTCCCTCCCTTACTCTGTGCTTCTTTGTGATCATATACTTGTAAGGGCAAGAGACTCCAATTTGTGGAGATTCCTTGCAAACGGGATAGTGAAAGGCAAAACAAAACACCGTGGTATTCAAGTGGGTCTTTGGACCGCTTGAGAGGGGTTGATTGCAACCCTCGTCCGTTGGGACGCCACAACGTGGAGTAGGCAAGCGTTGGTCTTGGCCGAACCACGGGATAAACCACTGTGTCACCTCTGTGCTTGATCTCTTGTGGTATTGTGTTTTGTTGAGACTTCTCTTTAGCCACTTGGCAATCATTGTGCTAACACTTAACAAGTTTTTGTGGCTTAAGTTTTAAGTCTATTCAGGATCACCTATTCACCCCCCCCTCTAGGTGCTCTCAGTCACCCTAAGTTAAGTAAGCGTGAGCATGTTGCACCGCCTTAAGTCGTTGCCGACTTAAGTCGATTGCTCCGTTAGCAGGGCATAGTGGTCACCCTGAGTTAAGTAAGCGTGAGCATGTTGCACCGCCTTAAGTCGTTGCCGACTTAAGTCGATTGCTCCGTTGGCAGGGCATAGTGGTCACCCTGAGTTAAGTAAGCGTGAGCATGTTGCACCGCCTTAAGTCGTTGCCGACTTAAGTCGATTGCTCCGTTAGCAGGGCATAGTGGTCACCCTGAGTTAAGTAAGCATGAGCATGTTGCACCGCCTTAAGTCGTTGCCGACTTAAGTCGATTGCTCCGTTAGCAGGGCATAGTGGTCACCCTGAGTTAAGTAAGAATGCAAGTCAATCGTAAATGAATTGAGTATCCTTGAGACCTCTTTTTTATTGATGACATATTTCCACTTTACAGAGTACATCATCATCATCCCAGTAGTTTTGAGGTACAGCTAGGGATAAAACTTTCTGAGGTGTTCTATGTTCCAGGAGTTCCCAACTTCTGTGCCATCCATCTGAGTAAGGCGATACGATCCGGGCCGAGTGACTTCTGCTACCACGAAGGGTCCTTCCCATAAGGGTGATAACTTGTGTCGTCCCTCTCCCGTTAGAATTCGGCGGAGGACGAGATCTCCTACTGAGAAGAATCGTTGTCGCACAGCCTTGTCGTGATAGCGCCTTAGAGTCTGCTGGTACCTTGCTGATTGGATTACTGCGTTTAACCGTTCTTCCTCGAGTACATCTATGTCCTCCAGCCTGGTGGTCTCAGCTTCTGCTATGTTTTCAAAGATCAGCCTTGGCGCTCGAAACTTGAGATCAGCAGGTAGCACTGCCTCCGACCCATAGACCATGAAGAAAGGAGTGTTTCCATGCAAAGCTCGACTAGGTTGGGTTCTTAGGCTCCAAACAACATAGGGTAATTCCCTTATCCACTTTCCTGCGAATTTTTCATTCTTATCGAAGATCTTTTTCCTGAGTGCATCCAATATCATCCCGTTGGCTCGCTCAACTTGCCCGTTGGCTCTTGGATGGGCTACAGATGCATACTTGATCTGAATGCTCTTTTGCTCGCAGAAGTCAAAGAATTCTGAACTTGTGAAGTTGGATCCTAAATCAGTTATGATGCTGTTTGGTATCCCGAATCTGAATATTATATCTTGTATGAATTCCACGGCCTTAGCAGAGGTTAGGGAGGCAATGGGCTTGAATTCTATCCATTTAGTGAACTTGTCAATTGCTACCAATACATGAGTGTATCCCCCTTGAGCTTTCTTGAAAGGTCCAATCATATCCAGTCCCCAGCATGCGAAAGGCCAAGTTACTGGTATGGTCTGCAGTTGCTGTGCTGGCATGTGTTGTTGCCTTGACAAGTATTGGCAGGCCTCGCACCTTCGAACTAACTCGGCTGCATCGTTCTTTGCTGTTGGCCAATAGAATCCTGACCTGAAGACCTTCCCGACTAGTGTTCTGGAGGCTGCATGTATTCCACATTGCCCAGCATGGACTTCCTCCAGAAGTTGCTTTCCAGTGGATGGGAGAATGCACTTCATGAAGACGCCTGATGCACCCCTTCTGTATAATGTCTCCCCAATAAGTGTATAGTGAGCCGACTGTCTTGCAATGCGCTCTGCCAAATTTTTGTCGTCTGGTTCCTCTTCATTCTTCATATACTTAATGATCGGCCTTCTCCAGTCATCAGGGTCTGACTCGGGTTGATCTATGATGTTGCATTCTTCTGTCTGATCCATTGAGATACTTGGCCGCAGAATTTCTTGCACGAAAACCCCGGGTGGGACCTGAGTTCGACCGGACCCCAGTTTGGACAGTACATCGGCTGCTGTGTTCCGATCTCTTTCTACATGATGAAATTCCAAACCCTCGAATTTATCTTCCAGCTTTCGGACGGCAGTGCAGTATTTTCCCATTGAATCGCTTGAGCAATCCCACTCCTTGTTTATCTGGCTGATGACTACCAGAGAGTCTCCGTATACCATTAATCTTTTGACGCCCAACGATATGGCAATGTTCAATCCATGGATCAAAGCTTCATACTCGGCTGCATTGTTGGAGGCTGGGAATAGCAACTGGAGGGCGTACTTGAGGTGTTCGCCTCCAGGCGCAGTGAAGAGAATCCCTGCTCCTGCTCCCTGCAGCTTTAGTGAGCCATCAAAATACATTCGCCATACTTCTGCAGTCTCCGGGTTGTCTGGTACTTGTTGTTCAGTCCACTCCGATACGAAATCAACCAGTGCTTGAGTTTTGATGGCAGTGCGAGGTCGGAACTCGATGTCATGAGATCCCAGCTCACAAGCCCACTTGGCTATTCGACCGATGGCTTCCTTGTTGTGAAGAATATCCCCTATTGGAAAACTTGTGACTACTATGACTTTGTGGTCGTCAAAGTAGTGACGCAGCTTGCGGGCAGTTAGAAGTACTGCGTACAATAGCTTCTGAACTTGAGGGTACTTTTTCTTCGAGGGGCCTAGAACTTCACTAATGAAGTAGACAGGATGTTGTATTGGATAGGCATGTCCTTCTTCTACTCGCTCGACTACTAACGCGGTGCTTACCACGTGAGTCGTGCAAGAGATATACAGTAACAAATCTTCAGCTGGTTGAGTTGACATGGCTCGCCGAGGTGGTTTCTGTACTGGTGGTGTTGTCAAGAATTTTTTCAGAGCATCTAGAGCTTCTTGTGCTTCTGAATTCCATTGAAACTTATCCACCTTTTTGAGTAACTTGTAAAATGGCAGACCTTTTTCTCCCAGCTTGGATATAAATCTGCTTAGAGCTGCCATACATCCAGTAAGCCGCTGAACCTTCTTCTGCGATCGAGGTGCTTCCATCTTCATGATAGCTTCAATCTTATCTGGATTAGCCTCAATTCCCCGGTGGCTGACAATAAACCCGAGCAACTTTCTGGCTGGTACCCCGAAAACACATTTCTCGGGATTAAGCTTCCATCTATACCGCCTCAGACTGTTGAAAACCAGTTGCAAGTCTTCGATGAAGTCTTTTGAGTCCTGTGTTTTGATTACCACATCATCCACATAGGCTTCTACACGCTTGCCCCAGTGATCGGCTAAGCATGTTTGAATGGCTCTCTGGTAAGTTGCTCCAGCGTTTTTGAGGCCGAACGACATGGAGGTATAACAGAAAGCACCAAACGGAGTAATGAATGCCGTTTTTTCTTCATCTTCCTTTGCCAGACTAATCTAATGGTATCCAGAATAGCAATCCAGGAAAGACAGCATAGAACATCTAGCGGTGGAGTCCACCACCTGATCTATCCTCGGGAGCCCGAAAGGATCCTTCGGACAGTGTTTGTTGAGATCAGTATAATCAACACACATGCGCCAATCCACTTTATTCTTTTTGAGTACAAGAACAGGGTTGGCTAACCACTCGGGATGTAATACTTCTCTAATGAATCCAGCTGCGACCAAGCGAGCTAACTCAGTGCGGATGGCCTCTCTCTTGTCAGGCGTGAAACAACGTAGTTTTTGCCGAATCGGCCTTGCCTGGGGATAAACCTTCAGTTTGTGCTCGGCCAGTTCTCTTGGGACTCCCGGCATATCCGTAGGTTGCCATGCGAATACATCTCGGTTATCTTGCAGAAACCGGACGAGCGCGCTTTCCTATTTGTCATCCAAGCTGGAGCTGATGATGGCCGTCTTGCGCGCATCAGCGAACCCCAGGTTGATTCTCTTGGTTTCTTCAGTCGGCCGCATAGAGGTCGCGGTCTGAGCTTCGCTCGCCGGTACTGCGAGGTCCTCCTCAGGCTTAGAGTTCGCCAGTGTGGAGGGAGCCATCGATGGCTTGGCGGTGAGGGCTGCTTGAATAGCCACTCGGAAACACTCTGCAGCGCCTTGGAAGTCGGCGCGCACAGTTATGATCCCTTGCGGTCCTGGCATCTTCAGTATCATGTATGTGTAATGCGGAATGGCCATGAACTTGGCCAATCCAGGCCTCCCGATGATGGCGTTGTACCCGCAGTCGAAGTTCGCCACTTCAAACCTCAGGAACTCGGTTCTGTAGTTTTCCGGAGTTCCGAAGGTGACTGGCATGTAGATGTGACCCAGCGGGTATTCCCCTTCCGTCGGCACGATGCCGAAGAAAGGAGTATCCGACTCGTGGAGCTCTCTGAGGTGAACTCCCAAGCCTCGGAGTGTCCGGGGGAAGGTGACGTTGATGCTGCTCCCCCCGTCCACTAACACCTTCTTCACCCGGCTCTCTCGGATCACCGGATCGACGAGAAGCGGGTATTTGCCCGGATGGTCGAAGTTGAGCCATTGATCTGCCCGAGTGAAGGTGATCGGGTGCTCCGACCACCGGTATGGGGCGGGAGGGCCGGTGGCCGCCACCAGTATCTGGCGATCGTTGAGCTTTTGCTGTCTTCTGTTCTCCTGCGATCCGTGTCCGTCGAAGATGACGTTGACCTCCCTGTCAACGCGTGGGAAAGCTCCTCCTCCTCCCTCCTCCTGCCGATGGGGTTGTCGTGGTTCATCTGGTCCTCCCCTCGGCGGAGGAGGAGGTAGAGGTTGGAAGGGTCGGCCGTGTCCGACGGAATGCTTGAAGTCTCGGCAGTTACGAAGAGTGTGGCACATGTCCTTGTGGTACGGGCACTGGGCGTCGAGGATGTCGTCCAACGTGCGTTCGCCTCCACGAGGCCCTCCTCGGGCGCGAGAGGCAGGTGGTCCGGCAGCGTGCACTTCTTCGCGAGGCCTTTTCTCCCATCGTTTGTCGGGTTGCTGGTTCGTGTCGCGTCGTGGTGCTGCCGGTGTGGGCTTTGCTCCTCCGATGAGGTCCTGGGCTCGCTCATCGGCGGTGATGTAGAGGTCGGCTTCCCGGAACAGCTCCTCGGAGGTAGTCGGTGCCTTCTGTAGTATGGCTCGGACGAAAACCGAGTCATTGGAGCCTCTGTAGAAGTCCTCAATCACGGTCGCCTCCGTGACCTCAGGGATACGATTTCTCATGGTCTGAAACCTTTTGAGGTACGACCGGAGATTCTCGTCCCCCCGGCGCTTGATGGATTTGAGGTCCCACGGTTGCGCCGGCTTGTCGGAGAGGGACTGGAAGTTGGCGGTGAAGCGTCGACTGAAGTCGCCCCAGACGTCGATGCAGTGTCGGGGTAGATGTCGCAGCCATTGCAGCGCGTCTTGCCCAAGGACAATGGGTAAGTACGCGGTCATCACGTCTTCGGACGCCCCAGCAGCTCGAGCGGCGGTGGTGTAGACGGCTAGCCAACCCCATGGATCCTGCTTAGGTTCATATTTGTCAACATTGGATACCTTGAAGTTAGGAGGCCATTGGATGGCCCTAAGGCGCGGAGTGAGGGCGGACACTCCGCACGTGTCCTCCTGTCGTCGGGGACGATGTCTGTCCCGGGGAGGGGAGTTGTGATTGTGATTCCTCGACCGTCCCCGGGTGGTTCCGCTAGTTGAAGCCGTTGCCGACTCAGTCCTGGTAGCTTGGCTCTGAGTCAGGATGCCATGATCCCTGTCATACTCCTCCCGACGGCGAATCTCGTTCTCATGCCGCCGCTCGCGCGAAGCATTGATGGAGCTTCGCGCGTCTCGGCGACTGTTGATGGCGTGTCGTAGATCGTTCGGCGGGTGAGCAAGCGGTAGAAGATGGTTGGCCGCCTGGGTGAACAGTCGTCGGTAGCCATCGGCGTCAGGAGTCCTAGGAAGTCCCTCAGCTATCCGAGCCAGTACCCCTCCGACTTCGCTCGGCGTGTTCATAGCTCGGGCGAAGTCGGGGTTCAGGTTGCGCCCGAAGAATGGATTCTCTCGACGCTGCCTTGCATCCTGCTCAGCCTGTTCCTGAGCTCGTCGGCGATCACGTCGTCGGGAGTTCCTTCGTTCTCTGAAGACGCGTTCTTCCGGAGTTTCTCCTACCTCCGAGACCTCGTCTCGCGAGACAGGCTGTTCCGGATTCCGCTCTCCGGCTGCGTGATGTCGTCGAACGTTCCTGCGACGGTTCCTCCGTCGACGGGACTCTCGTTGAGGCGGTTCCTCCCCGGGTACAGTCGGCTCGTCGTCGGAGATGATGGGCGACTCCGCTCTCCCGATGAAGAGGACGTCGGGGTAGAACGGTGCTGCTGTCGTGGTGATCTTCTTTCCCGTTCCCCTTTGAGGCATGAGGAACGGAAAGAGCAACTTGTTTCTCCCCGGTTACCTTCTTCCTTGCAATCTGCGTCCACTCTTTTGTCGGAGAGGTAGGCAGTGGAGTTCTCTCGGCCCCCGGCTTTCCGGAGACGATCCTCATCCGGAGAGCTGGAGGTTGTGCTTCTCCGGTATTTTCGGATTGCGTTGGGGGAGACTTCTTTTCCGGCGGATCCGCGATACGGTGCAGAATTCCTTCTTCATCCGCTACAAATGAGATTGTTCCAAAGCAGAACACGGATCCGGGATGCAGGGTGATCTTGCTGTAGAAGGAGATGGCCATTGAGCTAGCTTGGATTGTCGACACACCCCCTACCTGGTGCGCCAGCTGTCGGTGTTTTGGGCCCGACCGCACACCCGGGGTTGCCCCTCAAGGTGTTTTAGGAGTAGGACGGTGTCGACAACTGTAGCAAAATGGTTCGCGCCGATCGCACGAGGGACAGTGGACAAGTTTTACAGGTTCGGGCCGCTTAGAGATGCGTAACACCCTACGTCCTGATGAGTATGCTTGGTGGATGTGGTTACAAGAGAGCTCTCTGGATCGAGAATACAGAGAGTTGATGTGGGTGGCTAAGTAAAGGGTCGATCGTTCTGAAGGGGTGCCCCCTAGGCCTTATATACTCGACCGTGGGGCAATACACGTGGATATGATAACAACAAGTAGCTAAAAGGTAGTGAACCTCTTGAGTTTATCCCTACGTAACCCTCGCCGACTTATCCTCGCATGGCTCCATTGCATGGGGGCTTTAGCGCGGGAAAGTCGGGTCTCTGTTGCGATTTACTCGCTCGACGTTGTGGGCCGTCCGGGTTTGCACCAATCTGGTCTCACGTCGCTCTGCTTTGTTGGTTGTTTCTCCCCAGGCCCACGAAAGAATGACCTTACGATTTATTGGGCCCTTGGGCCTTTCGTGAGGTCTTTTACTCCTTTAGTGGACCCGGGGGACATCTATCCCCCACAATACCCTACTAACGGAGCAATCGGCTTAAGTCGGCAGTGACTTAAGACGGTGCAACATGCTCACGCTTACTTAACTTAGGGTGACCACTATACCCTACTAACGAAGCAATCGGCTTAAGTCGGTAGTGACTTAAGATGGTGCAACATGCTCATGCTTACTTAACTTAGGGTGACCAATATATCCTACTAACGGAGCAATCGGCTTAAGTCGGCAGTGACTTAAGACGATGCAACATGCTCACGCTTACTTAACTTAGGGTGACCACTATACCCTACTAACGGAGCAATCGGCTTAAGTTGGCAGGGACTTAAGACGGTGCAACATGCTCACGCTTACCTAACTTAGGGTGACCACTATACCCTACTAACGGAGCAATCGGCTTAAGTTAGCAATGACTTAAGGCGGTGCAACATGCTCATGTCCACTTGACTTAGTATAAACATGCTTACGATCACTCATCTTAGGGCGATCTCTATGCCTCACAAAATAAGGAGAAATTTTGAAACCAGCACACTACCTTTACTTCTGCAATCGTGACAACTGTTGAATGCAAACAACAAAAAAACAAAATAGCATCCAGTACCAAGAACATGTTGTAAACAAAGTATTCAGGCACATTGATCACATATACATCATGAATGTATTCAATATCTTTACTTGGCAATATTTTTCTCAGGAGAAACCGATGAAGAAGGTGACTCGAGGAGTCAGGAGCAGCTTTGACATCGATAACTATATCATCAGGAACAACCACGCCTGGCCTCCTCATCAAGATCCGCCCCACACGAATGGCTTTGTCCATGGCCTTGTCACGCTGGGCCCTCAGAACGACAGAATTATCTTCTGTAGCTTTGGTAGCCAATCGAGCGTCCTCTAGCTCCTTGGCGACTAATTTCTTAGAGGCACGCAGATCCTTGATGATAGAATCTTTGTTCGTGACGGTACACCAACTGCCTAAGACGCAGGACCTCATCCTGAGAAGCTTGCAGTTCATGACGGTGGTGATCCAAATCTGCCATGGTAAAACTATGGCTCCTCTCCATGATAGTTAGAGAATTGTTGGCATCCGATACAACCTATCAAGATTATTGTGAGAAGCCAAAAGTACATGTTTTTCCTCCTACAAGACAATAATCAGCTCTCAAACATCCAGTAAGCAGAAAAAACACAGCAGAGAAAGTCAAGTAAGCTTACCTCGTTAGCCGCCCTTTCAGAGTCAAGCTGAGCACTAAGAGATGAATTCAATGAATGGGCGTCATCTAAGGAAGCAGAAACCCAAGCCAGATCGATCTGACCTTGGGAATACTTCTCTTTGAGTTCAGAGTACCGTCGGGCCATATCTAATGAAAAACGGTTGAAGAAGGGCACATAGTTTGAAACAAACTAATCAAGTAGCCAAGGAAGAAACAAATACACTAACCAGCATTTGCCATTTTCAAATCAGATATCTGTTTCTGAAGCAGCAACGGATTCCACTGCGTCAGGGACAGAGCTCCTTCTAGGACAGAGGCACCTTGTGATCTCAATTGACCAGCCATCCCGTCAACCAAAGCCTAATATTACAAACAAATGAGTACAAAGACAGTAATTTGCCAGGAGTATCGCCAGAACAGGAAAAGCCAAGTTACCTGAAGATTAGAGAAGAACGATAGAAATCCCAAGTCACGAGAAGCTAGATGATGGCTCGGTGAAGGAACATCACCAAGGATCAATTCGACGCCACTAACGGGCATCAGAACTCTAGCATCCAGTGCACCGACCTCTAAGGAGACTCCTTCACTTGAAGCATGCACTGCTAGTACACCTCCAGAATGTGGTGGAGAAGATTCGACGTGGACATCCATGGAGGTATGAGAAGAGGAGCCCGCTCGGACACCCTTGGGGGCTAGGTTGCAGCCCGTACTACCCATCAGAGCTGGATCACCACCGACAACACCCTCAGGGGTTGGGTCGCAGCTTGCGCTACCCACCCGAGCCGGATCATTATCGGCAACACCCTCGGGGGCTAGGCAACCGCTGGCACCATCCTTGAGAACTGGGTTCTCTGCAACAGCCGCCTCTAAGGCTGAAGGACTCTCAGCCACCTCCATAGGAATTGAACAACCTTGACCAACTTCTTGGCTCCGAAGACCGCCCTCCAAAGTCGACGATGCACGAGACGCTGCCCGGGATACCTCTAATCCCACATCTGGAATGTCAAAGCAGACATCCATCATATCACCATCAATGGGCTCAGATAGCAGATCTTCAGGGACAACATCCTCGAGAGCCTGATCAAAATTTGTTATGGATAATTCTTGCAAACCAACAAGAGCAGACAGAGCTGGAGAAGGAATATCGCTACTCCACCCACTGACTCTATAACGACGACTGTTCTTCTGAATCAATGGAACTTCTTCTTCTTCTTCGTCCTCGTCAACAATACGGACCATAAATGGCGCAGAGTCACACCCATTGGATTCAGCTCTGGCGGGGTCACACCCATTAGGTTCAGCATCATCAGGGTCACATCCATTGGGTTCAACTCTGGTAGGGTCACACCCATTGGGATCAACTCTAGCGCCATTGGGTTCAGCTCCAGTAAAGAGTTCCACCGGTACTCCTTCAGCAGCAGGAGCAGAAGGGCTAGCATCCTAGTCCAAACACGACACTCGTCGAAGCCATCTCTTTTTCTTTTTCTTCCCCTCGACAGGCACAGTTGGACGACTGACCTGGCAGAGACGTTTCGGACGAGTACCCTCAGGCCTTCGAGTATACATGGTTTTTTCAGGCTCTGGGATAGTTGCAACAGCCATGGCTCAGGAGGGGCCGAGTTAGAAGAATCTCCAGCCAACATGTCCAGCATAGCACTTATCTCTGTGTCACCCGGATTCATAGGCATCTCAAAGTGAACTTGCCTATCATCATTGGGAAGATCATCAAGTGAAGCAACCAGAATCTCAACTTCTTCGAGAGAGGGTCGCACCACTGTTACTATCAGGAGGATTGTACACAAAATCGAAAAAGGACTTGAAAGATGGCAGATTCCAGGCAGAATATGCAACAGGAGCACCAATATTTGATACTTTGCCCCTAAGAATCATTTCCAGTCGGCTCACCAAATCCATAGCAGGAATTCTCTTGTTGGTGACCCGGGTTGAGTCGGTGACACCACTGTATAAGTAAGCTGTGTATGCTCTTTCCTTCAGAGGCTGAATATTCTTAAACACAAAGTCTACAACCACAGCTTCAGCGGTCAGACCTCTCTCCTTCAGCAAACAAATTTCAGCAAGCAGAACCTTGGCCTCTGTTACCTCCAGGGCTATAGGAGACTCAATCCAACTCAGAGTGTGCACATCCGGTTGTCTCCCTGATCGAGGGGGGAGTTACCATGGTTTTCCACAATGAACCACTCTAAGCGCCATCCTTTAATGATGCCTTTAAGTGAGATATCGAGGTACTCTGTTTTCCTTCTACGGCGCTTCTCCAAGCTCGCACCGCCCACAAGCTGATGCTGCCCCCCAGCCATCCTAGGGCGACAGTGATACAAGTATTTCCACAAACCGAAGTGAGGAAGAATTCCAAGGTAGGCCTCACACATGTGAACAAAGATAAAAACTTGTAGAATAGAGTTGGGATTCAGGTGAGTCAGATTCAGATGGTAAAAGTCAAGGAGACCGTGAAAGAAGGGAGAAATGGGAAGGGAAAGACCACGAATAAGAAAAGGAACGTAAACAACGGACTCATGGGTGTCCTCTGTCGGGACAGTAACCCCATGACAAATCCGCCAAGAACAAAGCTCCTTGGGAGGAAGAATTCCGACATCGACAAGGTGGATAAGATCCGACTCGGAAAAAACAGACATATAATTACCTGCGAAAGGCAATTGGCTGTTGGGATCGATCGGAGGAATGACCGCAGCAGCAGAATTCTGGTTCTTCCGCTTGGGAGCCATCACAATCTCGTCGGCGAATTGGGCGGAAGCAAAATCAAAGGAAAACAGAGGACGTTTGGAGGCAAAAAAGTAAGGCTAGGGCTCAGGACGCGAAGGCGTGTGACGACATGATGCAAATGGGGTTTTCCCGGATCAGATATCGTTTCTAAAAGCGCTAAGTCATCACTCGGAAAAAAGCAGGACTTCATGACTCGGTTGTTGCCTCTAAAACGCTGACGTCACCAGAAACCACTCGGCTATTACTTCTAAAACGTCAACGTGGTCCAGCATCACTCGGCTGTTACCTCTAAAACGCCGACGTCACCAGAAACCACTCGGCTGTTACTTCTAAAACGTCGACGTGGCCTAGCACCACCCGGCTATTACTTCTAAAACACCGACGTGATCTAGCATGACTCGGATATTGCCTTTGAAGGCACCAGCAGTAACTTAGCCGTTTTTTCTCCACATAAAACGCAGGCAGAATTAAATACGACTCGATAATAACAAGTCGTTACTCAAGAATTACTTCTAAGAACAATGGCTGCATCGGACATAAATACAAGTTGTTGATCGACTATAAAGGGGCATCAGAAAGGCAAAAGATATGCATAGAGCCGACATCCTTCATTATATAAAGGGAGAAGTTCTTTCACAAATTCAAAGACCGACTCATTATCAGCCGGCCTTCCTCCCATCTCTCGACACATTACATTACTACATTACACTACTACACTACTTATACTACACTATACTACTAACTACTACTACATTATTCCACTAATACTAATACTACTTCTACTACTACTTATCTATACTAATATTTTAAGCCAGTGGTGCTTTGCCACTGGCCCTGCTGCTGCCGTCGCCGCCCTTGCCGTCGCCCTTGCTGCCGTCGCCTCCGTCGTCGCCGTCGCCCTCACCGTCGCTGTCACCGCCGCTCCCCTCCTCAGACGAGTTAGAGGAGTTCTCCTCGTCCGTGGAGACCTCTGACTCATTCGAGCCCTCGAGCCCGGAGCGCTCGACGGCCCAAATATATGTCCACACCTCGGCGATGATCCCCTAGGAATCGTCCGAGTCATTGGACGATGCCGGGGGTGAGGTATAGACTAGCGACCCCTCAGACTCGGAGGAAAACTCCTCCTCCAAGTACTCGGAATTGCCAAAGTCCTCCGAGGGAGGGGTCGGCTCACGCTTCCGCTTGTCGCCGGAATGGTGAGACGAACTTCCACCCTTTATGCTCTTGCCCATGATGGAGTAGAAGAGAAGAGAAAAGAGAAGAGCAAGCAACAAGCGGCAGAGAAATGTGTGAAGACGCCAGAGAAGCAAGCGCTCTATTTATAGAGGAAGAAGGCAACTGCTCATCTCCTACCACGGTCACTAAACAGTCACAAGTATTCAATAAGCAATTCAAATCGTCTAGAAACAAGTCAGGCGGCTGACGCCGTTTCACGTAACACAACACTCATTGGGACTCAAGTCAACTGCATGGACGATATGATTACACCCGCGGTCACGTCAAGTTACTACTCAGGGACAGTTCGCTAAACGCTTAGCGCACCAAGCCATCCCTTGCCTACACCCATTGGGGGGGACGTCCAGGAATTTTCAATAGATTTTCCCAAACAGTCACATCCATACAGCATACACAATGAATGTATCAAGTCAAAAAGAAGATATCGATGGAGATCAGAGGAAAGCCATAAATAGCTGATGAAGTACAAGTCTAATCAATAGGAACATTGAAGCACGAAGCGAAAGGAAGACCAGCCAAGGGCCATCTACCGGATGTCCAATCTGTCGCAGATCAAATAAATTTCAACAGGACATGGGTAGACCGTGTTATTGATCTCAAAGGCAAAACCGTATGCTGATTTCTAAAGCATAAAGTTGATGATATCATGCTGAATTCTAAGGCATTCGGCGAGAATAAAATGCTGACTTCTAAAGCATGGGATGAAGACCTTTGAGGGGATTATTTCCAGTAATCCACTCAAAGCTCAGGGGCTACACCCATTGGATGCACCTCCGGTGCACCCAATGAATTATTAACTCCAAAAGATGAAATGATGATCTCTAAAGCATGAACTAACGTTAAAATGCTGATTTCTGAAGCACGAAATGAAGATGAAAATGATTTCTGAAGAGATGAAGACCTTCGAGTGGATTATTTTCAGCAATCCACTCAAAGCTCGGGGGCTACACCCAATGAATCCTTAACCCCTGAGAACAAAATGTTGATCTCCAAAGCATGAGCAGAGCACCGATTTCTGAAGATTAAAGCAAAAGACTGTTGAATAATGTCAAAAGAAGATGACAGAAGATCATTTTTACCAAGTCACTCAGCGTTAGAACACATGTTTCAAAATCGTAAGCTGGACCTAGAATCTTTGGGCCGATTATTTCAAAATCAATACAAAGATTGGGGGCTTGTGGGGGACAGATATCCCCTGGGTCCATTAGAAGGCAAGAAGGCCTCGCGAAGGGCCCCAGGCCCATTATTTCGCAAGGCCATCCCTTCATGGGCCAGGGGAGGAACTTTCAGCAGATTGGATCAACACGAGATCGGATCAACTCAAGCCCATGCGGTTCGCTGAATTCAAGCGCTATTCGCAGCAGTGATCCAATTCTCCCGCCAGCACCCTCAGACGTTGGAACTAATCGATGATAAGTCGGCAGGATCATAGGAAGATAAGTTTAGTTGGTTCACTATTGCTTAGGCGCACGTTGTTATCATATCTGCATGTATCGCCCCACGGTCGAGTATATAAGGCCTAGGGGGCATTCCATCAAAAAGAATAATCATCTTCATCTCATTCATCAGCCATCCATTTAGTTCTCTAGCATCCCTTGTACTAGAGAATTCCTCTGTAACCCACTCCATAAAAGATCCACACCACGACATAGGGTATTACGCATCTCAAAGCGGCCTGAACCTGTGCAAAATTGTCTATTGTCTCTCGTGCATCTAGCACAAACCATTGAGCTACAGTCGGTTACACCGTCCTAATCCAAAAAGCACCTCGAGGGGTAACCCCAGGTGCGCGGTCGGACCCAAAACACCGACAAGGCCCGTCTCTCCGGCGTACTCAACCAGTCCAGGGAAGTGTTCCCTGTACAGCAGGCCGAGGATGCCATTAGGGTTGCGACCATGACCCCCAGCATTCTCCACAACCATCTAAGACCTGTCCAAGTGATAAATAAAAAGTATTTGTTTATATTATGATTTTGAACACATAATATGAACAAGCATGGAGAAAATAAAGTTAGATGCCTCTCCCCATCTGGCCGAATCAGCCGCCGCCTGTCCCGAAGAATCAAATGCTGCATTGGATTGAAGAAGCTGGGTGGAAATATCTTCTCAAGCTTACACAGTAATACGGGTGCCAATCTTTCCAAGTCTGCAATCACGGTCCGAGATAACTCTTTTGCACAAAGCATGCGGAAGAAATAGCTCAACTCTGAAAGCGCTAGCCAGACATGCTCAGGGACATAGCCTTGAACCATCGTAGGAAGAATCCATTCAATCCATATGTGGAAGTCATGACTCTTCATCCCTAAGACTCGCAGAGTAGATAAGTTCACCCCTACTCAGGTTAGCTGCATACCCATCAGGGAACATCAACATCTTGATCCACTGAAGTACTTCCTTCCTCTAGGCCCTGCTTAGGACGAAATCGGCCTTAGGCCTTCTCCATGTCTTTCCACCACTAGGCGGCTTCATCTCTTGGTTTGGTCTATCACATAACGCTACCAGATCAACTCTTGCCTTTAAGTTATCCTTTGACTTATCAGGAATGTCCATAATTGTTGCCCAAAGTGCCTCGGTGACATTCTTTTTAGTGTGCATCACATCAATGTTGTGTGGAAGGAGCAGGTCATCATAATAGGGGAGCCGAGTCAAGCCCTACTTATGTGTCTACATATGCTGCTCACCATATCCCACAAAACCACCTTTTGTATTGGTCATGAGCCCATCTATCTGTTGACGAATTTCGGCACCAGTCATTGTTGCAGGTGGGCGGTTTGTCACTACGACACCTTTCATAAAGTTCTTGATGTTTAGGTGGAATGGATGGTCAGGAGGGAGAAATTGTCGTTGTTTATCGAATGACAAATATTTGCCACCCTTTTTCAACCAAATGAACCTAAAAGCTTCCTTGCAAACTGGGCATGGGAACATACCGTGAACACACCAGGTGCAGAATAGCCCATATGCTGGTAAGTCATGCATGGAGTACTAGTACCAAACATGCATTTTGAAGTTTGTCTTCGTAGCTCAGTCATACGTCCATACCCCTTCCTCCCAAGCATGTACCAATTCATCGATCAAAGGCGCCATGTGCATGCCCATTTTATTCCCCGGGTGTCTGGGAATTATCAACAACACAAATATATTCTGCCTTTGAAAGCACACACCGGGGGGAGATTGATTGGGATAACAAATACGGGCCAACATGTGTACGAGGCAGCGCTCATTCCATAGGGATTGAACCCATCTGTGGCCAGCGCAACACGTACATTACGAGCCTCTTCGACTTTCTCATAGTGAATGGCATCAAAGTGTTTCCATGCTTCACCATCGGATGTGTGCACCATCTTGTCAGGATTGTATCGTTTTCCATTTTTGTGCCATGTCATCTGTTTCGTGGATTCCTCGGTCATGTATAGATGCTGGATCCTCGGTATGAACGGAAGGTGGCGTAGGATTGTCAAGGGGATGTCGAGCTACCTCTTCTGTCCATCACTAGAGTCTACCTCCATGAACCTAGATGATTTACACTTCGGATAGTACTTTGTCTCTGCGTATTCTTTCCTAAATAGCACACAGCCCTTTGGACAAGCATGTATCTACTCATACGTCATCTTGAGCGCACGAAGGAGTTTTTGTGCCTCATACATGCTCTTTGGCAGAATGTGATCCTCTGGAAGCAGGCTGCCAATAACCATCAACAAGCCATCAAATGCGTCTCGACTCACGTTGTACTGTGACTTGAACGCCATTACACGTCCAATGGCATCCAGTTGAAAAACCTTTGTCTGGCCGTGAAGGGGCTTCTGTGCCACGTCAAATATATCGTAGAATGCATTTGCAGTTGGCTCTAGCCTGTCATCCGTACATCGTACGGCGTACTGTGCCTCGTGATAGTCGTTCAACATATCCGCTACCCCCACATTAGCATCATAATGCTCGACGCGTTGTCTCAGCACCTCCTCTCTCGTACGATGTGCTTCACCATGAAAGATCCACCGAGTATAGCCCGACGTAAATCCATTCTTCCAAATATGTTCTACCATGGACTTCTTTGATTTTATTTTCTGATTGGCACATTTGCTGCACGGGCATGGGACTAGACTCGCTCCTTTAGCAGCTTCGCCATATGCCCATTCCACGAAATCATCGGCCTTTCTTATCCATTCAGGAGTGACATCATTCTTTCCTACACAGCCCGTGTACATCCACTAACGGTTCTCCATCCTCTAACATATATAACTGAGAAAAATTCGGCAGCACCTCCCATGCACTGAGAGGTTTCCAAAACCTGAAAATAAAACTACAGCACGATGGCTGATATTCACACACATATCAACGGTATGATGGTCGAAAATTACATATACTTCAGTCTATGTACTATACAAGACAATATGATCAAGGCGCGTGTTCATGGTAGGGATCCACACATGCAAATATTAACAAGATCATATAAACTGAGACAGTGAAATGTATACCTTAGCGGACCCAAAATAAATACTACTTTGTTACCCGAACAAACTTAACATATTTCTATAGCAAAGCATGTAGAGATTGTATGAAAGCACAACCATAATACAAATATTTCTTATATCAGTGAGCTTTTAACCTTGGAATCCTTAATTGTACAGAATCTCTTATGGCAAACTCTTAAACTTTAAAGATGAGTGACAAATTGTTGTTTAGTCGAGCTGTTGTGTTTTGAAACAAAATATAAACATTTTACTTATATAGAACAAGTCAAAATATTGAGACCTTTCAATCATCAAATTACATACAGATCTAGATTTACAATCATCAATGAAATATCGAGGGCATAGTAACATTCTGTACAGAAATACAGGGGGGCATTGTATAGAAATATTACAATAATCAACACGAACCGGTGGCAGCACTACCGAGCGAGGGCGCACACAGTGAGGGTGAAGGCGAGGCCAAGGTCAAGGAGGGCGATGGCGAGCTAGCAGCGAGGAGTTGAATGGTGAGGACGACGCGTGACAGCGAGGATGGTGAAGACGGCGCGTGACGGCGAGCACAGCGCCGAGCAAAGGTGAGGGCGTGCACGGTGAGGTTGAGGGTTGGCTGCGTGGCAGGGGTTGGACGGCTGTAGCGGCGGGTTGGATGGTGGCGTCGGGTTGGACGGCGGTGGCAGCGACGTGGGGAAGATGAGGGAAACAAAAATGAAGTGAAGAAGAAGGCCAGTTTCTGCGTATGTAAATAGACTTTGCCGAGTACCCGCGATCTGGCACTCGGCAAAGTTATTTTTTAATTTAAAAATATATTTTGCCGAGTGTCCTCGATCTGACACTCGACAAAGCTGTCTTTGCTAAGTGCCCTCTGACAGGCACTCGGCAAAGATTATTTTATTTTTTTTAAAATATTTTGCCGAGTGCCCCAGGCACTCGGCAAAGAAAGTTGTATCGAGTGTCTTATGTTGACATTCGGCAAAGTATATTTTTATTCTTTTCTTTTTTCCAACCAAACTTTTTGTGATATGTTGCTACACTATGTAGACCTACATGTACCATTTTGTCACAATTATAAAAGTGTTTTTTAACTATTAGATTTAGTTCGTTTAATTGAATTTACTCGGATAATTCAGATTTGAACTGCAAGTCACTCGAAACATGGAAAATCGTGCATGCAAAAATGATATCCATTTTATTTAGCACAAGTTACGACTGATTCAGGAGCAGACCGGAATCTTCGAGCACCATGCTCACTAAACACGACTGTGAACTTGTCATCCAGTTGTTTAAAAATTGTATAAAACACAAACAAAGTTAGAAAATCATGAAACTTGTCCACATGTCATGATATCATATGTAGAGGCTATGATAAAAATTTGAGAACGTTTCGAGAAAGTTGTGACGCACTACGTGTAGAAACCTAAGTGGCCTACACATGAAATCATAGAGTTTTAATGTACACCGGCTAGGTTTCTACACGTAGTGCGTCACAACTTTCTTGAAACATTCTCAAATTTTTATCATAGCCTCTACATATGATATCATGACATGTGGACAAGTTTTATGATTTTCTGATTTTGTTTGTGTTTTATACAATTTTTAAACAATTTGATGGCAAGTTCACGGTCATGTTTAGTGAGCATGGTGCTCGAAGATTCCGATCTGTTCCTGAAATCGGTCATAACTTGTGCTAAATAACATGTATATCATTTTTGCATTCACGGTTTTCCATGTTTCGAGTGACTTGCAGTTTAAATGTGAACTTTTCGAAGAAATTCAATCAAACGAACTAAATCTAATAGTTATAGAAAACACTTTTATAATTGTGCCAAAATGGTACATGTAAGTCTATATAGTGTAGGAGCATACCACAAAAAGTTTGGTTGGGGAAAGAAAAAAACAAAAATATACTTTGCCGATTGTCCAGGAATGCCACTCGATAAAGCAAGCTCTGCCGAGTGTCAGACAGCGGACACTCGGCAAAGAGGCTTCTTTGCCGAGTGCCAAAGCCCAGCGCTCGGCAAAGATAACGACCGTCAGCTTTAGATGGCCAATGACGGCCCTTTGCTGAGGGCCGTTGTTTGCTGAGTGTTTGGCACTCGGCACAGGTTTCTTTGCCGAGTGTATTTATGTGCCGAGAGTCCTGCTCTCGGTAAACGCGGTCATTACCAAGAGCAGGACTTTGCCGAGTGCGGCACTCGGCAAAGACTTCTTTACCAAGTGTCTGATAAAAAACACTTGGCAAAGCGCCGAGCACTTGGCAAAGAGCTAGATTCCAGTAGTGGCAGCTGTTACAATGGTGGTGTTCGATCGCCTGTGTGGTAGTGTGGGCTGCTCAGCGAGGACAACCGAAATTGCACACATGCATATGGCATATGCTCGCTGGTATGACTAAGACTAACAATTATTGAGTGATTTTTCCAACCAGGTCTAGAACTCCCATAGAAGGAACTTGCCTCATCCACAAAGGGGTGCACACGGTGCAAATCTATGTGGAACTTGCTATGCCAAACAAATGTAATTGTTTGCCACCGACCTCTTTTGCAAGATCATAGGGCTCGCCGCTGTCAACACTTCTCTACACGATGAGGATGTCCTCGCCTATCTGCTAGTGGGGCTCCTGACCGACTATGACTTATTTGAGGCTCGCTAACTTCAACACTTTGGCTGGTTCACTATTTGGGTAAAGGAAACAGTTATATTTGGTCCACTATTTGGGCAAAGGAAAGGGTTAGGTCCCTTGATTCTATTGGCCTTGGGGTCACACCTCTTTATCTTTGTAGTGTCGTTACCTATTATGTAAATGCTTGATGATGCGTCCTCTAATCTTGGTCATGTTGTTCTTTGCCATGTAAATATCCTTCTATGAATTTGTATATGTACATGAGTACAACCCTAAATCTCTACTAACATAAAACATGAGTTTCTCTATTCATGTGTCGCCCCTCCCCTTCCAGCTTTCTGCAAAAATAAAGGGTTTGAAACCTGGTTGTTGGCTCCACATTCACAACCACCTAGCCAATAGTACACATATTTTTGTGTTTTTTATTTTGTACTCAAGCATAATATAGGTATTTTATGAAAACAGGAAAAAAAGATAAAACTAGTCTTTATCAGGCCTAGCCTATCATGCTGCACCTATGACCAAGGCCTGGGTAAAGAACGGTGATCGAGCTGGCTGGCACGGGCCCGATGGACAATGGGTTGGGCCATGCTCGGGCCGGGCTAAGATGTGTTGAGCCACATGTTGCCTATCAGACCCAGCACATTTGGACATGCATGCATACTCTTACACCATTGATGTGCCCGCGCAGGCAGGCAGCGGCGTAATCCAGACGATGGTTCATGTAGATAGGGCTTCTAGGTGTCCACGCAATAGAGTTGCCTAGTCATCAATTGAGATACATGGGTTTTCGATTTGGTAAGTTTAGGATTAGTTAGGTTTGATTCAAGATTATAGTTATTTGATTGAGAATGGGAGAGGCGCTAGTGTAGGCACCCATCATGGCATCGCCGCCCGTAACGCATACAGGGGTTGAAGTCATGAGGACGCGAGCAGGACCCCACCACCACCATCCTTGTAAGTCGCTCGGGACTTTCTGGTGCATATTGTAAAGGTTTGAAACATATTTGAATAACTATTCTATTTAAATAAGAGTTTATTTCCCAATAAGGCCGAACTTGCTTAGAGATGGCTCCTAATTCTACTTCCCTTCCCCTCCTTGGAGCACCCCCTCACCTCCAACCACCGGATTCCACCCAGGGTCAAGCAGCCACCCTCCTTCCTGTGTCGTCTACCCAACCTGTTCCCACACCCATTGTGCTAGTTGGTTCCTCTCCCTCCTTGTCTTAGTTAGCTAGGTCTCCCTTCCCCTTGTGGTCGCTCCAAGGCCTAGTGTTGACATGATTATATCCCTGCCTCTCCTGGTGGTTGACATATACTGCTGGAAGTCCATGGTGATCATGGAAATGGTGTTGGTGTTACTGTGGTGGCCCTTCGATTGCTCCTAGGCTGATTTCCTTCCGTGATGCCCTACTTTCAAAGAAGTCTATGCCTGTTGTCTCTATGAAGCCGATCATAGGTCTGAAAGCCCCGGTTGTAGTGTGGATGTGTTCGAACGTTCTTCTGTCAGCTTTAGTGTGATGAGGTCCTGACGCGAATGACTGATAGGTGGTTGAAGGTAGACATGTGCGTCACAAATGCTAGTTAGAGCATTTCCCCGTCGTCTATTCTCAGTGGACCTTTGAGGTAAGTGCTTCAATTGTCTGTCTACCTTCCATCGTGTCGTTGTTTGTCGTCAATCGTTGCGTTGTTTCTCTGCTTGCTTCTGGGGCATCATGCTCTTGCTTACCCTCGCAGGCTAGCTCAGCTCGGGACCAGCCTCGTATACCATTCTAGGACTGCCTAGAGCAGCTGCCTGCATGGTCCATTAGTGTGAAGGTTTCTTGGTGTTGTTTGATGTGGTGGAAGATCTCTATGTCGTCGTGCCCTCAGGAAATAAAGGCAACATGTAACATCCCAGGATCCACAAACACCCCAGAATGCTACTAAACTACACATCTAACATTCATATATAAAATTTCAACAACATCTCCTTTGAAAATTGCATAAACGGGGAAGCAACAAAGTATAAATAGATATCATGATAAGAAAACATAATAGACATTAATAATCTACTAGCAATGGGAAGACAACCATAACAGCATGAACTAAATTAACAAGTGCACACAACTAGCTAGAAACAAACATCCTTTGACAAGAAGTTTCTAATTAAATCATGACTGCGCCTAAGCAGCGTTATTATGAGAGTGAAGGTTGATGTGCTGCTACTTCCCACTTCCCTTCATGAGCAACAAGCACCTGCATTAAGTAATGCAAGAGTGAGATGAAATATCTTAGCAAGCGAAGTGTTTTGACGAGATATTTAAACCACAAATTGAATTAATCAACATTTTAAAAGAATCACAATTAAGATCAGAAATACTTGTAGATATAGAACTCAGTAGTCCCAATATAACCAATACCATCTCATTTCCTCGAACAACCACAATAGGTTGTATAACACTTCCCTGCGTCAACAATACCTGCAAATATCACTTCAATGTATGCATAGGAATGCAATGTGTAGGTACTCTATCTTCATACCTCTAAGGGTATAAAACCACATCATCTGCAAATATCACTTCAATGAATGCATATGAATGCAATGCATATGTACTCTTCCTTCATACCTCTAAGGATATGAAGCCGCATCGTACCCCTCCTCGGGCCACGTACGATGTTAAGTTGTACCGGTAGGGTCGGACCATAGGCCACGACCCAACTTCAGATGCAAGTGAATCATGCAATGTATATGGCATGCTGCATTTATCAATATACTTCACTTCCTTCACATACAATAAAACTCAAATAATACTTCATTTACCTTCGAATACAATACAAACCTCAAATCATACTTCATTTACCTTCAGATACAATACAAACCTCAAATAATACTTCATTTACCTTCATGGGTGTGAATTAATCTCATGAGTCATACTCGAATCATAATCATCATCAATATATGATTGAGCATCAGTATAATACAAGCAAGTAAAGCATCACCATAGAGTCCAATTATGAAAGAATCTAATACTTCTGAATATTAGAGTGTAGGCGATAGAAATAACAGGTCAGAACGGAAGCAACCACCGCTACATTCACTTGCCTTCATCAAAGAAGAAGAAATGTAATAGGAATGATCTAGAGTGTAGCCACCTGCTAGTGGGTATAAAACTTAGTACAAATATTTCACAAACATTTGCCAACAATCAACAAATCGCTCCTACACTTGAAACCAAGACCTGGTGGAAAGCCTCCCACCCTGAACCACATGCCATATAGCAGCAGCGCTGTTTGTTAATTTTGTATCTTTACAATTATAACAATGGTGATATCAAACAAATAATCAAGTAGTATCTACACAAAATACTCTACAACTTCGGTATTCAATGGATAATTAAATTCTGCCATCTACAAGTTTTAAAACATCTGACAATATAACTGACTGAATCTGTTTCAGACAGCATCTTAGTTAACTTCAAAATTCGATATCTCACAAAATACTCAACCAAAAATCATGAAATTCTACTGGCAGTAAGAACATTTATCCCTCTACAGAAGTCTCCATAGTTGGAAGAGCCAATTCGGCCATTTATCTGATGAAACCTACCAGTGAACAGACCCACTCATTTTTATCAGGCAAACAGGAACAACCACAATAAAACAAACATAACTGGAGTTTCATAATTCATATGAATGCACTCTTTGGAAAGCTTATGAAATTATCTACAACTTTTTTTACAAACCCAAGGTTTAATTCTGTTGATAAAATTGTCTAAATCTTAAGAGACCAGATTCTGCACAGAATTATGTGACTGAAAAACTGCTATAATCAAACTGCAATAACTTTCTTATCTGATGTCAGATTGATGTGTTCTTCGCAGCCACGGAAAGATCTACAAATTATCTACGACTCATATATAGACTTTTTATTTTTTTGAGGCCACTAAGACCACAGAAAACTGGCATGAATAGAAACTATCGAATCTGTCATTCTACAGAAAACTAAATTCGAGATCAAAACCTAACCCCACATCTAATCCAACCTCTAATCCTTTAATCCCCATGATCCACAACCTCAAAAGCACATAATTACAGGGAGAAACAAGGATCTCATCCATACCTAGGGTTTCCCTAAGAAATTCTGCAAGAAGAGATGGGGAAGAACATCTCCTTGGTCCTCTCTTCCTCTTCAATTCAACGTGCTCCTCCTCTTCTCGATCCTTGCTGCGTGGGGGAGATCTAGAGGGAGGAGGAAGCCATGGAGAGGGTAGGGGGTAGAGGGCGGCTGTCCAAGGGGAGGAGAGGAATAGGGAGGGGCGGCTAAGTGTGGGGGGAAAGGGGGTGGGTGGCCAAGAAGGGGCAAAAGGGGGAAAGGGCCACCACTAGGGTTTCTTTGCGGGAGAAACGAAACGACGCCACAGATGACTCTGACTTAGCATCCAACGGCCCACAACCCTTTTCCCACATCTACGCACCGAAGATCAACCTTTGGCAACATTTTTTTTGGGATATTACACAACAACTTCCCCACCTAGGGTGTTACCGTGCCATATGTCTAATCCTGTTGCCGGCCCTAGCAGAAAGTCATGGTGGAGAGGTAGAAGAAGGAAACCTAGAGCCGCTGCTTCCCCAATTCCAGAGGCTTCCTCTCCTATAGAAGAGGGGTGAGCAAAGTGTTATTTCTTCTGATCGTCCAATATGCTTTATCGAATGATCTGCCAGTTTTGATCGGGTGGATATTGAACTCCAACAGGCTTTGTTTGCTTTTTCATCGGTTCTAGACCTCTGGTGTCATAGGAGTTGGTTACAGATGAGATTGCGGCGATTTTCGATATTAATGAAAGTTCCCTTTGTGCGGGAACAGGATCTAGATGTCGCCTAGAGGGGGGTGAATAGGCGAATAATAATTATCACTTTAAAACTTAAATTCTTACTCTACTCGAAGACTAGATCGCAGTGGAATGAAAAGACCCTTCGAGTAGGTTGTGGTGGAATGGAAGATCCTGTCTCAAAATGCCCTGCACTTCAAATATAACTTGTACCACGGATAAGTATTGAAGTGTAGATATAAAGAGTAAGTAAGACAGAGAATCAGCACACAGTACAGAGCAGAGCACACAGACGCAGAGATTTATCCCGAGGTTCGGCCAAGCCTGAAATGCTTGCCTAGTCCTCGTTGGAGTTAGCCACACCTGGGCTTGGAGTCTATTTCACCTCCTTCCTCTGTTTGCTCAGATCTGTCAGTATGACAGATAGAGCTTTTCACTATGTTGAGATTGGTTACAACAACGTCGTGGCTGCTTACAGTCTTCTTGACAGCACTCGGGCAGAGTAACAGTGCGCTCAAAACTTTGCTCTAGCTCTTTGTAGCACCTCTCCACTCTCTAAAGGCTTATAGCTTTGCCTCTACACAAACTAGAGAGATATACACGAGAGGGAGAGAGAGAGAATCAATCCGAGTGATGTACACAATTGTTGGCTGCACTTGTACACCTATTGGAGGCGCCTAGGAGTCCCTTTTATAGACCCAAGGGGCCTAGGAGCTGTTGGAATTCATTTTGGAAGGCAATATTTGCTTTCTGTCGAGTGGCGCACCGGACAGTCCGGTGCACCACCGGACAGGTCCTATAGCTTGTCCGGTGCGCGATCTCCTTCCATATCGGGCTCAGCTCACCGTTGGAGCAACGGTCCTCTTGGCTCATCGGACACAGTCCAGTGTGCCAACTTACTGTTGCCTCAGGGCACACGTCGCCCACTGATTGCGTTGCCGACCGTTGACGCAGTCAACCGTTGGCTCACCGGACAGTCCGGTGAATTATAGCCGCACGCCGCTAGACTTTTCCTGAGAGTGGCCTGTTCACCGGTGTTCAGCCTGACGCACCGGACACTGTCCGGTGCACCACCGGACAGTCCGGTGTGCCAGACTGAGCAGAGTTTTGGCTGCACTGAGCCAAGACTTTTTGCAATTCTTTTCTCGTTGTTTCTAGCACTTAGACAGAATATGTTAGTACTCAAAAACAATTCACTAAGTCTAGAAACACACCTTGTTCTTGTTTTGCACTTCTTTAGCATTTGACATGATTGAGATTGATGTTGGACTCATAAACCATCAAGTCAACTTCACTTGATCTTGATTCGTCATTTCTGAGCTCCAACATCCTGCAAAGGTCACATAGAATATCTCCAAACACAGGAACAACCCAAACTAAAGATCAAGGTGCACTTAGCTCTTTTGGGCTGCTTCCAGTTCTGATTTTGACATTGGTTCTCCTTCCAGTGACCTTGTTCACTTCTTGAGCTTGGTCTTGAGCCTTATGACTTACACCACATAATTGTAGATGTTACCTTATTGGTTGTAAGTCATGTCCTTATGTAGTGTTCCTTGATGCACCATAACTCTTCTTAACTCGATCAACCTTGATTCCGCAAGTCTTCTTCTTCACCCCTGGCCTTGGGTTCCTGGTCTCCTTGACTTTCTCCCATGCACTCGGTACCTCGAAGCTCTTCTTGCTTTCATCCTTGGCTTGATCGGTTGTCTCCAAGTTATGCACATCAAGTCTCACTTAAGCAATGTCCATCTTTCTTGCGATGTCCATTATCTATAGATAATTCCGTCTTTGGACCATCACACCTGTTTACTTGTGTTGAACCCCGTTAGCTTTGCATTCAGCACCTGTTCAACACTTAGCACACTTGTTAGTCCTTTAATTGGGTTTTCATCTAAACACCAAAACCCACAAGAGAGCTTTCAATCTCCCCCTTTTTGGTGATTAATGGCAACACAATTAAAGCTTACATAAGACTAAGATTTAAAGCACAAATTTTGAATTCTAAGTTTATAGAATGCTCCCCCTAAATATGTGCTTACATTAAAATCTTAACGTTGGCCTTATTGCCAAATTGCACATACTTAGGCTAATTCAAAGCATTACTACACCTTAGCACCTGTGGGATGGATTGTCGATAATCAAACATATGCACAGAATCAGAGTTAAACACCAATCAATTGAGTGGATATACCACGAGAATATCAACCTACCACTGTTCACCATTAAGATACCAATTTAAAGCAATTTTAAAGCACCATAACCACATGAATATCTATTATAGGATAAACACAATAGATGCCAATTGATTCATGTCAACGGAAGCACTAATTTTGCATCATCACCATATAATACAACAAGAAGCATATGATAAGAATTATTAATTACACAAACTAACACATCCTTCCTTAGGATCAAAGGAACTCAAACTAACACATCCTCCTTAAGATCAAAGGAACTCAAGGAAACCTAAGCTTTAATGCACAAAATTCTCCCCCTTTGACATCAAACACCAAAACCATATTCAAGCAAGAACATAGGATGATGTCAAGGGACAGCAGGGTATTTAGTAGGTAAAATACAACACACTAACATTACTCCCCCTTACACATTAAACATATGCAACACAAGCATTGGAGGAAAATTAAGATACAAATACGTAAAACACACTAACATTACTCCCCCTTTTGTACCTTTACCCTGTTGTGATGTACTTTCCATCTTGAAAGTTTAATTTCTAGGAAGCTCCTTCACACTTGTGCCTGATCCTTTATCCTGACCTTTTCTTGTTGCTAAGACACCAGACTTAGAACAAGTTATAGTATTGTGGCACAAGATGAAACTTCTATTCTAGTGATTACCAAAAGATATCAATTGAAGCACACTACCAAGGCTACCAATTGAAAAATCATTACTGTCATAGCTCCATGATATTTAAAGATAAACATCTAGTATCACCAAATATTATAGAGCATGAGCAATCTATAAATATGCAATTACTCACAACTTAAAATACCAAATACTTGACTTATGGAGGTACCCAAGTCCTGATTGCTCCATTTCTTGCTCATCTTCTCTTTTCCACCTTGAGACTATACAAGATCACTTAAGAAACAATTAGTCTCAAAAGACACAAGTTATGTGTGCTCCCCCTAAAGTTGTGCATCAAGTATTTGAATGACTTGCACTTTGCACATTCTAGCATCCTCAGAACTAGAGGGGATCACAACATATCTTGGTCTAGGCATAATCTATCAATTTCATCACAAAGAGATACCAATTGGATAGATGACATAATACAACTTATGACTAGTGGAAACAATGCATGCCTCAAGATATATAACATTTTACGAGCAACCTAGGCGCGCTTCACACATGATGATCATTGCAACACATACACTAATTAAAAGATGACAAGATCATGCATATAAAGCACAATGTCTAAGCACTCCAAGATTAAGAAGTACTTCATTTTAAGTACACCAAAGGAAACAACATTTTAAGGCATAAGGCACCTAAGCCAAGATACTACCAATTGAAAGGCAAGAACATAGCTATGATCACAATCAACGAAACTTCAAGATATTCAATGGAATTGCATAATTCCATTCTCCATACCTTTGTCTTTTCCTGAATTGCCATGATAGCACTCGTTGTCACCAATTTAGGGCTCCTTTTGCTCATGCACCTCATAGCTCAAGAAGGTGCATTAGAGGCACAACATGGATTTGATATACACATAGTACCAAAATAGGGTAATCATGTGAACATGGACTAAACAAAAATGTCATGCTTGCACATAGGTTAATCATTAAAAACCATATAGCATGACTTACAAAAAGATACAGTTTTATCCACGAACACAAAAAGAGTTAATCATGGTGATTATATCAAATGAAAAGCTACCTATTGAATGATTCTAAAGATATAACATATAGAACACACAATCATGATCAAGCAAGCATCATTATGATCTTTGAAATCATGAACCATTGATTGAAAGGGATTCAACACAGGCAATCTCAAAAGCATAACTACTCCAAGGATAGGTAGCACAACAATCCAACTTAAGAGCAATACTGATTGGTTGTAATGTTCTTAAGATACATAGGTACCATCCTTTGGAGAGCAAGTTGCATATTCTCATCAAGGTCTTTTGCTTGATTCACCAATAATGAGTAAAGACCTCTGCAACTTATTTAACTTGAGATGAACATGGGATTAGTATTGCACGATAATTCAACCTTGGGTTAATAAATAGACACTAAAGATTAACAACTTAAGCATAGAGTTTGAATTAACCATCTTAAGCTCTCCCATGGTCTCCAGTTCATCTCGAGGCACCTGCATGGTCTAGTTTGCACAGTTTGGTACCCATCTCGGGATGGGTCCATAACGATTTTCCAAACGAGCCTTTGGTACCCAAATAGCAATTGTGCTAGTTCTAGGTGATCTCATTACTGATCTAGCACAAGTGTATGGTTTGGGTCTCCTAAGCGAATAAGTTTGAGATACATTTCCTTGCTTAGGAACCTTACCCTTTTTACATACCTTGGATAGATGACCATGCTCACCACACATGTAGCAGAAGCGTCGCTTAATCTGACATGACGCTTGCTGTTTGTCTTCTTTCTTAATGGGGGTCATCCTGGAGAGTGCACGTGCTTGATTTTTCATGAGCAGACAAGAAGTGATCATATGGTTCTTGTCATTGCATCCGAAGCATCTCCTCATCCCTTCATCCTTGTCGTTGTATGGACACGACGCAATGAGGTGTCCTGACTTATTGCACTTAAAGCACCTCCTTTTTCCTTTTCTCTTTTTGTTCTTGGATGACATAGAGAGATGGTCAGTACAAACAACATGACTGATTGAATCTTTACCTTTTTTCTTGTTCATGTTGATTTCTTCATTTTTTTGCTTTAGGAACATACTTCTTATGGAGCTTAACACTTGCTGCAGTTTCTCCTGTCTCAAGCTTCGTCTTCACCACGCACCCGTGGATATCTTGAGAAGGTTGAGCAATGTGTCTTCTCCTTAGTTGCTTTGTTTTCTTGTTCCTTTCTTTATTGATAAGCACTTTTTCCTTTGATCCTGCAGCTTGATGCTCATTCAAGAGTTGGCTTTCTTTTGAGCAACAGGGGTTAGCACATGGTGATATATTATCTAAATGCGCACGTGTGCAAGAATCAGGTTCACATGAGTTTAGGTTTGCGATTACAACCTCATGAGCAACATCAAGCATGATATGTCTATCCAAGAGATTATCATGATAATAAGACAATAAATCATATTTTTCAGTAAGAGCAAGTTTATCATGTCTTAGCAATTCTACTTGCCTCTCAAGCATGGCATTTTCCATTTTAAGTTGAGCAACACAAGATAAATCATCATCATTATTTCTTTGCTCAATTAAAACTGAATCATACCGTTGGACCAAATCATCATGAGAGCACTTTATGTAACACCCGGTTTTAAAGGACAAAGCCGGGTGCATCTCATACATGCGCCAATAAGACAACATATATAATAACAGAGTGTATAGAGATAAATGTCATAAAACATCAGAGTATTTATTACATAGCGGAAGACTTATTACAAAATAAAGTAATAAAGATAAAACAAACTAAGGATCGTCGGCGCCAATGTCGACTGGGAAACGCCACCTAGATCAGATCGAACTCCTCAGTGTTAGGCAGCTCCTCCTGAACCACCTGATCTTCTCCTGTGGGGGGGGTGTGAGACAGCAAGGGTGAGCTCACACATGATCATAGCTCAACAAGTTGTGGGGAACCAGTGGTCATAAACTCACAAAGGTGTGAGTTCATGTGATGTGTAAGGCTAATCAAAGACAGGGGTTAAAGCTGAGCATTGCTTTTAAGTAGTTGGTCAACATTTTATTAGCAGTTACTAAGTGTAAGTAAATACCAAACCATAAGTAAAGTAATAGAACAAAATTAATAACAAACCCATGCAATGCAAATGACAAAATTGAATTTAAGTTCCATAATTTAAACATCAGAGAGTCCTGAGCCGCTCATGACCGTGAGCTCGGCTAGTATACCAGTTTTACACTCTGCAGAGGTTGTACCCTTTACCCACAAGTCATGCTACCCATCTGCCAAGGGGTCGCGAGTCCCATACACCTCTACCTAGGAAGCGCGGCAGGGCAACACTACGAGGCCTTTACAAAGTTCCACTAGCTTCCGAAAACCCGCTACAGTTTATAGGAAGTTCCAATGCAGGGTTCCTGGCTGACCGCCATCGCAGCAAAATCAACCAGGGACCTCCCTACACTGACCACTCCCCTACTGCCCTTGCCCCTTTCGGGTAAGGTAGTCTTCCACTAGCTTTCCTAATTAGTCAGCCAAGGGCGTCCCATTAAACCCTTGTGGTGGCACGTGGTTCTCAAGTTAAGCTCTATGTTCCAATTAACATTAATGATCTCAACATGAACATAAATAGAATAACAAAAAGAATTGGAACATAGAGGTAATAAATGATTATCCCAAAACCATATAAAGCAATAGCAAACTACCCAAGTGATTCAGGGGTAAACAAGGTAATGAGATAAACAATCTAGGGTGACCTATTGGGTCCCATCAAAATTAACCTATGCATGGATAAGTGATATTTAAAGAACATTATTGGGTAAAAAGTGGTCAAGGGCACAACTTGCCTTCAATGAGCTCCTGCTCAGCTACTTCAACCTGCTGCACACCAGGATCCTCAGCAACGGGCTCTTCTACTCGCCACAATACAAACAAGCATAGTGTATATAGAGAAATTAACATTACACCAAACATATAAATAAAATACACAGTAATAATCTACATATTAAAATAAAATTCTAGGAACAGGAATCATAATTTTTGGAGTTATAGAATTTAAGTTATGCATTTTCAAAGGTTTTATGTGTTTAGAATAAGATTAAGTGTGGAATTAAATTTCTTACTGTTGTCATGATAAAACAGAGACACTAAGTGCTAGAGAATAAAATTACAAAATTTTAGGAACTGGAATGGATGAATTTGGAGTTAGTATGAATTTTCTATGAATTTATAAAGTTCTAGCAATTATTTTCCTATTAAAAATCTATTTTCCAATTCCTTTATTCGATTTAAATAGGCTCTGGACTGGGCGTCAATTATTGTGAAGCGCAGGGGTCTCGGGGTAAAATACCACAGACACAGAGCACAGTCGCTTAGGACGGCGGGTTCATTCACAGATATTCCAGGGGCTCTTAAGGAAATGCGCAGAGCCGAAGGGGTAACTTCTAATCTGAGCCATCCGATCAGGATTCTCTGGCCTGGATTGAATCTAGATTTTAATGAACCGGTACGCGACTGAAGCCGTTCGATCGGCGATCAACGGTGCAGATTTAAAACCGTCCGGATCCACCCTGACCCGCACGATTCATGATCAACGGTTCTGGTTCAATCCCCGAAGAGATACACTCAAGTTCTAATCAGGACCGTCGGCTGGGATCCAACGGTGGAGGTTCATCTCCCCCCTCCGACCGTGCCCAACGACGGCGAACCGGCCCCCAGCGGCGGCGCCATGGTCGGCCTAACCTAGATCTCGACACCACGCACCAAGCTCTAATTCGAAGAGTGCTACACGATGCTCTAAGTTATGTGAACGCGATGAACCAAGACATACCCCTCGATGTATCGCAGAAGGTCCTGGCCACGGTGGAGGGCGGAACCGCGGCACATTCTCTGCGACGGTGAGGAATCCCGAGGTCCCCAGTCGCAATCCCCGCTTGCTGAAGCCACATACACCATCCTAGAGTCAAGGCGAAACTTTACTGAGAATCCATACCTATGATGGTGGCGCAAGGATCCCGGACCACGACGAGGTGCGGCGCCGTAGAGTTCTGTCCGCTCCGGCGAACGATTTGCGCCACGCAGGGCCAAATTAAACCGAGGGAGAGTCGAGGGCACCTTCTCCGCTGCTTGGGGAGGAGCCTGCTTCCGTACTTCGAGGTCGGCAACGGCACAGACGGGATTTCCCCAACGGCGGCGCCGATTCTTTCTTTTCGCGGCTATGGAAAGGGTCGGTCCTGGCGTGGTTGTTTGCGCGTTGACGAAGAAAAGGGGAGGTTCGAGGCCCAGCTCCAAGTTTATAATCGCCCGAAGGCCAGCATGGGGTCAGCTTGCATGGATTCCGCGCGGCGGCGTACTTCTCGGCAACGGCCGTTGCGGGAGGGAAGACTCGACCGGCTGGTGGGGGCCCAGATGGCAGCGAGCCAGAAACCGCGCCGTGCGTCACCACGACCGACAGAAGGGTCCCACATGGCAGTTGGCCGGGCGTGCGCTGCGAAAAGGAATTGGGCCGCGCGAGGGAAATCCCCTGGTGGGCCGAATGGCCACCAGTGAGCCCATTATCCGTTTCTTTTCCTTTTCTTTTTTTTTCTCCTTTAATTTCCTTTTCACTTTTTATTTAGATCCCAAATCTGAATTTGAGGCCCTTTATGAGTTTCACTTTTGAGTGAGATGTACACATTCCAATACATTTATAGAATTAACATATTTTATTACATATATATTTTATACTCATTTTCACTCACATAGTATTTCTCTTTCTCATATTCTTGAATTTTCCTTTGAGAATTTAAATTCCAATTTGGATTTTTAACATATTTCTTTTCTTTTATATTATTTTATGTTGTCACAGAATGCACACAAAATAAAATCCAGCATGATGCATATTCCTGTGGCTTTTATGGTATTAATTATTTGTTTATACCTAGGGTGTACACATGTGATGATGCACAAAGGTTAAACTCACATAAGGAGAAATTGTTTCTCTATTGGTATTATTTCTAGCAATTTACAAAGTGGGTGTTACACTTTAGCTCCTCATATTCTTTGGTCATCTTCTCCAGGCTGTCATTGGTTTTGATGAGAGTCTTATCTAGCCTGAGAAGCGTCTCGCCTTGTTCCTTGTTCCTTCTCAACAGCTTAACCAAGAGCACTTTGTCTTCTTTGTTGAGATGGGTGTAGAAACGGCGAATCTCCTCTTCTTCCACATCGTCGGTTTCATTTTCCCTATCATTATTATCAGTGGAAGCAAAATAGGAAAATGTACCCTGTGGTGATGTAGACTCATCCTCGCTATCATATGCATATTCCTCCTCATCATCGCTTTCATCTCCACTCTCATCGTTAGCAACAAGACATGTAAAACTAGTGGGAGATGAACCTATCGGTGAGGTGGATCCATCGCTTGGTGTCCATTGTTCTTGTTCTTCTCCCTTGGACAAGTTAGTACTACCAACAATAGAGGGAGTAGAAGCAGTGCATATGGACTTAAAAATTTCAATTTAATTTTAGTCCATAGATCATGAGCATCAACAAATAAATCAGTATCACTACTCATGATGGCAAAATAGGCACCTCTAGAAAGTGAGTCAACTAAGATGTTGCAAGCATGGTGATTAAGAGATAGACATCTTAGTTCATCATTAGAAGGATTTTGACTAAAATTGGAGGGAAAATACTTCTACTAAAGATCTGTCACAAATCAGGATCAACACGCATGAGGGCATTATAAATAGAGACAGACCAGGATTTATAATTAGAACCATCGCCTAGAAGAAGTTCTACAGTTACCTCTTGTAACGACATCGTCATCTCTGGACGGCTAAGCCCACACTGGAGAGGCCTAGCTCTGATACCAATTGAAAGTTCTCTTTGCGCGGGAACAGGATCTGGATGTCGCCTAGAGGGGGGTGAATAGGCGAATAATAATTATCACTTTAAAACTTAAATTCTTACTCTACTCGAAGACTAGATCGCAGTGGAATGAAAAGACCCTTCGAGTAGGTTGCAGTGGAATGGAAGATCCTGTCTTAAAATGCTCTGCACTTCAAATATAACTTGTACCACAGATAAGTATTGAAGTGTAGATATAAAGAGTAAGTAAGACAGAGAATCAGCACACAGTACAGAGCAGAGCACACAGACGCAGAGATTTATCCCGAGGTTTGGCCAAGCCTGAAATGCTTGCCTAGTCCTCGTTGGAGTTAGCCACACCTGGGCTTGGAGTCTATTTCACCTCCTTCCTCCGTTTGCTCAGATCTGTCAGTATGACAGATAGAGCTTTCCACTATGTTGATATTGGTTACAACAACGTCATGCTACTTACAGTCTTCTTGACAGCACTTGGGCAGAGTAATAGTGCGCTCAAGACTTTGCTCTAGCTCTTTGCAGCATCTCTCCACTCTCTAAAGGCTTATAGCTTTGCCTCTACACAAACTAGAGAGATATACACGAGAGGGAGAGAGAGAATCGATCCGAGTGATGTACACAATTGTTGGCTGCACTTGTACACCTGTTGGAGGCGCCTAGGAGTCCCTTTTATAGACCCAAGGGGCCTAGGAGCCGTTGGAATTCATTTTGGAAGGCAATATTTTCTTTCTGTCGGGTGGCGCACCGGACAGTCCGGTGCACCACCGGACAGGTCCTGTAGCTTGTCCGGTGCGCGATCTCCTTCCATATCGGGCTCAGCTGACCGTTGGAGCAACGGTCCTCTTGGCTCACCGGACACAGTCCGGTGCGCCAACTGACCGTTGGCTCAGGGCACGCGTCGCCCTCTGATTGCGCTGTCGACCGTTGACGCAGTCGACCGTTGGCTCACCGGACAGTCCGGTGAATTATAGCCGCACGCTGCCAGACTTTTCCCGAGAGTGGCCTGTTCACCGGAGTTCAGCCTGGCGCACCGGACACTGTCTGGTGCACCACCGGACAGTCCGGTGTGCCAGACTGAGCAGAGTTTTGGCTGCACTGAGCCAAAACTTTTTGTAATTCTTTTCTCGTTGTTTCTAGCACTTAGACAGAATATATTAGTAGTCAAAAACAATTCACTAAGTCTAGAAACACACCTTGTTCTTGTTTTGCACTTCTTTAGCATTTGACATGATTGAGATTGAGGTTAGACTCATAAACCATCAAGTGTACTTGACTTGATCTCGATTTGTCATTTCTGAGCTCCAACATCCTGCAAAGGTCACATAGAATATCTCCAAACACAGGAACAACCCAAACTAAAGATCAAGGTGCACTTAGCTCTTTTGGCTGCTTCTAGTTCTGATTTTGACATTGGTTCTCCTTCCAGTGACCTTGTTCACTTCTTGAGCTTGGTCTTGAGCCTTATGACTTACACCACATAATTGTAGATGTTACCTCATTGGTTGTAAGTCATGTCCTTATGTAGTGTTCCTTGATGCACCATAACTCTTCTTAACTCGATCAACCTTGATTCCGCAAGTCTTCTTCTTCACCTCTGGCCTTGGGTTCCTGGTCTCCTTGACTTTCTCCTATGCACTCGGTACCTCGAAGCTGTTCTTGCTTCCATCCTTAGCTTGATCGGTTGTCTCTAAGTTATGCATATCAAGTCTCACTTAAGCAATATCCATCTTTCTTGTGATGTCCATTATCTATAGATAATTCCATCTTTGGACCATCACACCTGTTTACTTGTGTTGAACCCTGTTAGCTTTGTATTCAGCACCTGTTCAACACTTAGCACACTTGTTAGTCATTTAATTGGGTTGTCATCTAAACATCAAAACCCACGAGAGAGCTTTCAATTAACATTGAAGATATCATAGTTCATCTATCCTCGCCATAAGTTTCATGTTGTTGTTTCCTAGCGAAGAAGTGGCTCTACAAGTTCCCAATGGCGGTGTGGTGTTCAGCACGCCATCCTTTTCTCTAAAGTTCAAGCGTTGGTCAAGGTTTGCTCATGCGAACGCTTCATCCCTTCAGTGCAAGGTCTCGGTGCCTTTTCAGGGGATTCCACTCCATGCATAGGAGCTGGCCATTGCTCAGCGTTTGCTTAATGGCTTCTATTCCTACATGGAGATTCACCCGGATACGGTTGCTCATCATGATATGTCCTCTTTTAGAGTGGATGCTAGGTGTCAGCGGCTAGAGCTCATCCCAACAGATTTTGATCTACAGATTCCTAAACTGCTCATCGTCGACCCTAATGCCGCCACATCTGATGTCCACATTTGTACCATATAGTTGTATTCATCTCTCTGATCTCTCCACCTCGAGGTTGGATGATGCTCTGCCTCATTCACTTTCGGTGTTTGATGATGATCGGAAGGGTGGACCGCGACATTCCCACCCCTATGCTTCTACGGTAGAGATGGGCGGGTCCGACGAAGTCCAACCGGCTAGACAGCCTATACATGAACGCCTTGGTGGTGCTCCAGTCTCTCGTCTCGCTAGGTGGCAATGGGGCATCGAGCTTCTGAGGCGCCATGTTTGGCTGCCCCCCCCCCCCCCCCCCCCCCCCAAGACTCTTTTACTAGCAAATTCTTCGGGGAGGCAACTGTCTTCAAATTTTGATAAAAATTTGGTTACGTTGATTCCTCCACTACTGCGTCTCAAACTAATTTGGGCCTCATAATGTTGGTGGTCTAGGAATTACTCCCATGGGGACTATGGGGTATGGGCACCCCCTGTTGTTGTCTCCTCTATCGGCAAATGATGGCTCTTATTTGGCTGCATCGGTGGTCCTCGGTTCCCCTGATGGATTAGTGTTGGAACAGATTACACAAGTAAATCCTATGATGTTACCTGATCTAGGGCAAGTTACTAAGGTGGTGATATTTGATGAAGCCTCAACAAAAGCTAATTTGCTCATTTATTCTAGAAGATGCAAGAAGAAATTTCAGCACCTAGAGGAATCGAATCTTGCTCGGTGTGGTTCAACTATGATTGTGGTTGAGATTTTGACAGCTCCGGCTCACGTCACTAGAAGTTGAGCCACCCCGGTCGTCAGTGGCGGACGTCGTAGCCATAGAGGTGGCTCCGTCTGATGTTGGACCCGCTGACTCCTTTGTTCGATTGATTTCTCAGAATACTCAGAAGCTTCTTCCTGCCCCTGTTATTCCAAAGAAAAGGAAGATGACTCTCCCCTGATTTTGTCCCGCGTCGTAGCCGTTGTATTACTGGCGCTGGTGTCGAATTAGGGCTAAAGAAAGCCTCTGAGAGGGCAGTTGGCAAGGTCATGTGTGCTATTGATCTTAGTGGTGTTGGTGATGGTATTGATCTGAGTGCTTAGGACTTAGGAGGAGTATGTTAAACTATTTTCACAACCACTTTTGGTGCCACAAATTGCTACTTTAGATGCACTCTTTGGTTGGTCCCTTCCTGATAATTTTGGGGTGGCTGGAATGCAGGTGCTTGTCTAGGATTAGGGTCTCATTGTTTTGGTTTCGTTTGTTGTCTTTATTTGGTTTAAATGGATCCAAAAAAGTTCTATTTTGGAACGTGAGGAATTTGAATTCTAGTGCTCGTCAAAATTCACTGCGTACTCTGGTTGATGCTTCACGTGTTGATATTGTTTGTATCCAAGAAACAAAAAGGTATGTTGTCACTCGGAGAACAATTCTCTCTTCTCTTGGCTCAGAGTTTTCTAACTTCTTTGAGCGACCTTTTGTTGGTGCTAGTGGAGGCATTCTTGTTGCTTGGAGACATAATTTAATTTTCTCTGGACAGTACATGGTTGAGTCGTTTAGTGTCTCAGTTAAGTTTTCCTTGGTTGATAGGCAGCATTGGTGGTTGACCGTTGTATATGGCCCTCAAGACAATGGTGAGAAGGTGCGATTTCTTCAAGAATTGAGGGAAATTCAGTCTGCTTGTGCTGGACCTTGGGTGGTGGCTAGAGATTTCAATTTAATTTACAAAGATGATGATAAAAACAATACCAATCTCGACAGGGCTATAATGGGTCGCTTCCGGTGCTTTATTGATGATCTTGCTCTTATTGATATCCCTATTCATGGACGAAAATTCACGTGATCCAGTCAGCATATTTCTCCTACTTTGATGAGGCTTGATAGAGTGCTCTATTCTGTTGAGTGGGAAGCCATCTTCCCTAATGTTCTTCTCCAAAGCGATGCTTCTAATGATTCGGACCACTGCCCGTTAATATTTGGGTTGAATGATTTTAGACCTGGCAAACCTCGTTTTCATTTTGAAGCATTTTGGCCAAAATTGAGTGGTTATTCTGTGGTTATTCAGGAGGCTTGGCAACCCATACCTATTCAAACTTGTCCTTTCAGCACACTTAACTTGAAATTTTGGGCTACTGCTAAATTCTTACAAGCTTGGAGTGAAAATAAAGTTGGTCATGTTACCTCTCAGCTTGCCCTCACTCGAGAACTGTTTCACAAATTCGAAATAGCTCAAGAAGATCGTGTCTTAATAGTTGCTGAAAATTGGTTTAGAAGCTCACTAAAAACATTCTTTGCCTTTAGCCTCCCTTAAAAGAACCATAGCCAGGCTACGATCAAGGATTATGTAGCTTAAAGAGGGTGACACTAATTCTAAGATTTTCCACCTACACGCTCGTTTTTGTAAGAAAAAGAATTTTGTTGCTAAACTGGTTGATGGAAATCATGTGAGCACAAGTCAGGGGGAAAGGCTGCTCTAGTGGATGTTTTCTATAGCAATTTGTTGGGAGTTAGTTTGGACAAAAGCACCTCTATTAATTTGCAGTCCCTAGATATTCCTTCCCATGATTTCGTAGAGTTGGATATTCCAAATTCTGAAGATGAAGTTTTGGAGACCATCAAGGGGCTTGCTTCCAACAAAGCTCCGGGTCCTAACGGGTTTACAGTTTACTTCTACAAGACTTGTCGGCCGCTGATCAAAAGTGAGATAATGGTCGTTATGTTGGCTCTATGGAGCAGAAAATTTTTGAACTTTGAACTCCTTAGTTCTGCCTATATCACTTTAATACCTAAGATGAATAGAGCTGAGTTGGTCAAGGACTTTAGACCAATTAGTTTGATTCAAAGTGTTGCTAAGATGATCACAATGATTCTCGCTAATCGCTTGGATGTTCGGATCCATGGCATGGTGACCCCAAACAAAAGTGCCTTTATCAAAGGGTGTTCCATACAAGATAATTTTATGCTTGTCCAACAAACTGCTAAGTTCCTTTATCAACATAGACAGTCTTCTCTGCTCCTCAAGCTTGATATTTTAAATGCATTCAACTCGGTGTCTTGGCCATTCTTGTTAGAAGTATTACATCATCTTGGTTTTGGTCAAATATGGAGAGATGTTATTAGTGGGTTGTTTGTGACCTCTTCTACTCGGGTCCTTTTGAATGGTGTTGTTGGCTAGCTTATCTCTCATCGATGAGGGCTTCGCCAAGGTGAGCCTCTCTCACCCATCCTCTTTATATTGGCTATGAACGTTCTTGGTCGTTTGGTGGGTAAAGCCGATCATGAGGGGCTGCTCCAACCTCTTTCTTCTAGACTGTTGCACCACATCTCCTTTTATGCTAATGATTTGGTGCTTTTCTTCAAACATGTGGCAAAATATATAAACCTCTCTTTGGTGATGATATAGTTCTTTGGAGAGGCCTCAGGGCTCTGTAACAATGTTTAGAAAAGTAGTGTATTTCCAATATGTTGTAATGAGGAGGAAATGGCAATTACACAAGCCTTATTGTCCTTTGCCATTTCAGATTTTCCTTGTAAGTATCTTGGCATCCCCCTATCCTTGAAAAAGCTTACAAAAGATAAGGTCTAGCCTATTATTGATCAGATTGCAAATCAACTTCCGGGTTGGAAAGTAGCCTTGATGACTAGGGTTGGGGGATGGATTTAGGTTCGGCATGTTCTCACGGTCATTATTGTTTATCTTGCAATGGCTATTAATCTCCCCCTTATGCTCTTAAAGCCATTAACAAGATTTGAAGGGGTTTCCTTTAGCGAGATCACAAATATGCCAAGAGCAGCCATTGCCTTGTAGCTTGGGGAAAGGTCTGTCGACCATTTTAGTTGGGATGTCTTGGTATTTTTAGCCTCAAAGAATTGGGATGGGATTTGCGTATGCGATGGATTTGGCTAGCCAAAACTGAACTGAAATGGTCTTAGTCTTCCTTCCCAATCCAAGTGCCTGACAAGGTTCAGCGATTTTCTATGTGGCCTTGCAAACTGAGATAGGAAATGGTGATGATACTCTATTTTAGGATGATCATTGGTTGCATGGTCAAAGGCTAATGGATATAGCTCCAAGAATTGTCTCTATCATCCCTAATAGGATTGTGAAAGTTGCCTAGAGGGGGGTGAATAGGCGAAACCTGAAAATTATAAACTTTGAAGATGAACTTCAACCAGAGTTAGTGTTAGAATGAGTAATAATGAAATCAAAGTGTGGAAGATGGTTCTCCTTGCCACGAGTTGCTCAATCAATGTGTGGATTTACTTTGGGAACTTACTCAAAAGGATAAGCAAGGGAACTTTAGAGAGAGGGGAGAGGTAGAATCAAATCGCAAGGTAATGATCAACACAAATGACACACGGTGATTTGTTTCCCAAGGTTCCATTTGGAAGAACCTACTCCCCGTTGAGGAGGCCACGTAGGCTAGGTCTCTTTCACCCCTTTTCCTCTCTGAAATGGTCACTTACACCGGTTGAGTGCTTCTTCTTAATCTCGAGGGTCACTTAGACCCGCAAGGATCACCACACAATTAGGTGTCTCTTGCTAGCTTTACAAGTCACTTGAGAGTTTAGAAGGAGATGAAGAAAGCACGATCAAGTAAGCGAAGCAACAAGAGCAACAAGAAAAACACAAGATCACACTCTCTCTAGACTTTCCAAGGCACTAATCACTAATGATCACTGGTCACAATTATGGTACTTGGAGGAGCTTTGGAGCTTTGAATGTGTCTTAGGATGAAGTGATTTCTCTTGTATTGAATGAGGATGAATGGAATGCTTGGATGGATTCAATGGAGGTGGTTGGGGTTGTATTTATAGCCACCAACCACATCCTAGCTGTTGCCCACTTTCCGCCAACCGCAGTCGATCCGCACTCCTGGCCCGAATGGTCTGCCCCTACGCATCAACGGCTGCTATCGTAACGGTCAACAGTAATGGCTATATCAACAGCTATAAGTGCATTAAATGAGTCGTCACATGTCAGATAAAACAGTCGCGGACGGTCCGATCGTGCACCCCGGACGGTTCGCGAGGACGCTAAAAATGAATTTTACTGAACCCGGCACCTTCGAGTTTCTTTGGTTTCCAACAGGCGAACGGTCTGCGCCTAAAGGCCAGACGGTCCGCGCTTGGTCTCAGACGATCCTATTCTCTCCTTCAGACAGTCCGTAGCGGAAGTTCTAAGATTTGCATAGTTCATGTCCGAAGCTCACTGAGGTGTCACGGATGGTCCGGCAGAAGAGCCCAGACGATTCGCGCACAGGTGAATTCTCCAAAAAACTCTCATGTCCAGAATAATCTACTATATTCTAGACAGTCAACTTAGAATAAAGATGATTGAACTTATGCACCTAGGAATCAATCAACTAGGAAAACTAGTTAGTCCATTAGGTTGTGATGGTCATCAATCATCAAAATCAATTTAGAGAAAATGGTAAAGGTCGTTTCCCTTTCAAATTGTCACAAAGAGGACAGTGGTTGGGGTTCTAGATGATATGGCTTGGATTTTCTGACATACATGGTGTGCTCACTATTGGGGCTCTCATTGACTATCTTCTTCTCTAGAACCTAGTGGCAGATTTTCAACTGTAGTCCGATGTGAGTTGTAAACACTCTTTCCGGCTATCCCCCAATGGTATGTACTTAGTAAAGGCTTCCTATGAAGGGTTTTTCATCGTCTCGATCAAGTTTGAGCCTTATAAGCATATTTGGAAGACTTGGGCTCCCTAAAGTGTAAATTTTTCTTGTGGTTGGTTGCTCATAATAGATGCTAGACGACAGACCAATTGGCTAGGCACAATATGCAACACCCTCAACTTTGTCTTCTTTGCGACCAGGAAGAGGAAACCATTGATCAACTATTGATCTCATTCGCCTTCTTCAAGCAGTTTTGGTTTCTTTGGTTAAGACAAGTTGGTTATCTCCACATCCTAATGTTCCAAGTTTCTTGGAGTGGTGGAGGTCTATTTCAGTTGCGATTAACGGAAAAGCATAACAAGGAGTTAACTTTCTTATCATCATGGTCGCTTGGATTATCTGGGACCACCGTAACTGGTGCTTGCTTGACGAGCTTACTCCAAATCTCATCCTTGCTCTTACTCAGGCTGGACATGAGTGTCATCTCTATCAATTAGCTAGGGCCAAAGGGATCTCCTATCTCCTTGCACCGCTTGAGAATAGCAGGATGTGGTAGTTTTATAGTTTTCTTATGGATAATTATTTGTTTCTCTGTTTTTGGCCTCCATGAGATGGTTGTTGTATCATGGATCTGTTTGGGTCCCCATTTTCCTCTTCTTAATATAATATGATGTGTGGCTCTCCTACGTGTTCATGAATTTTTTTTCGTTTAAATAATAATGTCTATCTAAGTGATATATAGAAATTGTATCAATGCACAGGCATCTAATCAGTTATCCTCCTATACATCTGTATAGGTACACGAGTATAGCCCTAAACGGATTGTCTCGTGCCAATTCAACATATATATGTTATACCTGATCCAGGTCGACTAGGTCTTTCAAGCATGGCGCTCGCGCATATTGTAATACCCAACTTTGGAATATAAAAGAGAGAAATAAATCTTTATGTGTATTGCCTTTTTATTCATGAGAAATATTAGGGAACATATTTAAAGTGAATAATTCTCTAATAAACATTGATCATGTCGGAGTTTGTTTGTTTGTGCATTTAATAATAATATTATTAATAATAAAAATATAATAATGTTGAAATTTGGATTAAACCCTAAATTTAAATTAGGGTTTGAAAATGGAAATGGGAAAAGAAAGAAAAGAAAAGGAGAAGAGTATAAAATATAAAGAAAAATGTATATAAATCTATCCCTTTAAAATTGGTACTCTTATTTGTGCATATGACCTGCGTGGAATCTACAAATCAAATTTGAATTCAAATATTAGGTTTGAAATTAGTAAAGAAAATTCAAAATAAAACAAAATGGAAATGGGAAAGGTTCCTAACATAAATGGGCCTATGGCTTCCTATTCGGCCAATTTAATCGTGCGCCACCCACCTGAAGCACTGCGCCAACATGTGGGTCCTGCTCGTCAGTCACACGCGCACCCGCTTCTCTCGCTGAACCCGCGCGCTGACGACTGGGCCCCGATCTTCATCCACCTGTGCTAGGGAGAACTCGTGCGTCCTGTTCCATTGGAGAGTGGGGTCGGCATGTCATGTCTTGTCCTCAACAACCATGCCGAATTCCACGGACGCAGTTGCGATCTTGGTAGCCGAGGGCGTTGAACCCGAGTCCATCCCCACGCGCTCAAAAGTGATCGGGCTGCAACGTTCCTCTCCCCTCTTCCCCAAGTTCGTGTGCGCCGACAACCACTCGCATTGCCTAGACGCCTCATCATGGGCGGAGAAGACATTTGCGATCGGCTGTCGTCCCGAATTCGGCTTGCCACTGTCGCCATAGCCGCGGTGCTGGTCCTGGGAGCTTCTCTGGACTAGAAGTAAGGTGCTCACGACTGGGGTGGGTGTGGTTGTGTGCTGGTTTCGGTGAATTTCTCACCGGCGCGGCACCTTCATCATGGGTCCGCTCTCTACCACGTGCTATTGTTGCCACGCATAGATCTCAGGTAATAGTCCTCTGAAAGTCGCCTAGAGGGGGGGTGACAAGGCGGAATCTGAAATTTATAAACTTTAAGCACAACTACAAGCCGGGGTTAGCATTAGAAATATAATCGAGTTCGAAAGAAAGGGCGAAAACAAATCAACCAAAGAAATAGAGCGGATGACACGATGATTTGTTTTACCGAGGTTCGGTTCTTGCAAACCTACTCCCCATTGAGGTGGTCACAAAGACTGGGTCTCTTTCAACCCTTTCCCTCTCTCAAACGGTCACTTAGACCGAGTGAGCTTTCTCCTTATCTCATGGGTCACTTAGACCCTGCAAGGACCACCATACACTTGGTGTCTCTTGCCTTGGTTACAAAACACTTGAGAACAAGAAATGAGGAAGGAAGGAAGCGATCCAAGCGCAAGAACTCAAAAGAACACAAATATCACTCTCTCACTAGCCACTATTTGATTGGAATGATCTTTGGACTTGGGAGAGGATTTGATCTCTTTGTTTGTGTCTTGGAGTGAAGTCTAGAGCTCTTGTATTGAATGCAATGGCTGAAAACTTGGATGCCTTGAATGAGTGATGGTTGGGGGTATTTATAGCCTTAACCACCAAAGTGGCCATTGGGGATGGCTGCTGTCATATGGCGCACCGAACTATCCAGTGCGCCATCGGACATTGTCCGGTGCGCCAGCCACGTCACCCAACCGTTAGGGTTCGATCGTTGGAGCTCTGACATGTGGGGCCACCGGACAGTCCGGTGGTGCACCGAGCAGGTCCTGTTCACTGTCCGGTGCGCCTTCTGGCGCTGCTCTCACTTCTGCGCGCGCAGGCGCGCACTGTTCACGTTCACTGTAGCCTTTTGCAGACGACCGTTGGCACAGATAGCCGTTGCTCCGCTGGAACACCGGATAGTCCGGTGAATTATAGCGGAGCGGCTCCCCAAAAACCCAAAGCTGGCAAGTTTAGAGTGGATTCACCCTGGTGCACCGGACACTGTCCGGTGGCACACCGGACAGTCCGGTGCGCCAGACCAGGGCAGCCTTCGGTTGTCTTTTGCTCTTTTTATTTGAACCCTTTCTTGGACTTGTATTGGTTTGTTGTGAACCTTTGGCACCTGTAGAACTTATAATCTAGAGCAAACTAGTTAGTCCAATAATTTGTGTTGGGAAATTCAACCACCAAAATTCATATAGGAAAAGGTTTGACCCTATTTCCCTTTCAATCTCTCCCTTTTTGGTGATTGATGCCAACACAAACAAAAGCAAATATAAAAGTGCAGAATTGAACTAGTTTGCATAAGGTAAGTGCAAAGGTTGCTTGGAATGAAACCAATAATTATTTCTACTAGATATGCATGGATGGTTTTCTTCTTATTTAAAATTTTGGACCATGCTTGCACCACAAGTTTTGTTTTTGCAAATGTTCGTAAAATTCTTTTCAAAAACCTTTTGCAAATAGTCAACGGTACATGAATAAGATTGAAAGAAGCATTTTCAAAGTTTGAAATTTTCTCCCCCTGTTTCAAATGCTTTTCCTTTGACTTGAACAAAACTCCCCTCAATGAAATTCTCCTCTTAGTGTTCAAGAGGGTTTTACAAATTTTTGAAGATACTTTCTCCCCTTTTGAAAACACATTAAGATATCAATTTGAAAACTTCATTTTAAAAATTAGGTGGTGGTGCAGTCCTTTTTCTTTGGGCTAATACTTTCTCCCCCTTTGGCATGAATCGCCAAAAACGGATACTTGTGAGTGAAATATAAGCCATTTTACTTTCTCCTCAATGGCAAACAAATATATATGAGTGAAGATTATACCAAAGTGGATAACAATGCGGAATACCGGCAAATACCGATGGAGTTGAGTGGAAGTGCCTTCTTTGCCGAATACTCCATTTCCCTTTCAATTCTATGACTAAGCATGAGAATACACTTGAAAGCACATTAGTCATAGACATAAAAGAGATATGATCAAAGGTATATAAATGAGCTATGTGTGCAAAGAATCAATCAAAATTCCTAGAATCAAGAATATTTAGCTCATTCCTAAGTTTGGTAAAGGTTTTCTCATCTAAAGGCTTGGTAAATATATCGGCCAATTGATCTTTGGTGTTAATATAAGCTATCTCGATATCCCCCTTTTGTTGGTGATCTCTTAAAAAGTGATACCGAATGGCTATGTGCTTAGTGCGGCTATGTTCAACGGGATTATCCGCCATGCGGATAGCACTCTCATTATCACATAGGAGAGGGACTTTGCTAAATTTGTAGCCATAGTCCCTAAGGGTTTGCCTCATCCAAAGCAATTGCACGCAACAATGGCCTACGGCAATGTACTCGGCTTCGGCGGTAGAAAGAGCTACTGTTTCTTTGAAGCCCAAGACACCAGGGATCTCCCCAGAAACTGACAAGTCCCTGATGTGCTCTTCCTATCAATCTTACACCCTGCCCAATCAGCATCAGAATATCCTAATAAATCAAAAGAGGATCCTTTGGGGTACCAAAGACCAAACTTAGGTGTATGAACTAAATATCTCAAGATTCTCTTCATGGCCCTAAGGTGAACTTCCTTAGGATCGGCTTGAAACCTTGCACACATGCATACAGAAAGCATAATGTCCGGTCGAGATGCACATAGATAGAGTAAAGATCCTATCATCGACTGGTATACCTTTTGATCTATGGATTTACCTCCCGTGTCGAGGTCGAGATGCCCATTGGTTCCCATGGGTGTCTTGATGGGCTTGGCATCCTTCATTCCAAACTTGGTGAGTATATCTTGAATGTACTTCGTTTGGCTAATGAAGGTGCCCTCTTGGAGTTGTTTCACTTGAAATCCTAGAAAATACTTCAACTCCCCCATCATAGACATCTCGAATTTTTGAATCATGATCCTACTAAACTCATCACAAATAGATTTGTTAGTAGACCCAAATATGATATCATCAACATAAATTTGGCATACAAACAAATCATTTTCAATTGTTTTAGTAAAGAGAGTAGGATCGGCCTTGCCGACTTTGAAGCCATTAGTGATAAGAAAATCTCTTAGGAATTCATACCATGCTCTTGGGGCTTGTTTGAGCCCATAAAGCGCCTTAGAGAGTTTATATACATGGTTAGGATACTCACTATCTTCAAAGCCTGGAGGTTGCTCAACATAGACCTCTTCCTTGATTGGTCCATTGAGGAAGGCACTCTTCACGTCCATTTGATAGAGCTTAAAGCCATGGTAACTAGCATAGGCAAGTAATATACGAATTGACTCAAGCCTAGCTACGGGTGCATAGGTTTCACCAAAATCCAAACCTTTGACTTGTGAATAACCCTTGGCCACAAGTCGTGCCTTGTTCCTTGTCACCACACCATGCTCATCTTGCTTGTTGCGGAATACCCACTTGGTTCCTACAACATTTTGGTTAGGACGTGGAACTAAATGCCATACCTCATTCCTCGTGAAGTTGTTGAGCTCTTCTTGCATCGCCAGCACCCAATCCGAATCTTTAAGTGCATCCTCTACCCTGTGTGGCTCAATAGAGGAAACAAAAGAGTAATGTTCACAAAAATGAGCGACTTGAGACCGAGTGGTTACCCCCTTATGAATATCGTCGAGGATGGTGTTCACGGGGTGATCTCTTTGAATCGCCTGGTGGACTCTTGGGTGAGGCGGCCGTGGATCTTGTTCATCTTCCTTGTCTTGATCATTGGCATCTCCCCCTTGACCTTGAGGTGGCTCATCTTCTTGATCTTCTCCTTCATCATCTTGAGCCTGATCCTCATCTTGGGTTGGTGGAGATGCTTGCATGGAGGAAGATGGTTGATCTTGTGCTTGTGGGGGCTCCTCAGATTCCTTAGGACACACATCCCCAATGGACATGTTCCTTAGCGCGACGCACGGAGCCTCTTCATCATCTAGCTCATCAAGATCAACTTGCTCTACTTGAGAGCCATTAGTCTCATCAAACACAATGTCACAAGAAACTTCAACAAGTCCAGTGACTTGTTAAAAACTCTATATGCCCTTGTGTTTGAATCATAACCAAGTAAAAAGCCTTCTACAGCCTTAGGAGCAAATTTAGATTTTCTACCTATTTTAACAAGAATAAAGCATTTGCTACCAAAGACTCTAAAATATGAAATGTTGGGCTTTTTACCGGTGAGGAGTTCATAAGATGTTTTCTTGAGGATTCGGTGAAGATATAACAGGTTGATGGCGTAGCAAGCGGTGTTGACCGCCTCAGCCCAAAACCGATCCGAAGTCTTGTACTCATCAAGCATGGTCCTTGCCGTGTCAAGTAGAGTTCTATTCTTCCTTTCCACTACACCATATTGTTGAGGTGTGTAGGGAGAAGAGAACTCATGCTTGATGCCCTCCTCCTCAAGGAAGCCTTCAAATTGAGAGTTCTTGAACTCCATCCCATTGTCGCTTCTTATTTTCTTGATCCTCAAGCCGAACTCATTTTGAGCCCGTCTCAAGAATCCTTTCAAAGTCTCTTGGGTTTGAGATTTATCCTGCAAAAAGAATACCCAAGTGAAGCGAGAATAATCATCCACAATAACTAGACAGTACTTACTCCCGCCGATGCTTATGTAAGCTATCGGGCCGAATAGGTCCATGTGAAGTAGCTCAAGTGGCCTGTCAGTCGTCATGATGTTCTTGTGTGGATGATGAACACCAACTTGCTTCCATGCTTGGCATGTGCTACAAATCCTGTCTTTCTCAAAATGAACATTGGTTAGTCCCAAAATGTGTTCTCCCTTTAGAAGCTTGTGAAGATTCTTCATTCCAACGTGGGCTAGTCGGCGATGCCAGAGCCAACCCATATTAGTCTTAGCAATTAAGCAAGTGTCGAGTTCAGCTCTATTGAAATCAACTAAGTATAGCTGACCCTCTAACACTCCCTTAAAAGCTACTGAATCATCACTTCTTCTAAAGACAGTAACACCTATATCCGTAAAAAGACAGTTGTAACCCATTTTGCATAATTGAGAAACAGAAAGCAAGTTCTAATCTAAAGAATCTACTAGAAAAACATTGGAAATAGAATGGTCAGGTGATATCGCAATTTTACCAAGTCCTTGACCAAACCTTGATTTCCATCCCTGAATGTGATAGATCTTTGGGGATCTTGGTTTTTCTCATAGGAGGAGAACATCCTTTTCTCCCCAGTCATGTGGTTTCTGCACCCGCTATCAATGATCCAACTTGAGCCCCCGAATGCATAAACCTACAAAACAAATTTAGGCCTTGTTCTTAGGTACCCAAACGGTCTTGGGTCCTTTCACATTAGAAACAAGCACCTTGGGTACCCAAACACAAGTCTTTGACCCCTTGTGTTTGCCCCCAACATATTTGGCAACTACTTTGCCTGATTTGTTAGTGAGCACATATGAAGCATCAAAAGTCTTAAATGAAATGTTATGTTCATTTGATGCAATCGGAGATTTCTTTTTAGGCATTTTAATATGTGTAGAACGCCTAGAGCTAGAAGCCTCATTCTTATAAATAAAAGCATGGTGAGAAAGAGAGTGAGTCTTCTTAGCATGAATTCTCTTAATCTTATTCTCAAGATAACCAACAGGATATAGAATATAGCCCTCGTTATCCTGAGGCATGGGAGCTTTGCCCTTAACAAAATTAGACAATCTTTTAGGAGGGCATTAAGCTTGACATTGTCTCCCTGTTGGAAGCCAATGCCATCCTTAATGCCAGGGCGTCTCCCACTATAAAGCATACTACGAGCAAATTTAAATTTTTTATTCTCTAATTCATGCTCGGCAATTTTAGCATCTAATTTAGCTATATGATCATTTTTGTTGTTTAATCATAGCAAGGTGATCATGAATAGCATCAACATTAATATCTCTACATCTAGTACAAATAGAAACATAATCAACACTAGATGTAGACGGTTTGCAATCATTTAACTCAACAATCTTAGCATGTAAAATAGCATTCTCATCTCTAAGATTGGTAATAGCATCATTGCAAACATTTATCTTTAGCCTTAGCAATTAATTTTTCATTTTCAATCTTAAGGCTAGCAAGAGATCCATTCAACATGTCAATCTTAGCAATTAAACTAGCATTATCATTTCTAAGATTAACAATTGAATCAACACAAACATTTGATTTTTCAACCTTAGCATTTAATTTGGCATTTTCATTTCTAAAGCTAGAAATAGTGTCATGGCAAGTGCTAAGCTCACTAGTCAATTTTTCATTCTTCTCTACTTCCTGAGCATAAACATTTTTAACCTTAACATGCTTTTTGTTTTCCTTGATAAGGAAGTCCTCTTGGCTATCCAAGAGTTCATCCTTCTCATGAATAGCACTAATCAATTCATTCAATTTCTCTTTTTGTTGCATGTTAAGATTGGCAAAAGAGTAAGCAATTTATTCTCATCATCACTAGAATTATCCTCATCACTAGAAGTTGCATACTTAGTGGAGGATCTTGATTTTACCTTCTTCTTGCCGTCCTTTGCCATGAGGCACTTGTGGCCGACGTTTGGGAAGAGGAGGCCTTTGTTGATGGCGATGATGGCGGCGTCCTCGTCGTCGGAGGAGTCGGTGGAGCTCTCGTCGGAGTCCCACTCCCAGCAAACATGGGCATCGCCACCCTTCTTCTTGTAGTACCTCTTCTTCTCCTTCTTCTCCCCCCTCTTGTCGTCGCCCCTGTCACTGTCACTAGAAATAGGACATTTTGCAATAAAGTGACCGGGCTTACCACACTTGTAGCAAATCTTGTTGGAGCGGGGCTTGTAATCTTTCCCCTTCCTTTGCTTGAGGATTTGGCGAAAGCTCTTGATGATGAGCGCCATTTCCTCGTTGTCGAGCTTGGAGGCGTCAATGGGGAGCCTACTTGGCGTAGACACTTCTTTCTTCTCCTCCATTGCTTTGAAGGCAACGGGTTGCACATCGGGTGCGGAGGAGGCGCCTTGCTCGATGATTTTCTTGGAGCCTTTGATCATCAATTCAAAGCTCACAAATTTTCCTATCACTTCCTCGGGAGACATTAGTTGGTATCTAGGATCACCACGAATTAATTGTACTTGAGTAGTATTAAGAAAAACTAGTGATCTTAGAATAACCTTGACCATTTCTTGGTCATCCCACTTGGTGCTCCCGAGGTTGCGCACTTGGTTCACCAAGATCTTTAGTCGGTTGTACATGGCTTGTGGGTCTTCTCCTTGGTTGAGCATGAAACGACCGAGCTCCCCCTCAATCGTTTCCCTCTTGGTGATCTTGGTCACCTCGTCTCCTTCGTGTGCGGTCTTGAGCACGTCCCAAATTTCCTTGGCGCTCTTCAACCCTTGCACCTTGTTATACTCCTCTCGACTTAGAGAGGCGAGGAGTATAGTGGTGGCTTGGGAGTTGAAGTGCCGGATTTGGGCAACTTCGTCCAAATCATAATCTTCATCCCCCGACGATGGTACCTGTACTCCAATCTCAACAATATCCCAAATGCTAGTGTGGAGTGAGGTTAGATGGTGCCTCATTTTGTCACTCCACATATTATAATCTTCACCATCAAAAATGGGTGGTTTGCCTAATGGGACGGAAAGTAAAGGAGTACGTTTGGAAATGCGAGGATAGCGTAGGGGGGTCTTACTAAACTTCTTGCGCTCATGGCGCTTAGAAGTGACGGACGGCGTCGGAGCCGGAGGTGGATGGCGATGAAGAATCGGTCTCGTAGTAGACCACTTTCTTCATCTTCTTTTTCTTGTCGCCACTCCGATGCAACTTGTGAGGAGGTGATTCCTCCTTCTTCTTGTAGCAGGACTCTTCCGATGGAGCCTTCCCGTGGCTTGTAGCGGGCTTCTCGCCGGTCACCATCTCTTTCTTGGCGTGCTCTCTCGACATCACTTCGAGTGGTTAGGCTCTAATGAAGTACCGGGCTCTGATACCAATTGAAAGTCGCCTAGAGGGGGGTGAAAAGGTGGAATGTGAAATTTATAAACTTTAAGCACAACTACAAGCCGGGGTTAGCGTTAGAAATATAATCGAGTCCGAAAGAGAGGGCGAAAACAAATCAACTAAAGAAATAGAGCAGATGACACGGTGATTTGTTTTACTGAGGTTCAGTTCTTGCAAACCTACTCCCCATTGAGGTGGTCACAAAGACCAGGTCTCTTTCAACCCTTTCCCTCTCTCAAACGGTCACTTAGACCGAGTGAGCTTTCTCCTTATCTCACGGGTCACTTAGACCCCGCAAGGACCACCACACACTTGGTGTCTCTTGCCTTGGTTACAAAACACTTGAGAACAAGAAATGAGGAAGGAAGGAAGCAATCCAAGCGCAAGAACTCAAAAGAACACAAATATCACTCTCTCACTAGCCATTATTTGATTGGAATGATCTTTGGGCTTGGGAGAGGATTTGATCTCTTTGTTTGTGTCTTGGAGTGAAGTCTAGAGCTCTTGTATTGAATGCAATGGCTGAAAACTTGGATGCATTGAATGAGTGGTGGTTGGGGGTATTTATAGCCCCAACCACCAAAGTGGCCGTTGGGGATGGCTGCTGTCGTATGGCGCACCGGACAGTCCGGTGCGTCATCGGACACTGTCCAGTACGCCAGCCACATCACCCAACCGTTAGGGTTCGACCATTGGAGCTCTGATATGTGGGGCCACCGGACAGTCCGGTGGTGCATCGGACAGGTCCTGTTCACTATCCGGTGCGCCTTCTGGCACTGCTCTCACTTCTGCGCGCGCAGGCGTGCACTGTTCACGTTCACTGTAGCCTTTTGCAGATGACCGTTGGCGCAGATAGCCGTTGCTCCACTGGCACACCGGACAGTCCGGTGCTACACCGGACAGTCCGGTGAATTATAGCGGAGCGGCTCCCCGAAAACCCGAAGCTGGCAAGTTCAGAGTGGATTCACCCTGGTGCGCCGGACACTGTCCGGTGGTGCACCGGACAGTCCGGTGCGCCAGACCAGGGCAGCCTTCGGTTGTCTTTTGCTCTTTTTATTTGAACCCTTTCTTGGACTTGTATTGGTTTGTTGTGAACCTTTGGCACCTGTAGAACTCATAATCTAGAGCAAACTAGTTAGTCCAATAATTTGTGTTGGGCAATTCAACCACCAAAATTTATATAGGAAAAGGTTTGACCCTATTTCCCTTTCATCCTCCCTTGTTGTTTCCTGTACCATTCCATTTCGAGTTCAGGGATTTGTCGCGTTGATGGGAGCCAGAGTACCAGGCGAGAGTCACCGATGAGCCTCACCGTCGTGGCGGTATGTTTCGCCGCCGCGTGGTCAGCTAGTTGGGGAAGATGCATCTGTGACCCTCAGATTCTGGGGCGGCGGTGGGGATTAAATCAAACCCATACTGTTCGGTTGCGTCATCCGGACCGTTTTATTTGGGACGATTGTGATCGGTGCTTGGTTGTTTAAATTGTGACCATAGACACTAGATCGAATGGATCGCATCGAGTACACGTTCACATTCTTTAGAATCTAATCGTGGCCCATGATTCCTGATCGGACGGCTCAGTTCGTCCAGTACCCTTTCGGCTAGGAAGCTTTATAAAAGAATCCCTGGCGATTATAGTTATCAACCCACAGTCCAACATGTGGACGAGATCATTACACAGGGGCCCTAGAAATTGCAGATTAGACCCCGCAGACCTCCAGATTTGTAACAGTAGTCCAGTGGATGGATAAGTGTAATAAAGAAATGCAGAAATAGATTTTTAGTATAAAAGTTCTAGGATCTTGTTTAATTCCTAGAAAATTCATTTTAACTCCTTTTTAATCCATTCTAGTTGCAATAATTTTGTATTGATAGTGTTTATCACTTGGTAACTTTGTCTACTTATGAAGCATAGATTAAAATTATCCATTTGATTTATTCTATACTAAGCACTTAATAACTTCGGAAAATCATAACTAAAAAACCGTAACTCCGAATTTAGTGATTCTCGAACATACAATTTCGTTACAATGCGTAGATTATTATCATATATTTTGTACTCATGTTTGGTGTGATGTTAATTTCTCCTATACCATGCTTATTTGTATTGCTACGAGTAGACGAGCAAGTGACCGAGGACCTAGGTGTTCAGCAGGAGGAAATTGTTGAGTAGGAGCTCGTTGAAGGCAGGTTGTGCCCTTGATCACTTCTATTTACCCAATAATGTTCCTGTTAATCATTATGATCTGCATATGTTAATTTTGATGGGACCCAATAGGTCACCCCAGTTTGGCTATCTTTATACTTTATTTACCACTGAACTTTTGGGTAGTACTTGCTATTGCTTTATGTGGTTTCGGATGTTAAGATACACATTATTCATGATCATGCTTTTATATCAATTTGTTATTTACTGTTCATGATAAGATCATTGTATTAATTGGAACATGGAGAACCACCCAGGAAAACAGTGCTACCACAAGGGTAGTATGGGATGCCCTTGGCTGACTAATTAGGAAAGCTAGTGGATGACTACCTTACCCGAAAGGGGCAAGGGCAGTAGGGGAGTGGTCAGTGTAGACAGGTTCTCAGGTTGATTTTGCTGCGATGGCGGTCAGGCGGGGGATTCCTGTATTGTGCTCCCTAGAAATTGTAGTGGGTTTTCTGAAGCTAGTGGAACTTTATAAAGGCATCGTAGTGTTACCCTGCCTCGCTTCCTTGGTAGAGGTGAATGGGATTCATGACCCCTTGGCAGATGGGTAACATGACTTATGGGTAAAGATGCGCAACATCTGCAGAGTGTAAAACTGGTATATCAGTCATGCTCATGGTCATGAGCGGCTCGGACCCTCACATGAGTAACTTATGGAATTAAATTTAATTAGTCATTTGCATTGCATTGTGGTTTATTATTAATTTTGATCTATTATTACTCTGGTTTGGTATATACTTACATTTAGTAAGTGCTAATAAAATTTGACCAAGTTGTTAAAAGCAATGCTCAGCTTTAACCATTATTTGTTGATCAGACTTACACTTCACATGAACTCCCACCTTTTGTGAGTTCATGCACATTATTCCCCACAACTTGTTGAGTTATGATCTTTTGTGAGCTCACTCTTGCGATATATAAACCCCCTCCCCCATAGGTGAAGAGTAGGTAGTCCAGGAGGAGGCCTACAATGAAGAGTACGAGCTTATCTAGGTGGCGTCTCCTAGTTAGCTTTATGGCGCCAAAGAATAATATTTAGTTTGCTTTATTGTTATCATTTATTTTTGTAAGACTTCCACTATGTAATAATGATATTTGTGACATTTATCTCTATAAACTTTGTCATTATATGTGTTGTTCTTCTTTGGCGTACATATGAGACGCACCCGGCTTTATCCCTTAAACCCGGGTATGACACATATGTGCACGTGTTGAATGTAATAATAAAAAATGACCCCTAATTAAGAAATGTTGTATTTTATGGGCTCCTATCATTATATGCATGTTCAGTAATCAGTACTCCCCATACTGAAATGTAATGTGCAATAGTCCGACGTTCTCTCTATCCTCATTTTTAATCGTCTAGGAAATAGGTAAGCTGCTGGAGATAGCCTTAGGGTTTCAATCGTTCGACGTTCTGTCTATCCTCATTTTTAGTATGGTTTCTCACTCTCTTCTCTCTTGTCCCTTGACTCTATCTACTTTTAGATGGTGTTGTGGTGGCAGGGAGCGGATCCAGCCAAAAAATTGAGTGGGGCCCAATATTGAGTAGGGGCCTAAATAAAGGCCTACTAACTAATAGGTCTTTGTAGCTATAGTAAATAACATAAAAGGTTCACTAAACAAGAAAATTGAGTGGGGCATGTGCCCTCGCTCGTCCCAACATGAGTTCACCCCTAGTGGTGGCCTGGCTAGTAGTGGACATGGTGTCGTTGTGGTAGGGCCTCTATGGCTGCCTAGTCGAGGCGTGCCAGGCGCATAGGCAACACGCACAATGGTTGCCCAACCGATGGTATGGCAGGAGCAGAGGCGACACCCCGATTGTTGACATGTTGTCTGGCTAAGGATGAGGCGAGCATGATAGTGATGCCATGTTGGTTATTCTCATGAGTCATCAGGAATCATTGAAACAAGTGAACATACAAAATCAATTAGGTGTCGTTCTGTTGTTTGGGATTGGTGGGTCGGAACGATTCCTAACTGGATTGCTTCTCTAATTTATATAAACTTTGATTAGCTGGAACGATTTCGGGTGCAATCCAGCACAAACGAACAAGGCCTTAGGGTATTGTACCGACGTAGTTTGGACCATTGTGTGTGTTTGATGCCATTAGGGATGCATATGGGTCCAAACCTTCCCTAATCCTATATATTAATTTACTATCCATCATCTAAGATAGGATTTAGATTTTTATTAGATCAAATGTCATTAAACAATCGTTGTTCATTAGTTTGGGAGACTCTAACTTTGAATACTTAATCATTCTCTATCAAATTTTAGTTGTTTTTTCATGTATTAATTTGTTGTCATGGATGAGCATTCATGGAGAGGATACTTAATCATCCAATACAAAGTTGGTAACTAGAGGAAATGTGGTGTTGTGATTACATGATTAGCCTTTGTGACGAAAGAGCAGACTGTGTGTCAAGTTTTCACTAAATCAAGAGTTACTTCCACCTAACGGAAGATCGAGTATTATTGTTCCCGTAAATTATTCTCTCTTCATACGTTACCGTTGTTTGACAAACAAAAGTATATGCATGTTTGTTAGTGCAAAGGAGATGCTTTAATGGATTCTTATTTCCTTGGTGTCTTTAGAAAGACAGGGGTTTTGTAGTAAGTGATAGAATATGTTGTAAGAAAAATTAATGGGCAAAATGTACCTTGAAAGTCTTTCTAATATGACTTATGAAAAAATGGAGATATAAATATTGTTGGGAACCTGCCTGCTTGGGCAAGTAGATCCAATGGGGGAGTGGAAAGTGTGTTTGCAAAAGTCAGCACAGAATGCCAAAAGCTTTCTTAATCTCTCGTGTGTGGGCACTGTACGGGGGTATTTATAGGTACTCGAGGGGCCGCCTGTCCCTATCAAAGACATTTAGACCCTCGAGTACCCGGTTTATCCCTAGAATATTCCCACGAGGGGAGGTTACAGATAGTCATTAAGGTAGACCCTATTACAGACACAGCCCTTATCGCACTCGTCGTCGCGGGCCCAATACTATGGGCCGAATTGCACATGGGCCTCCCTAGTGGTGAGGATGCGGGTGGTCCGCAGTCATCGGTAGGGCCTTCGTCTTGCAACAGGAGAGCGAAGGGGGTTGCACTGGTCTTTGTCTGGTCGGTGCCCTCGGCTTGTTCTGGCGTGTTGTGGATGTAGCTTTCGTCCGTGCAACAAGTAGACGAAGTTGTAGAGCGAAGGGTGGTGTGTTTGCCTTTGCCCCAACATTTGCCCTCCGAGGGACTAGTTTGATTAAGTCAGCTGGTGCCAAAGACCAACACTGGATGGTGAAGACGCGGCCCTCGCTCGAAGTGGTCCCACGGGGGTTTTTGAAATATGACCATTGATAGACGTGTTACTGTTGGACTGCATGTTTCCCGAGGCGTTGCGTCGTGCCTATAAAAAGCCAACCGCGGCCGAGCCTATTTCCAGCTTTCGTTTGTGCTGTAGAAACCCTAGCCTTTGTAAACTGCTCGCCTGCCCTCCTTGCTCTCCCGCTTCGGAAATCTGGCCCGCATCAAGCAGACCATGTGCCGCCACCGACGGTACGTTGTAATGACTTCTTCTTCGTCTGCTGCGAGTGCGTCGTCGGTCGTGCCATTGTCTGAGGATACATTGAGCGATTTGGCAGTGATGGAGTTGCAACCTGGCCATACCATGGAGTTTGGCACTTTAAGGATTTCCTCGGTCCGCGTGCTAGAGATGCAGCGGCTTGGGTACTTCGGTGACAGCGTCGGGCGGGTTCCGGGTGCAGAAGAGATCCTCGAGCCTAAGGGCAAGTTGGTTGTTTTTTAGGCCTTTTGTCGCTGGCCTTCGCCTCCCCGCACATTGCTTCATGGCGGAGGTGTTGTCAAGGTTCGAAGTGCAGGTCCACTAGTTGACACCTAACGTTGTGGTTGCGCTGGCGAAGTATGTTTGGGCGGTTACTTCCTGTGGCGGACAGCCATCTGTGGAGGTCTTCGCCAAGAATTATTGCCTGCATTGGCAGAAAAGGAAAATTGGAAATAAGATTGCACAATTTGGATCGTGCACCTTCATGCCGAGGACTGGAAAGACTTCGGTGGAAGTCATGGAGATAGTCCCTTGTGCCAGGAACAAGTGGGACAACTGGTGGGATTTTTGGTTCTATGAGTCTCCTGGTGATGTCGAAGACCTGCCTGGCCTCCCTCCGGTCATTCTATGCTCACACTGTTATGTGATGTTCCCTCAATTCGAGGTGGCGGAGGGTGACGAGGACGAAGGGGCCCTCCGGTACGCTGCTCGCTTGAGTAATGGGCGCGACTTGGTTGAGGAATTCATCTGTTATGGAGTGTGGCCCTTGGCACACGGCTGGGTACTGGGCGAAGTGTGCCCCTGTCGGATGCCGACCTTGGGCGACCAGTTGGTGTGAAGTCCTACCTTTGTTGTGGATTTACGGGGTCGGAACCGAGCCACATTTGTGCGCGAAGTGGAGGCCGAGGCCGTGAAGATTGTGGGAAGATACGTGCCAAGGACGGAGACACTGCGGAGTTGGGATATCCGCGGTTCAAATGTTCGGTTGAACCGCATTTTTGAGTTGAACCGTCTGTCGTATGTCGGCTACCCGTGGGACGACAATGCCGATGCTGCTGTCCGTCGGGGAAAACAGGTGGTGACGACTGTTGACGAAGGCCCTTCATGGGGAGCAGCGCCGAGCGCAGCCACTAAGAAGAGGAAATTAGGTACAACGACTGAGAGGTTGAGGGCTTCCTAATGTTTTGCTACGGATTTGTTAGAGACCTATGTGGTTCCCGGGGAGACGATGTCTTTGCCCGAGCTCTAGGAATCTTCCACGTGAATGCTGAAGGTTACCGGGGGTCGCTGGCCTAGGAATGTTCTGATTCCCCGGGCGGTTGACGAGGACATGTTTACATCTCGATTAGCTCGTGAGATGAAAGTTTTCCCTTATGGATGGAATGTTGCTGCTGTTGTATCGGTAGTGATGGAGAAGGATCGTACCCGCGCTGTGAGGTCAAAATGGTGCGGGCGAGCGCGAAGCCTGCCGCTCCCGGCTCCAGCATGCCTCCGCCCGGCGCGGGCGGCGCCAGCATGCCGCGTCCTGCCGTGCCCACACAGGAGCGAACGCCTCTGTCGCAACCGCATGCTGTTGAGACGGCGGTGGGTGGTGTCGAAGTCTCCATGGATATTTTCGTGAGGACTACCTTGTGGGTGGGGTCGCGATGTTCGACGCCCACACGGGACGGGGGCCTGCTGGTGAGTTTTTTTTTTGAACGGAGTCTGGGTTTCTGACATGACCATGGTGCAGGGTCAGAGTTTGGGCAACTGGCTATTTTCCTAGCGCCGGCGGCAGCGGGCCCAGTGGTTGTGGCGACTGGGGTGAAGGGGTCTTCGCAGGACCCATGGTCCAGGTTTTACGCCAGCGGTGAAATTGCTTCGGCCGTCGCTGCTAAGGACGTGGCTGGCTCAGTTGCGCAGCAGCTGAAGCATGTGAGTATTCTTTGCCTTTGGGAGTTTGCTTTTCTTTTATGACTTCGAATTTGATGGTGTTTTGTGCCAGGCGGTCGCCTTCGCCGAGCATATTGCATCGGGGGCATTGACCTCGGAGTTCGCTGCCAAAAGGTGATGACTCGAGAGGAGGATTGAACGCCTCCGAATGCAGCACACTGAGGCTGTGCGAGACAAATCAGCCGCGGAGAACAAGAGCTACAATTTGATGGAGAAGCTATCAGCGGTGGAGGCTGAAAAAGAGGAGCTTGGCCGCCAGCTAGCAGCGGAAAAGGAGGACGCAGACAGGGCCCGCGCGGAGGCCTAGGCTGCCCGTGTCGAAGCCAACCTCGCCCTCCAACGTGCTACCGACGTGGAGTCGGGACACAGGAGTCTGCGTGGTTACCTGGACAAAGCGGAGGCTTCCCCGCACAGGGGTCGACCGAGCACACGCATTGCTCATGGACGCATACCAGCAGCTTGGTGCGCGTACCGCCCCCTTTGATGTGTCTGGCGCGGAGGTGGACCTCCGCTTTCTCGGGTGGCTGCAGGAGGAACTAGAGCTGCTCCCGGCTATCGTGATAGGTCTCATGTCCTTTGCCTCGCTTATTACCTGTGAGGGGGCTGCGAATGCTATGTCCCATGAGGGATGCAGGCACTTCGAAGTTTTTGACCAGGCCAATGAGGACTTTGATCGTGGAATCTTCTAGGTCGAAGACGAGGTGCTAAAGCGGTCCGCTGGGGTGCTTTACGACAGGATGTGGGGCCCTCACGGTCGTGATACTGTCTGGGAGAGGTCTGACCGAGCGCTAGAGCAGGTGCGTGACGTGTTTTTTTTAATATGTATTTATATTTTGTGCTATTTCTGTAGATGGCGAACGATGAAGAAGTCGATGACTTCAGAGGCCTGGAGAGCTCGGTGACCCAGGCAGAAGATGCGAGGACGGGGGTTGGAGAGCAACCAGTGCCACCTGCTGGAACTGGCGAGGACCCTGCGGCGGTCGCCATGCTTGCTGGCGAAGACACTCCAGCAGCACCTGCGTAGGCTGACAAAGACCCTGCAGCGCCGGCTGCACCCTTGCAGGTGGCGGGATCATGTTAGTGGTGTTGGGTTTAGGACCTTATTTTTGTGATACTAAAAGTCGGTTGCTGCACAGGTTCTAACGTCTAGGCCTGCGCAAGCAACCCCTACTAATGATATTAATTTTGTGGTGGCTGCGAACGCAACGCTTGTAAATGAAAATTTGTCTGGTTTGGAAACTGGGTCTTGGTCATCTAATGGGGGTGAGTTTGGGAGCCCATTTTCGTGGACTGAAGAGCCTTCGGATGAGGATTTGGATTATTTTGATGCATTGGATGTGGCCGCGGCGGAGTCCGTGCCGTGGCTGGAAGTGCGCGAAGCATCTGATCCCCCGGTTGGGGTGAGGACCGAGGAGCACCACCGGCGAAGAGTGGTGCCGAAGCATAGTGTTGGTGAGATGTCGCGAAGCGGTAGACGTCGTCGGATGGGGATGGAACGAACCCATCTTCGGGTAGATCGGGGTGGCCAACGAGATTTGCTGTCCTTGTCGTCTGGGACGTGTATTGGGGAGGGGGATCCGCAGAATCTTTTTGAGGGTGAGGAGTTGAAAATGATGCTATTTAATTTTCGTCAGGTGGGCCTTCTCCTGAAGGTTGAGCCGATGTAGCGTGTATGCTACCCTCGCTCTTGTGTTGCGATAGTGAGCAAAAACGCTGCCCTCCCCTGGCTCGCGATAAAGAGGGAGGGCAGCAAAATGCGGTTAGTGTATTTGTGCAATGTGGCCAGTAGCCCTTTGCTGTGTGTATGTAAACTATGACATTGTTTGTTGTGAAATGAGATGGAGACTTCGCTTGCCGCGGCAATGTGTGGGTGCTTATGACACGTGCTTGGTTGTATCCGTAGGTGGTTTTTGCTCGACCATGTCAGATGGCAGACTTTGCGCCATTGGGGTAGTGTCTGCACGTTCGGCTGCACCCTTGGGGTGCTTTTGCTTGGATGACTTGCCGTAAAGGCTTCGTATGGCACACTTGTAGTGTATATTCGGCTGCCCCCGTAGGCGGCTTTTGCGCGGACTCGACTTTAGTAAAAACTTTGTTTCGTGCACTAGTCGTGCTTGTCCGGCTGCACCCTTGGGCAGCTTTTGCATGAATGTCTTTTAGTAAAGACTTCGTATCGTGCACTTGTTGTGCTTGTCCGGCTGTGCTCTTAGGTGGCTTTTGCACGTATGTCTTTTAGTAAAGACTTCGTATCGTGCACTTGTTGTGCTTGTCCGGCTGCACCCTTAGGCGGCTTTTGCACGGATTTGTCGCACGCGAGGGTAGTCTATGCTACCTATCGCGGTGACTTCGTATATGTCGAATGTCGAAGACCGTCGTAGCGGTCTTTTTCGACACTTATGGTAATGATGTATGGAGTTTTTGTGGGGGCTTTTCCTTGGTATATTACATGCACCGCCTCGTTTAAAAACCTCACCCCCTGGAGGAAAAGAATGCGGGCCTGAATAACATGGTTTGAAGAATTACAAAGGCGCTTGGGCCTTGGGTCTTAAATGAAAAATTTTTGGAGATTATCGATGTTCCATGAGTGTTCTAAGTCTTCGCTGGATGACGTTGCTAGCCTTAAGAACTGGGAGATGCCTTTGTCTTGACTATGTACGGCCCTTCCCACTTCAGCTCTAGCTTGCCCCGGGACTCTGTCCGGGTGGTCCTTACGTGTAGAGGTCCCCTTCGCTGAATTCTCTTGGGGCAACTGTGTTGTCACACCATGCTTTGGTCTGGACCTGATACTTGTTGAGGGCCTATAGGGTGAGGACACGGTCTTCGTTGATGAGATCTTTAGAAGTTGGTTCATCGACTTCGGGGACGGCTAACTTGTTTGTTTGGGGGATCTATGTTTTAATTCTTGCGGCGTCATTGCTTCAGATCCATACATCAAGCAGAAGGGTGTGAACCCGGTGGCTCGGCACTCTGTCGTATTCAGGGCCCATACAACTTCAGGTAACTGGTCGGCCCATTTGCCCTTTTTGTTGTCAAGGAGCCTTTTCTTGATGGCGCTAAAAATCTTGCCATTGGCGCGTTCGATGACACCGTTGGATTGTGGGTGGTATACGGAGGCGAAGACAGGCTTGGTGCCGATGGAACTACAGAATTCCCTGAAGTCTTGGCTGTCAAACTGTTTGTCATTGTCGACTGTGAGTTCAGACGGGACTCCAAAGTGGCAGACAATGTTTTACCAGAAGAATTTTTAGGTGATCTTCGCTGTTATCATGGAGACTGCCCTGGCCTCAATCCACTTTGTGAAGTATTCAACGGCAATGAAGGTGAACTTGAGATTCCCTTGAGCTGTAGGCAGTGGTCCAACGATGTCCAGCCCCCAGCGTTGAAGTGGCCATGTGTGTGCGATGAGTTTGGTGAATTGCGAAGGGTTGCCTGAGTGGGGAGAGAACTTCTGGCATGCTTCACATGACCTAGTAACTCGGTTGGTGATGCAAATTATCGTGGGCCAGTAAAATCCCTGACGAATCACCTTGGCTGCGAGGGCCCTTAGTCCTGAGTGTGAGCCGCAGGTTCCACTGTGGACTTCGCGGAGGATTTCTATGCCTTCGGTTTCGTTTATGCATTTCAGCATAGGCTGGCTGATTCCCTTTTTGTACAGCTAACCCTCAACTATTGCAAAGTCCCTGCTCCTGTGCTTCAGTCGTTTGGCCTCATTGCAATCGATTGGATGGTAGTGGCCTTGCAGGTACAGTGTTATTGGGGCCCACCAGTCTTCAGCCATGATGAGGTTGATAATTCGGTGGCCCTCGGCGTCCTGAGTTATTTGCAAACCCTCAGGGTTGCGGACGGCTGGCGTGCCGATGACATGGTAGAACATGTCGGAGGGCAGGGCCTCGCCCTTGGCCGCTGCTTTGGCCAACGTGTCAACCTCTTCGTTCTTGTTGTGGTTGACATGCTGCAGGGTGAAACCCTTGAACTATTTCTCGAGGCTGTGGACAGCGGTGAGATATTGCATGAGCACAGGATCCTTTGCTGAGTACTCCTTTTCGATCTGGCCGGCGACGACCTTGGAGTCTGTCCTGATTATGCATGTGGTGACACCGAGGGCTCGTAATTTGCGAAGTCCTAGGATGACGGCTTCATACTCTGCTATGTTGTTGGTGCACCTGTCGAACTCTAAAGCAAAGCTGACATGCGCTGCATATCTGAACTTGACATCGGCAGGTGATGTGATAATCACCGCAGTGCCTGCCCCTGCATGGCACCATGTGCCATCGCAGTGGATGGTCCAGACTTTTTCCGAGGATTCTTCTTGTGGCCATACAGGCCCTGTCCAGTTGACGATGAAGTCCGCCAGGACTTGTGATTTGATCGTTGTTCTGGGTTCGAAGGTGATGTGATATCCGGATAGTTCTGCTGCCCATTTGACGATTTTGGTGGATGCCTTCGGGTTCCTGAATAATTCTCCTAGACCCCTGTCCGAAGAAACCCGTACTCTGAATGCCTCGAAGTAGTGTCGTAGTATGCGCGAAGCCATGACAACTGCGTATGAAATTTTTTTCGAGTTCAGTCATGTTGCACTTAGAAGACGTGAGGACTTCAGAGACATAGTACACTGGGCACTGCCGACTTTTGCCCTTGCTGTCTTGCTCTTGGACTAGTGCTGCGCTGACCACACATGGTGAAGCCGCAATGTAGAGGAGCAGCGGTAGCGAAGGGTCGGGACTTGTGAGAGTTGCTAGGTCGGACAAGTGTTGTTTGAGCAACTCGAAGGCCGCCACTTGCTCTGGTCCCCAAGCGAAGTCTTTTGCGCCACGCAATGTTCTGAGGAAGGGTAGACTATGCTCTGTGGATTTGGAGATAAATCTGTTCAAGGCGGCCAATCTGCCTGTCAGTCGCTGGACGTCCCTGGTGGACTGTGGAGGTGCCATGTTGATGATCGCTTGGATCTTAGTTGGGTTGGCCTCGATCCCTCGGTGCGATACTAGGTAGCCAAGTATTTTCCCCTGGCAAACTCCGAAGACACTTCTCAGGGTTGAGCCAGAGTCGTGTGTCGCGCATGTTGGCGAATGTTTCTGCGAGATTGGCCAGGTGATCCTCTTTGTTTTTGCTTGCGACAACAATGTCGTCTACGTAGGTGAAAATGTTGCAGCCAACTTGGCTTTCGAGGACATTCTTGGTGAGGCGAGAAAAGGTTGATCCGACGTTCTTAAGTCCCTCTTGCATTCGTACAAAACAGTATGTGCCGAAGGGTGTGATGAAGCTTGTGCTTGCCTTGTCCTCCTCTTTCATGTAAATCTGATGGCACCCGGAGAAGCAATCAAGGAGTGACATGACTTCGCAGCTTGTTGCGCTGTCGACTATTTTGTTGATCTGTGGCAAGGGGAAGTTATCCTTGGGACAAGCCTTATTAAGGCTTGTGAAGTCTATGCACATGCGCCACTTGCCACTCTTCTTTTGCACCATGGCCACGTAGGCGAGCCATGTAGGATAAGTGATTGGCTCGATGAATCTAGCTTCCAATAGGTGGTGCACCTCAGCCTTGGCTGCTTCAATTTTCTCATTAGACATTTTTCGGAGTCACTGCTTTTTTGGGCACACCGAAGGGTCGATGCCCAAGCTATGCTCGATGATGGAGCGGCTGACCCCGACCAGATCGAGGGCGGACCAAGAGAAGACATCCTTGTTTCGGGAGAGACAGGAAATGAGTTTTTCCTTGTCTCGCGAGGTTAGGTCTTCGCTTGTTCTAACCGTTTGTCTAGGCGTTGCTAGATCGAGGGGTACCGCCTTCGTTCCGTCGTTGCTTTGGAGCTGCGCTTTGACTTTTTCATCTGCGATCGGGCGACTGCTTTCCGAGCCTTCGCGCTTTGCCGTTAGGCAGTGTATGTTCCGTTGCCCTGGAATGAAGTCTCTTTCAATGTTGCGCGCTGTCTGCTGGTTGCCATAAATGCTGATCACGCCTTGCGAGCCTGGGATTTTCATGCAGAGGTAGAGTCCGTGAAGACCGCCTCAAACTTGTTGATCGAGCCCCGACCCATTATGGCATTGTATGGGTAGACCATGTTGACAATGTCGAAAGTGACCTGCTCACTTCACGCATTGGGTGCTACGTCGAATGATAGGGGGAGCTCTATCTTGCCGACGGGGAAGGTGCCCCTGCCGCCGAAGCCGTATAGGGGATTGTCTGCAGGTTTGAGTAGACTGTGGCTTATGCCCATGTGATCGAAGGCGTGCAGAAAAATGATGTCAGCTTGACTGTCATTGTCGACCAGCACTTTGTGTAGGTCCCAGCGTACTACACTACAGTTGATCACCATGGCGTCTGCGTGAGGAGCGGTGCGCAAGTCAATGTCTCTAGCGTCGAAGGTGAGCGGTACATGGGACCACTTTGTTTGCACTACTGGGCCAGTGAGAGCGACATGGTTCACACTTCGGTAGTGGTCCCTTTTCTGCTGCTTTGTGTCGAAGTCCACGCTCGATCCCCCAGTAATCATGTGGATGACTCCGCGATATGGTCGTTCAGCGAAGTCTGCCTGTTTGGGTGCTTGTGGGTGGTGGTTGTGTGGTGGATTTGGGTGATGCGGAGGCGGTGGTGGTAGAACCTGCACCTCTGGATGGTGCTGGTAAGCATGGTTGGGTGGATGCTGGTTTTGCTCGTTATGGTAGGGTTGTTGTTGATGGTATGTGTGCAACGATCCTCTGGATGTCGGCTGGTTGTGCTCTGGACATTCTGTCCTTGGTAGCATTGGTCTCCGGACAATCCCTTGTTGGGTGTGCGTAGTCTTCACCGTGAAACAAGCAGTAGAATCTGCATGGCTGCTGTGTCCGTCCGCGACCTCTTCCTCTTGTGCCGTTGCCACGGCCTTGGGGTGGTATTCCTAACGACGGGTGGTCTCTCCGGCTGGGTGCTGGTTGGCTATGTTGTGCACCTGTTGATGATTGCGGTTATCCCGGCCAGAGTCTGGCTGCGCTGGCTTGGTCCAGGTTCTGCTAGACTGTGGAGGGTCCTTGGGTTTCCTCTGAGATTCGACCTTGCGTTGATGGAGCTCCTCAGACCTGGCGTACTTCTCAAATAATTGGTATAGCTCTTGTAGATTCTTGGGCGGGTCCTTGATGCAATGACTGTACAGGACGCCAGCCCGAAGACCGCTGATGGCATAATAGATTGTGATGTGGTCGTCAACTGATGGCAGTTGCGATTTGAGAGTCAGGAATTTCCTGTAGTACTCACGAAGGGTTTCCTTCTCTTGCTGCTTGCAGAGGGATAACTTGGCCAATGCGTCTGTGTCAGGTCGGTACCCTTGGAAGTTGAGCAGGAACTTGTCACGAAGCCCTTTCTAGGAGTCAATGGATAGTGGCGGTAACCTGGTGTACCTAGTCAAGGCCAGGCCTTCGAGTGTGATGATGAAGGATTTGGCCATTGTGGCGTCGTCCCCTCCGGACGATGTGACGGCTATCTCGTAGCTCATGATGTACTGAGTCGGGTAAGTACTGCCGTTATATTTGGGGTAGGTGCCAGCCCTGAAGTTGGCGGGCTAGGGCGATGCCTGGAGTTGTGGAGCCAGGGGCTTCGCTCGTCGAGGTAGTTGATCCCCTAGAAAGCTGCGGCGGGTGGAATGAAGGGGCCGCGGTGTGGTATGAATGGGTCTCCGGCTTGGACGTACTGCTGGAGAGGCACTGGCAGTGCGGGCGGTCCGCGCTGCAGATTGTACTGGCCTTCACCTTGCATGAGCGTGATCTCTTATTCGAGCTCCAGAGCCCTCTGTTCCTCATCTTGTATCATCTGACGCACCTTGGCTTGCATGGTGACTCGCTGGCGCTTGGCTTCGAGGATTTCTTTCTATTTCTGGAGGTGGTGGTTTTTGATGCGCAGAGCTTGCAGCTTTAGCTGGTCTTCGGCTGAGATGTCGATGACTTCTCCGTCCTCTATGGTGTCTTTGCCCTCTGGTGCAGCGAAGCCTGGTGGTGGTGCTTGTGGTGCACCTTCGGAACTGCAGGTGCGTACAGTGCCATCAGGGGTGGGATGGTCTTGGCGCTGTCTTTTGCTGTTGACAGCGTCGTCTTTGAAGGCCTCTTGGGGGTGGTGTCCGTGAGGGCTTTGCCTTTCTTATCCGCCAGAAGCGCTGCCTTCACCGTGTCGTCAATGGATGGGGCAGCCTTCGAGTTAGCTCGCTTGGGGGCCATCGCGGGTCGTTTTTCGTAGCACAAACGGTGGGCGCCAAATGTTAGGAACCTGCCTGCCTGGGCAAGTAGATCCAACAGGGGAGTGGAAAGTGTGTTTGCAAAAGTCAGCACAGAATGCCAAAAGCTTTCTTAATCTCTCATGTGCGGGCACTGTACGGGGGTATTTATAGGTACTCGAGGGGCCGCCTGTCCCTGTCAAAGACGTTTAGACCCTCGAGTACCCGGTTTATCCCCAGAATATTCCCATGAGGGGAGGTTACAGATAGTCATTAACGTAGACCCTATTACAGACACGACGTAACAAATGTTGTCGCTGTGGGTTTCTATTTATATGCCTAGTGCATTGCAACTTGGCGGACCCTATTTGACATTGACATTCGCTATTCTAGCGAAGGGAAGGTGTTTTTTTGGACCTTCGGCTAAAGGCCTTCGTTCACGTCGCAGTCTGAATTTGTTAGATACAAGAACAAATTAATACTGTGAGGGGCTACTATTGGGGGCCTTTGTCTTCCGAAGGTCCTCAAAAACACGACTAACATGCTTTCTAGTATAATATACTGTCACAGAAAGCTTTGGCTTCGGGATGAAGGTGTACATGGTTTGGAAGGCGCAACCTGGATGAAGGATGGACCAGTTCCGAAGCTATGGACGAAGGAGCTTCGGTTTAGCGTAAAGACGTCGATGGGGAATGGAACCGACTTAAAAGGGAAAAACAGCTTAGCCCTCGACAGCTTACTTTTTAGCTAATAGTAAATGTCAGGGACATAAATGTAATTTTACTTAGGCTGCATCCTATGCCTATAAATAGATGAACAGTAACACCGTACTGTTCACGTTGACTTGTAATCGCGCGCACGTCACTCTTGGACTTTTACCTTCTGTCAAGCCGAAGGTACAAATGTAATTTGATATTATTAATGTTTGTTCATAATCATATAATAATAATATGAGTAAAATGATGGATTGGTATAATTATTTATGTCTTCTTCTATATCTCTGCTCATATTCTTATATATCAAAATGATGAAGGTATGTCCTTCATAACCTTCATCTGAAGATCATTATATCCTAAGGGAAATAATGTTTCGAAGGACGAAGGTCTTTAACCATAAACATTTGTGTTGCCTTGTTCTTAATTTGAAGCATTTAAGAACAAGTGACTAGCATTGGCGCCCACCTCTGGTGAACTCATTTGACCACTTTCGGCAAGTTGTGACCTTCATCATGCCGCCGAAGAAGTCTTCAGGGCTAGGGGCTACACTGCAGCCATTGGACGTCAACCAGGAAACATTACGCAAAGCTAGGAGCCAAAAAAGGAAGGCTACCAGTCCAACACCTTAGGAGGAGGAGTTGGACCAAGAGATCAGGGACCTTGAAGCCATTCATCAACAGGTTGAGAGGAGAAAGGAACAGATGCTTTGTCTCGTCGAGCTTTAGAAGAAGATTGATGAGACCGCTGAGGAAATGTGTCATATCACCCAAGATGACCAAGACCAAAGGCCTCAGCATAGAGACCTTCATCAAGACAATTCATACAACGATGATGAATGGTATGATGATTTTTATCATGGCAATTTTGCTTTTGATGATGCTTCTCCTCTAGCAGCAGAATTGCAGGCTACCCCATGGCCCTCGTCATACAAGCCACCCTAGCTTCCTATGTATGATGGGCACTCAGACCCAAAGCAATTTCTAATGAGCTACGAGGCAACCATATATTCATATGGGGGCAACACTGCAGTTATGGCGAAATCCTTCGTCATGGCAGTCAAAAGTGTCACACAAACCTGGTACTCTTCTCTCTAGCTAGGGACAATCACATCATGGCAGAAGCTTAAAGATATGTTGATCACCAGCTTTCAAGGATTTCAGACGAAGCCAGTCACTGCTCAGGCTTTGTTCCAATGCACGCAAAACCACGAGGAGTACCTTCAAGCGTATGTCTGAAGGTTTCTGCGTCTAAGAGCACAAGCGCCCATAGTGCCCAATGAAATTGTCATCGAGGCCATGATCAAACGGCTTCGGCCAGGACCTAGTGCTCAATATTTTGCCAGAAAACCCCCATAAACCCTGGAGAAGCTTCTTCAGAAGATGGATGAATATATCTGGGCTGATAATGATTTCCACCAGAGAAGGGAAGAAGCCTACAGGTTTTCTAAGATAACCAGGGGCTTCGGAGGAAGAATCCACCCCAGGCATGTCAGATCGATTCATAATTCTAGCCTAAGTGATGACAGAGGAAGCCAACCTCAAAGGCCACAACATAGCTCCCAATCTTTAGGGCAACAACAAAGCTCTTTCAGGCCACTAGTCCCAAGGGGCAGAGGTGGCAGGGGCTTTGGAGCAAGATATGGAGATCAGCCTAGAAGACTATATTGTTTATTCTGCGGTGAAGATAAGGGCCACACCACAATAACATGCCAAATCACAATATAGAAGCAAAAAGAGATTGCCGAAGCTGAGGCGCGGCAGAATCAGCCGAAGCAGGTCTTACATACTGCCTCATACTACTCTCCCTATGTACCAGAGTACGTAGGCAATCAACAACCTTCGGCTTCTGTCGCTTCGGCAAGTCACTCTCAAGCTTCCTGGGCCCAGCTCCCATTACCGCCACCATTACCACCCACTCAGACCCGAAGCCAGCAGCCAGAAGGGCATTCACACGCACAGCAGCAGCATGATTTTTGGGTGGAATCTGAAGCTCGTACAGTCAACAGCAATGTGCCAGAATCCAAGTATATCTATTAAAGAATATCTTATTCTTGTTGTATCTTTATATTTTATTCCATTTTAATTTTTGTATGAGAAACAAATCATGAAGGACTGAATTTCGATTTTATGCAATAATCATGCCTGTGTCAACAAGTAAAATGTCTTAAACAGACTTCTGAAGTTACAAAACTCGTTCCTAAAGGAGCACGGTGTAAGTTTCGAAGCTACAAAAGACGTTTCTGAGCGAGCGCAGAGTAAGTTTCGAAGCTACAAAAGACGTTCCTGAGGGAGCGGAGTAAGTTCCGAAGCTACAAAAGTCATTCCTAAGGGAGCACAGAGTAAGTTTCGAAGCTACAAAAGACGTTCCTGAGGGAGCGGAGTAAGTTCCAAAGCTACAAAAGTCGTTCCTAAGGGAGCGCAGAGTAAGTTTTCGAAGCTCAGAAATCGTTCCTAAGGGGATACAGAGCCAAAAATACCACCGAAATAGAAGGTGAAGAAGCTCCAATATCGTTCCTAAGGGGATATAGAGCTTAAATACCACCGAAATAGAAGGTGAAAAAGATCCAAAGTTGTTCCTAAGGGGATGCAGAGCTTAAATACCACCAAAATATAAGGTGAAGAAGCTCCAAAGTCGTTCCTAAGGGGATGTAGAGCTTAAAGACTCCAAAGTCATTCCTAAGGGGATGCCGAGTCTTTCGTGTTCCAGTGTGGGCACGTGCGTGTGTGTATTCGACATCACCATCATATTGCATCATATCATTGCATCATTTCGCATAACATTACATCATACATCATATCGCATCAACGACAAAAGTTTGGATACGAAGCAAATATTCAGCAATACTTTGTTGAATGAAAATGTGCTGAGGCACGAAGCAAACTTCGGGAAAATAATTTTATCAGACGCCATAGAAGGGGTCTATTTCTTTACGAAGCATGAAAAGAAGGGAAGGTGTTTTTTCGCCGAAGGCTCAAAAACGGTATGTGCGTAAATTTCATACATCGCAAAGAAATATATTACAACAATTTACATGTATGATTGATTGTTCCGTACACCAAATGTTACATAGTATTATTATAATAAAGTTCAATCTTCCTTAAGTATTTTCTCTGTGGCTTCGTTCAGCAGCTTGTCGACGACTTCGTCGATGATGGAGTTAGCAACGCTCATTATATCTAGTGCTTCTTTCATGACCGGATCGGCTAGGGGGTTGTATGGCTCGGGCAGCGGTGACAGTTCAGTTGTAGTAGGCAAACTGTTAGTTCGAAGACAGAAAATAAACGTCGAAGCTAAAATTCAAAAACAATACCTATGTGCCTTTCGCGTTCAGTAGCTTCTTCGGCTCGCCTAGCTTCTTCTTGGGTTTCATGGGTTTCTTTTTCATTCTTCTTTATAATTTCGTTGGCCAATTCCCGGCCACCGTTCACCTAGACATCGGAATAAAATTTTCCGCCCACCAATGTAGCTTTAGCCGAAGGGTCTTTCGTGTCGTCTGTGGAGAAGGCGGCTTCAGCCTAGGCTGCAGCTTTAACGTGGTTGTAACCAGCCTTCTCCAGTATTGCTGCGATACCTCGAGCACCAGTAAAAGCATAGATATCCCCACGATCGCTTAGGATTTCTTCAAAAGCTTCGGCTTCCCCGCTTATCCAATCAATAACGCCCTCGGGGTCGCCTCGAATGAAGTTCTCTTTGGGAGAATAAGCGCCTACTTTGGCAAAGCTGGTTTTCAATTTTTTCACACAATCCAATGATTTTTCGAAGCACTTTTCCTTGGATTCACGAAGCTCCTCAACATTTTTCTCTAGCCTAGTTTTCGAGCATTCACTAATTTCTTGACTAGCTTTGGCAACTGCAAAGTTCTCATTGGCTTCGGTAAGTTTTTTCCGAAGGTCTTCAATTTCGGCTTTATAAATTTCGGATTGAGTGTTAAATTTTGTTTCATATTCTTTCACTTTATCCATCAACGAAAATAGAATTTTGTCCTTCTCCAAGGCTTCGTTTCTTAGTTCAATAACTTCTGATCGAAGGTTGCCAAGAGCTATCGAGCAGCTTTCGTCCTCTGCATTCTTTTGTGCCCTCAGGGCGTTGCTAAGAATTAAGCCCTGAAAGGATAAAGAATTAGCATGAGAATAAAAGACTTTATTTCCAAGTTCATAGTTTTTAAGTTCACTTGTACCTTCAGACTGTTGTATGCAAGGCTGTCCGCAAGGTCATCCTTCGACATGGCAGAGAGGCCAACTTCGAGCTTCGGAAATCCTATACTTTTGGCCATCTCCTAGCAAATGGATATGTCTTTATTGTCCGGGAAACAGTATATGAAATCATCTTCGTCCGTGCCGTTGAACACTAAGGCCCCCTTCGGGTATTCCAGTTCCCGAGCATAGTATTTGGCTTCTAAAATTTCTTCTTCAGATAATCTTTTTCCTGAAGCATGTCGAATAATATAGTTAAGATCTTCAGATGGTGCTTTGGGAGCAGGAGATTTGGCTTTTTTGGTCACATTCTTCTCCAGAGTTATGCTAACATCTAGAAATTATTCTCTAGCCCTCTGCTCATTTGTGGCAGGCTCTGCCTCCGCGGGCGATGAAGGCCTAGCTTCGGTTTCAGCACGGGTCGTTACAGCTTCGGCAACTTTCTCCACAGGGGTAGGAGTTAGTGATCTTGTCGTCTCCATGACAGCGTCCAACACGCTTGCCATTCTTCTCCTCTTGGGGGTAATTGCGGGAGTTTTGGCACCTTCGGCAACTCTGTCTCTAGCGGTCCTGTCTTGTCCTCTCGGTCTAGCTTCTCAGCTGTTTTTTCTTTAGCTTCGGCAGTTTGTATCGGCACTCCGGCCGATTCAGCCATAGAAATCTTTGGTACTGCTGCCGATTCTTCGGCGCTCCGGGTGGTAGGAGCAGCCTATTCTGCTTTAACAGTAGAAGATGCTCCTTCATCAAATTTTGGCACTATGGCTGTCTCAATATATCTCGGCCGATGCGTCAGAACCTTGATCTTTTTGCCCTTCGGTACGGCAGAGATGGCCGAAGCGGCAGTTTTCCTCTTTTTTTCCCTGCTTTCGTGAGAGGTAGCAGTAATCGAGGTATATGAAACCAATCACATCAAAAACTCTGTTCAATATTTTCTTCCCTCAACCTCCAAAGGCTGAGGTCAGAGCATCATCTTCAGCTCTACTGTATGCCCCAAGTAATTCGTCGCTAGTAGCCTCAATACATTTCAGCCAATCGTCGTTTGGTTCATCAAATCGGTCTCTGTACCTGAAGGTGTATTTCAAGTAAACCAATCCACCCTGACTGGACCCAGCAGCAGTCTCCTTCGGTATTTCCCAATTTTCCACAAGTGGCCATACCCTATAGGCTATGTGCTCTTGGACCAGGTCTCTTGTGCCAATGAAGGCATAAACATTATTGAAAGCCTCCTGGCATGCTTCGGTATCATTTTCAAGCACAGCAGTTGGCCTTCGGAGGCCAAAGCGAGACCATATGGGGCGCTGGATAATCCCCTTTATGTCTTCCCTTTTAACCAAATCATTTTTGACATAAAACCATTCCTCCATCTAGGCCTCGGTCCACCTTTTTCCGAAATGTCGGAACATGATAACTTGCTTCGAAGCGAGGAACGAAGCCATAACAACCGAAGTTATTGTGGTATTGCTCTTTACCAGTGGCCTTCGTCTCGTATAGAAGCTCGTGCATGTTGCAAAAGCATTTCGCACTCGGTTCTAGCCCTTGGCTTCTTACAGCCCAAACAAAGATTCTCATTCTGATTATAGCTTCGGGGGTGATTTGATGAAGGAAGATTTCAAATGTTTTTAGAACTTCAACTAAAAATTTTCTCAATGGAAACCGAAGACCCGCCTTCATAAAGCTTCTATACACAACAACCTCATTTTCTTCAGGTGCAAGGGCGGTGCTGTCTCCCCCAACTCTTACAATAGACATGTCACAAAAATATCTCCCCTTCATGGCATCAATATGGCTCTGTTTGATAGACGACTTTTCGAAGATGGTATGGCTTGGCCGCTAGGGCCGGTATTCGGAATCTTCATCTCCACTTTCCACATCATAGTCATCACTATCGCCAGAATCTTCAGACAAATTAGCCATTATTTCCTTTGTGATCTTCTCTGTATTTTTTTCCATAGATTCGTAAAACCCAGCAAGAGCACTTGTGTATATCACGAGACTCGAAAATCAAGCAAGAGCTGATAGCAAGAGTTAAAAATTTGAGAAAATAACGCAAGCAACCGAAATGGCGTAACAAATGTTGTCGATGTGGGTTTCTATTTATATGCCTAGTGTATTGCAACTTGGCGGACCCCATTTGTCATTGACTTCCGCTATTCTAGCGAAGGGAAGGTGTTTTTTTGGACCTTCGGCTAAAGGCCTTCGTTCACGTTACAGTCTCAATTTGTTAGATACAAGAACAAATTAATACTGCGAGGGGCTACTGTTGGGGGGTCTTCGTCTTCCGAAGGTCCTCAAAAACACAACTAACATGCTTTCCAGTATAATATAATGTCACAGAAAGCTTCGGCTTTGGGATGAAGGTGTACATGGTTTGGAAGGCGCAACCTGGAAGAAGGATGAACCAATTCCAAAGCTGTGGATGAAGGAGCTTTGGCTTAGCGTAAAGACGTCGATGGGAATGGAACTGACTTGAAAGGGAAAAGACAGCTTAGCCCTCGACAGCTTACTTTTTAGCTAATAGTAAATGTCATGAACATAAATGTAATTTTACTCAGGCTGCATCCTGTGCCTATAAATAGTTGAACAGTGACACCGTACTGTTCATGTTGACTTGTAATCGCCCGTACGTCACTCTTGGACTTTTACCTTCTGTTAAGCTGAAGGTACAAATGTAATTTGATATTATTAATGTTTGCTCATAATCGTATAATAATAATATGAGTAAAATGATGGATTGGTATAATTATTTATGTCTTCTTCTATATCTCTGCTTATATTCTTATATGTCAAAATGATGAAGGTATGTCCTTCATAACCTTCATCTGAAGATCATTATATACTAAGGGAAATAATGTTTCGAAGGACGAAGGTCTTTAACCACTAACATTTGTGTTGTGTTGTTCTTAATTCGAAGTATTTAAGAACAAGTGACCAACAGTTGGCGTGTTCGCCTTCGCCCCAACGAATACATGGAGCAGTTGAAACTTGAAAGTACTCCATCGAATTGATTTGGGATTAGAATCAAGATGGTTGAGATCAGAGGACACAAAACCACTAGTAGAGAATTGACCTTCAGTTCAGCATATTAGTCCTAGTTAGAGTTAGACCCGAGACTAATGTGAGCATTAGTATCAAATCAAGTGTCACTGGGACTAAAAGACCTCTAGTCCTAATTGATGTTGCCAACCGAGAATAAAGGTTCTATGTTAGTGGAGTTGGAGTTACCAACCGAGACCAAAAGTATTGAATTATGAGCCAAATTACTTATTCAAAATAATTACAATTGTACCTTAATCATTTTTATGTAAAATAAAGAATAAACCAAATTTCGGGTCAGTTGTGGGTCACCCACAGGTTAGAATAGAAATCTGCACCCGCACCCGCAAAACTTTGGGTCGGGTGTGGGTGCACCCGCGGGTCAAAATCTTTACTCGTACCTATACCCGTCGGGTCTCGAGTTTATTGGTTAAATTGTCATCTTTAATGGCTAAAGCAGGGTGTGAGATATTATATATATAGGACACTTATTGGTGACAGTGCTTGTGCTAAACCGTACTAAAGCTTAGTCTTTAGTGTTGTTTTTTAACGAGAACTAATGCTAAGTCATTAGTATCAATTCTAGCCAAAAATCGATACTAGAAGGTAAGCTTAAGTATCAATACTAAATTATTATATTTTACTTTTATATGCAAAGATATGATAATGGCATATAGTACATTAATAAATATGTGTGCACACACGAGTTTTTTTCCAATGGATATATGCAGATACAAAACTATAAGTTCTTTATTGAATATCAAATTTACATGTAGCGCCTTTATTGAATATATAAATTTATATAAAAAAGTGTGAAAATACGTCTGAGTTCCTCCATCCATGGTTGTCTAAGTCCAAAGGTTTCCAAGCAAAGGGTTTAAAGTGACGGGTGAAGATTGTCCTTACAACAAACTAGCCCTTAGAGCAGGAAATAAAAAAATAAGTTTAACTAAGGGCTAGTTAGAAGATGTATTTTTCTTATTTTATACCTAAGGGCTAGTTCATTGTTTAAGATCTTCTCCATTTCACCATATCCAATGTGAGGATCATTCCAATGTAAAAACATATAAAACAGAAAAATTGGAGTAAATAAAAAAGAAAACATGGGCAGACATTATTTTGGGAGTATGTATAAGATAACCGAAAGGTGTGGCATCACTGCTGCAATGACACTCAACATATTTACTCAAAACTTTCAGTAACACACTCAAAGTGACACTTACTCAATACATTTGGTGCTCACGAACGAGGAAGACCTGAGGGAGGGCTACATTTATAGGAGAGACCCCTAGCCAGAAACCGGTACTTCATGCTTAAATTTTAGTACATGTTTTAAACAAAAACTGATGTTTATCTAATTATGGCAAGAATCCTAATTGCACCGACGGGAAATGAAAATACATTTCGGTAGCGGTTCTTACCAAAAAATGACACTAGAGGTGTCTTTGGTTTTTAAGCCAGCTGTGGGATCTTTAGTACCGGTTGGTGTTTGCAACCGTTACTAAAGAGTTAAGCTTTAGTACAAATTATTTAGTATAACTTGTAATGAATGTTTTTGTACCCGTTCTTCTATAAAGCTGATACTAAATTACCTAATGTCATCATCGATTGTGAAAAGTAACCGGTACTAATATCTTTTGTATGGATCTTCATATTTATAAATGTCATTGAAGTTAGTCCCAATACCGATTTTAAATTAATCAGAACAAAAGTTGTCTCAATACCGATTTTAAATCAATCGGAACGAAAGTTGTTGGACCGACGCCCTATTCTACAATTAGACCATGGTGAAATCTACGAAGGCATGTGAACCATTGATTTTATTTTTAGGGAACGTATCTTAAGAAGAAAACTACCTTCGTGTATATACATAAACTCAATTTAGATCTTTCGTCCAACAATCTTTGGCTGACGTGTTTTACAAAAAAAAAAAAAATCACGCTCTCTTCCCTTGTGCACAGCAATATAGTTGCAACACTCACGTGCTCAGCGGTTGTTGGACGAAGAGTCTAGATTAATTTTATGTATATATACATGAACTAATCTTGTGCATATGATACATTCCTTTGATTTTAGGTGTTAGTTTGCTAAAGGGCTTGTTTGGTTCAGCTTTTTTCTGACCAGCTTTTCTAAAAATCTGGCTGTGGCGAGAATCTAGCTGTGGGGAAAATCTGACTATCATTACGATTACGTGTGGAGGAAGATAAAGTTTTTCATAGGGCTCAGGATCTAGAAAGTGACGGATTCCTACTATTACAACAACTCAACCGATTATGTGTTTATGTTGATTTTGGATGATTTTTGCCCCCAACGAATTTTATAGAAGCTGGCTGAAAAGCTGAGCGTTTGGCAGTCCGCAACAGCTTTTGGTGGCCAGAAGCTGCCAGAAGCCGAAACAAACAGGCACAAAATGAAACTCGTCGCTGCCGGAGACACAAACCTGAGTGGACATAGGATTGTGTTTTGTGTAGATGTGTAACCTCGTCTGCTGTGAATTATGCTTCGACTTTGGTGAGAGTATGACTTCAGTGAAATAGCAAAATTCTTATTAATCTTTTTACTTGATTATTCGCCAACGAGCTGATATTGTGTTATGCTGTAATATTCTACATTCATCTGCTGACGATATTACAATTGTCAGGAGATGTACTCTGAATCTCGGAGTCAGGTTATTCTTTATCCTATCAAATCGGAACAGAACCCCGGCCCCGTAGTTCCTCTCCCCAAAGGGAAAAAAAAAGCGAGGTTTCACCTGCTGAACAAAAGCAGCCACAGTCCACAATATCCAAATTTGCTGGAAGTAAATATATACAATAATTCACTCCCGGTCCAGAACATACACGTGCCATTTACAGATAAACTATGGCATGATAGACCCAAGCAGACAATGAGACAAACCAGACTAGTTCCATATAGCACCATCGGGGGCACAAGTGCGTTTCCTTGATCACCAGATATGCAGATTATTGAACATAGTGACAAAGGTTTGGGGGGAGGGGATGTATAATATCGTATCATATATTTACAAGAAGCATCAGCATTTTGAGGCAACGTGAGCTGAAACAAAAGCTTTCCAGTTATGGTTCAGATTTCGCCTGGATAGAAGAAATTCTCCTTCAGCACATGCTCCCACTCTGTAGGTGAACCACCATACTGGTCAACTGGAGAGGAGATTGGGTGCGCTTCCTGAGACCCTTCTGTGCAAACATGAGAGTCCCCAGCAGTTTGAAGCCACACATGGTTTTCACCAAGATTATCTTCACCATGTACTGCGCTTCCTATGCTCACTCCATCAGATGTACCTTTGCACCTCATGGGGGTAGCAACATCTGCTGAACCACCAACCTCCTTTTTCTCCCTAGCACTGTTTCCATCACCAAATGTGTCCGGGACACCTACTGAGTTTTTTTCTCCTAAATGATCATCAGAGTGCGTAAACTTAGAGCACTTCTCACTCAGGGTGTTGCTAATGGCTCCATTGGACACGATACCAAGGTCATCCCCATTTAATTGTTCACCACATGCGTCTTGCTGCTCCTTGTTGGCATCGCCCATTGAGGTTTCATTATCAGGTCGAGACTTCAAAATTCTCAGCCTAGCCATAACAGCAGCATCAATCCCATCTTCTCTATTTGTTCTCGCATCCAGTTGTCGCTTGCTGCTTTCCTGTCCCAATAGGGCTTCATTATTAGGATGGGACTCCAAAATTCCCAGCCTAGCAATAACAGTGTCATCAACATTATCTGCACTGTTTGTGCTTCCATCTAGCTGGTGTATAGTGCTTCCTTGACTCAAAGAGGTTATATTGTCAGGACGAGACTTCAAAACTTTCAGTCTCGCCATAACAGTATCTTCGACTGCATATGGTCTCTTGCTTGCTTCTTTCTGCTCCCCACAGTCAATCTCACTCAAGGAGTTTATATTATCAATACGGGACTGCAAAACTTCAAATCGGGCAAACACATCAGCATCAACACCATTGAAAATGCTCCTATTTACAACAGGAGATTGCTTGTCACGAGAATCTCCTCCGTGGCCAGCGCATGTAACGGTTTCTTTCCCATGGTTATGTGGTTTGTTACTGAAAATGTATGAGTTAGAGCCTTTACTGTCTTCCAATGAGTCAGGGGCTGCATTGGCAAAAGAAGAAAAACATGAGCATACACAGAATCCAAGAACCATTTGAAAATATCAATTTATATATCCATCTTGCTACTCCCTCCATCTTCCTTCCACAAATGTGTCTTCAGCATTCAAAATTGTCCACAAATGTAAACATTTATGGCATATCAATCCCTCCCTCGTGGTTAATATTTGGAAGCAGTTATTTTGGTGGCAAAATGTTTAGCATCAATATAATATTGGTGTTTGAAGTTTTTTAGTACTTTGGTGTTTATGGCATCTGCGCGAAAGGAAGGCATTAACTGTGAATCTGTAATCTTGGTGATCAATTGAGGGACATCACAGCCATTTCCCTTCCTCCTAAATATGTCCCAAAAATCCTAGAAATGCTTACATTTGTGGAGCAAGTGAGTACCTTTTACTGTGTCGTTGAGGCCTTTTGCTTTCTCGAGCTTCAGGAGAGCATGTTGAAGCTCATATTTGAGTTTACAAGCTGAAGCTTCTGCTTCAATCCACAAGTTTCTATAGATTGACGCCTGAGGAACTTCATTGTTGTCGAGCACCTTATCCTCCTGGTGATTAGTAAGAACCTGAAACGAAAGGTGTAACATAAGGTACATACTTTGGAAGAAATGGCTGTAATAATTCAAATTAAGCAGGAGCATGATGTTCCAAATAATGACTAAAGCTACCTGTGAAACAGTGGCCTTAAATTCTGAATCAGCATTCTCCTGTTCTGAGTCTTCATGCATTGACCTCCAAAAGTTTTTCCTCACATAATTAATATCTTTGAATTTCATTTGACTGGAGTTACTCAATCCATCATCATTTTTTTGTTCAACCTTGGAGACAGATGAAATGAATTAACGCTAGAAACAAAAAAAGGGTTCTATTTATATTTAATGTCTGGACTCTGGACACCATAGAAAGGAAGGAAATATGCCCATTCTTGGTTCATATTATATGTTTGGTTTACATTGCATTATGGAATAGTAAACGGTATTTAAAGAAAAGCACTTCAAGATCATACCTTGCTTCTTTTGGAACTGGCAGCTGTAAGATTTTGAATCACTGATTGGAGAAGTTCCTCTTCATCTTCCTGTAATGAAGAACCACCCTTGCAGGTCGATAGAAGCACTACTGACAGATTGTGCATTAGTTTCAGAAATATTGCCTGATTGCTAGAGCTGGATTCGGAAGACATATTCAGCATATTCCCCTCAACACCTGGATAACATTGAGAAGGGTCTTCACCTCTCTTGTGAGTGCTTTCTTCTTTCTCCACCGCTGCAGAAAAAATATTTCCATGTGGGATTCCTGTTGTTAAATGATCAGTATGAACTCTAGGAGTAATAGCAATAGGGTTCATCACACTTTTACTCATTAGTTCACTTATGCTTCCTGTAAGACTGCCACCATGTTCACCCAAAAGTTCTGGTTTGCTGCCAGAACACGAACTTTCCTGTTGACTTGAAGTTATCACATTCTTAGAATCTTCTCCAGAATCATAGCATTTCTGTGTTGTGGGATGCTGTTTGTCAGGCAAATAACTAGCATGTGTAGTCATGTCATTAAGAACCCGGACATCAATTGGCAGAACTTTATGATCTTTGGAGATTTTACATCTTTCAGGCAACTTGACCGCCTTAAAAGGGTCATTTTCAGAACCTGGTACTTGGTGTTCACAGAATCGCCATGGATACTCAAAACTCAACTCAGGTAGCTTCTGGTTTTGATGTGAATTGATGTAGCCTACTGTTCCTATCACCACAGGAGGAGCGCCATTATTTTCAATAATCCCAAACGAAGGCTGGTACTGGGCTGGTGTGCCTTTCCAACAAGGTGAATCAACACTGGTGTTATTGACCTCAGGAAACTCAGATGAACATTCACGAGGCTGAACAAATCCAGACTCAGACGAAGAAACCTTGGAACTGAAACTTCCCAATTCATGTTTCATTTCAGAAGATCCCTGCATTGGTCTCCCATTTCCTAAATGCTCAGGATTAAGGTGACTCTCTCCAGGAGAATTGAGGGAATAGTTCCCCACTGTTGCCTTGTCATCAGGGTTACTCCATTTTCCATGCTGCTTATCTGTAGTTTGGTATCCAAGACCTTTTTGTTCATTCCACATGGAATCAAAATAATCAAGATTGATTCTGCAAGGATTCATATAATGCGAAAAGGAGAAGGAACTTTCCCCAATAGTGTCATTCATCAATGGAACAGTTGTATTGGCCATTTCAGGTGAATTGACATATTGTGTAGAAAAGATGTGAGGTCGTGTATCTGTTGAACATGACGAAAGCTGTGTCATGTATTTGTCATACGTAGAACCAAAAGGATACTGATTTAAATCTTGTCGTGGGGGATAAGGTCCTGTGTCTTCAGCACCTGAATGATCAAGCAATTTACTCACAAAGGCACTCTGCTGCTGATGAAACACTGATGGTCCAAAATCTTTAGTGAGGGTCTCTGAACTTTCTTGCCAGTTTCCTGGATGCTTCTCACTTGTCAAATTCGAGCTCTCTGATCTCAGAGAATGTAGACCAAATAAGTTACTGAAGTGGTTCCTTGAGTACATGTCATAGGGAGTGGTCTCGCCTACAATATGTTCAGCGAGATCATCAGGAAAGTGTAAAGCCACTGTTTGGTTAAAGTCGCATAACCAATCAAATGATTCACTCAGTGCACCTTGTTTGACAAACATGTTTTTATTGCTGCATAAATACAAGGCAATCATGTGCACCAAAGAGTGTATTGTGTTTTTTACCATTTAATAGCACCTAGCAGAAGGGCAGGTCTGGTGCAATGGTGAGAGCTACCTCACTGAGTCACCAGGCCATGGGTTCGAAGCAACCTCTCCGCATTTTTTGGGGGGAAAGGCTTGCCTTAGTTTATGCCTTCCCTATACCCCACTCACACGGGAGTCTCCAGCACTGGGCCTGCCCTTTTTTATTTAATAGCACTTAGCACTCTCCGGATTTCATGTTGGGACAACACAACACTACCCCCCTGTAAGTAACATATGGAAATTGTCGTATAAAGATGCTAAATATCCAGATAAAATCTTATTCCCAAAATCTAACATGATCCTCCACTGCCACCGACCTACACCCAACACTAAACCAAAAGGATACTGTAGCTGCTACAGTTATCTATCCAAAACTGTAATTGTCATGAACAAACACTAAAAATCCAGTTAAAATCTTATTGTGAAAGCCAGAAATGACCTTCACCTGTAACTTGTCAACACCAAACAGTCAGGCTATACAATATTCGGATGAAAAATCTTTTCCAGCACCCTTCTGGATGGAGGTCGAATGGAAAGGGTCATATTCTGCTTTGAGCAAACTGCTTCTTCCCCAGCTCTACTGCTCCAACGCCACCCCGCATGCCTCCACCCTGCCACAGCAGCTAGGGTTTTGCTGAAGCCAGCATGGAGCTCCGGCAAGGCACTTGCCCGCAGACGGCAGCCACCTCCTTACCCTTCCCTCCACCGCTGGTGTCACCTCGGCCGCAACTCCACTCACCCGAAATCCTCCACTGCTGGGCCAGCGTTGCTATCACCACCTTGCCTCAATGCCAGCACACCACAGCCGCCAGACAAGGAACTCCATCCCCAAAACCCAACCCCGAACACCAAACAGGCAAACACAAAACTCTACTAGTCTAATCTCAACAGAGCTCTCACCAGATTTGGAGAGGACAAGGTTGTGTCATTCATTTATTTGCCAAAAACAACTGGGTGCTACCACCCAACCAAACAGCCTAGCATTCCCTGAATGAAATGGCCAATCTAGCCGCAAGCTTATAAGGGTGTCCCCTACAGTGCTCAAATCGCGAGCTCTGGTGAAATTTTATTCGGCGCAGAGGAGAGGGAGCAATGAGCTAGCGCTGCCACAGTCTGCTAGTCTCACACTTACTCCAAAGAAGTTCCCTCTCTCAGCTCTGTTTCCTCTGTTTACCTCCGCTCTCCACTTTTTTAAAAATTGTTTTCAGCCTTCGACTCGCCTGGTGATTTGGTCATTCTGCTGGGGACGCCCTGAAGTATATATCCCAACAGTGTAAAGATGAAAATCCATTAATCTAGCTGGCAAGTTTCAGTTATCCATCAACGTGTGTAAAGGTGAAACCGTGAAAATCCATCGATCTAGCTGTGAAGTTTCAGTTATCCATCCCAAACTAGTTTGAAAAGCATAACGACTCTGACACAGATGTATACGCTGGTGCCTGGTCCGTCTCACCTAACGATCAGATGAATTGCACACAACACATGAAACAAAAGGCAACAGCAGATGCAGCTCCCAAGTCCCAAGGCATCGCATCTAACCCCCCCCCCCCACCGATCACACGTGAACTAGTGAGTAGTGACGGTGATTGAGATACCGACACGAGACAGGAGTTGCTTTGTTAGTTGTTGTTACCTTTATAACCCGGCGGCGTGGCGGCGGGGGCCATGTAGCTCGCGGGAGGCTCCATCCACGACAGGGCGCCCCAGTCCCCGCCCGCGGTGTAGACGGATGGGGCGGTGGGCAGATCACGGCCGGGGCCTGGGCCTGGGCCCGGGCCCACCGGATCAGCGGCGGGGAAGGGCGCGGCGGATGGGGAGAGGGAGGAGGAGAACGCCGCTCGTGGCGGTGGCTGCGGCGGCGGAGAGCGCTGGTGGTCACCGGAGTACGGCAGCATCGCGGCAGCCAGCAGGGCGCAGGCGGTGGTGGCGTCCGGGTGGGGAAAGTGGCACGGGGTTTGGACTTTGGACGGAGGCGGCGATGCAGTATGGCGTACGATGGGGAAGGTGAGGTCTGGTCTGGTATGCGACGTGTGCGTTTCTGGTGGACCAGAGGAAGGAAGTAGTTTGATGGGCCGTGATCGGTTGAGCACGGAACAGTCCGCCTCTCCGGCCTCAGCCCTCATCGTGGAAGTTAGTGATATATGAGCAAATATCGACTTTGTTCCGGAGTGGTCTCACATCTCACATCTCTATACACCCTTTCATAATACAGACTAGGTCTGTGCCCGTGCGTTGCCACGGGAGTAAAAAATTAGTATGAAACAACATAAATACGGAACGATAAATATTACTGTGGTATGCAAAATGTGTGACAAAATATCACCATACACTAATATTATATTGACGATATATAAATATATAATACTATTATAAATATGCCGCTTAAATAAATTGAGCTGATGTTGAAGAAACATTATCAATACTGCATAAATTATTTCTAAAGAGATAACATAAAATTTTATTGATAGACAAATATGTCGACAACCGTACACTAATCTAATCCTTTTTCTTCTATTCTTCTATGAGACACCACTTTTCTCCTGTGAGACAGTAAACAGACAATCATGAGAATATTAGTAGCATATTTGTACAGCAAACAGATGACAATAATACAAATTTCATTAGCTTGACTGACTCCCCTAAGAGTTGCAACTCTCTAGGAAACATGAGGAACTACAAATTTGCAACTCTTAGATTGGAGGACTCATCACATACCTAGAAGCATCGTATGAAATAGAAATAATTTATAATTCAAAAAAGCATCCGTACCGAGTTGTTTTCCCATTTACAGTGAAGCCATTGTAAATTGGACCATAAACTGAACAAATCAATGTGCAACTACCTAGATCTACTACACCTAAAGTTGTATGTCTGTACTGTATATGAAGGGGACCCACAAAGATGGTGGGAGGAGCATCAGCCGCCAGGGAAACGACCGTCGCCTTCCCCTTGCTCACCGACCGCAGCGGGTACCGCAGCGGGTACCACAGCTTCGACGCCCTCGAGGGAGGTGGATGGCGATGGCATAGTTGTGGGGTGGGTGTGACCGTGGACATCAATGGCACGACGACAAGGCCATGATCAGCTCATCACAACCTCGAGGCAGGAACAGAGTGGGTGTTAGGTAAATTGGAGGTAAATATTTGCCTACACCACTGATGACATCTCCTGAAGTTCCTAACAACCTAATCAATCCCTAGTATATCCTAAAACCAAACCAACAGGCTAAACATTCAAACCAACTAAATCTACAAATAGGCCTCGTTTCATCCTTGCGCTGCTGCATGTCTGTGTTGCGCATGCATCTTGAACTTGAATCACCACATGACACAATTCATTAGGTGGAAGCAAAAAGAAAGCACAAAAGTGACTCTATACTGCATGAATCATGGCTCGTTTATAAGGGTATACTGTATCAGATTCAGACCTGGTGAGTCGAGCTTCAGCTCCTGCTTCTTGACTTCGTCCCCTAGCTGACAGCAATCCAAAGCCTAGAAACCAAGGGTAAGACATTGATCGATATTTCCACTATTTTCTTTCCAAAATGAACCAGATTGAGAAACAATAGAACCACTAAACAACAGTAGAAAATATCAATTATTCTCCGTTGTCATAGACAAAAAAACCGTAAATCCTTCTGTGTCCAATTTATTTCAATTCAAAAAAGGCAAAGAAAAAGCAAACTAATCCATGAGTATACCGTGTCTACCCTAATAGGTAGTACGTGCTAGAATGACCAAAGAGATACCTTTATATGAACAACAGTGAAACATTGCAAGATGTGACATCTCAGTTAAGTGTGTGGTTCTAAATTCTGGAAGCACCAGAACCGGGCATGCATGACTGATCTACCATCACTTCATCATCAGGCTTAAACATAAAGCAACGAACGGTTAGAATATTTATCAGATATTGTACTCGTTGTGCAGTGTGCGCTTCATTAATCATGCATCTCCATCCAGTAAACAGAGAACACTTAAAATCAAACTAAACAAAGATCAAACTAAAATAGAGATCAAATTAAAATAGAGATCAAACTGATACAAAACATGAATCGAGAGGCGAGCAAGATTATTAACAAAACAGAACAAGCAGCGAGAGATTATAACCACGAAAGAGACGTGCGAAATCCTGACCTGCTTCTTATGCGTGAGGTGCCAGATCCGCCAGCACATGTTCTCGAGCTTGGTGATGCACTCGTGGGCGTTGTGCGTGGCAAAGACTTCGATCCACGTCTGGTGGAGCCTTGGAGGTCGCTCTCGTCGATGCCCTTGACCACCTCCTTGACGAAATAGTATTTGCACTGACCGCTACGTTTATAATAATATTTGCACTGACCGCTACATTTACAATCCGTTCACATCCTTCATTAACTGAAATAAGGAAAACATGTGGGTTCACAACATTGGTACCATTTTATGAAAACTTGAGTGCCATTTATAAGAACAACACTTATATATTAAACAACTTTGATAGAGAAAATCTGGGAAATCGACAACCAGACAGTGTATGCTATAGGAATAATCTGTATATATAACTGCAGATTTTTCTATTCCATAAGAGTGAAAGATATATTACTGATTATGAACGGGACAGTTTGAAGACCGCCTCTTCTGGACGAATGAACATGTTCATCCATATGAGTGCGCTCCATCTTTCACAACAATCATCTCTATGGTGTTTGATATTGTCCATAAAAGTTGTAATATATAGCAATATCGGATAATGGAGCTATCTTCAATGTTGACCGTTTGATAAAATAATAGACCCAATAATATAGTCACAAAATCCAAAAGATAGGAATAGATTCCAGAAGATAGAAAAAAATATCACAGAAGGTATATAGTTCTACTTACAAAGAACTTGTAGGATGCCAGTTGTACGCAAATTCAAATGATTTCTTCATCATCAATAATTTAAAGAAAATCTAGCTATAGAGAAATGTACACGAACATGTCTTTTTGGAGATGACATATCCAAAGTTGAAGATAGCATGCATATACTATATCAAATATAAGTGTATATAGTATGTTTATATATTAATATAATCTTTTTGTACCAAAAAAGCCACCAAGTATCGTGCAGGGCATCATTAAGGAACATTACCTATGGAATACAGATTATATGGTACCTATGCAAATTCCGTGTCATGATTTCATAGAAGTCTTCGCTAGCAGCACACATGTGAAGAAACATTAGCAGTTTTACCACTTCAGCCAACTCAAATTGTTTCTCAAAGTATCTAAATCAAAATAAATCACTCAAATGAATAGATTAAATGCCAATGTGTTTGCATAAGAGAACAAGATTGTATACTTCCTTTGTACATCTGCCAGATAGAACTGAAGTTTATCATAATCCGCACCACATTCACCAACAACAATGACCTGTAGAACCTGGAATTCATGTAAGATTGTTAGTGTTTTTCCCTGGGGTTGTAGAGAGTGGGAACTAAAATAACCACTGAGTGTCTCACTACAAAAACATCATATCTTCATATTTCAAAACTTAAACACCAGTTCAAATATAAGTGCATGTCCTTTTGTTGAAACTGTGGGTTGACAAGTAAATCATTGCACACTACTTCGCAAGCATAGATCGGGGTAATGGTGTGTTTGCACCTACCCTCTTGAACTATATTTCGTTCTTGTTTCTATTTCTCAAATAGGCATAATTGTTCATCATTTGCATTAAGAAGTAAACATTGTAGATTACAAATACACCCAAGTAAATCTAGCTTGGTGCAAACACACCATTACCTCGATCTATGATTGCAAAGTAAACATTGTAATGCCAATATCCAATCTATTTCACTAAAGGAACTACTTGTCGACCTTCTTCATCCCACCTAAGCTCAATTTGAATTGCATCCTAATCTATTCGAAAATCCTAAATATACAAAATGGTAACAATTGAATTAAAACTACAAAACTAAGTTATAGACAACCAATATGATGACAAGAGTTGATTTGGGACCACACGAAGAGAGGGGACCGGAGAAAGGGGCGGCGACACTTCGAGGGGCGCCGAAGGTGTGGTCAGGTTGACCACAGGCGAATGAGGACGCACATAATACATGCAGAATGTCAAGATCTATTGTCACACATTGTACATACCTATTCCAACAGCATCAGAGCCCCTCATGATTTTGAGTTTCCGGCAGATAGAGGTAAAATAACTGCAAAGGAACAAACAAGGTCAGCACTTGCATCTTGAGTGGTATCTTGTACTGATATGAAGCTAATACATGGTAATCAGTTTACCAAGATATAGAACAGATATGTTCAATACCTACACCATAAGTACATTATGCATTTTTTCATCCTTTTGTTATTTGCATGTCACCGTAGCTAGTTGAGGAAAAATTAACACTACAACGAGCTACTGATGGTATAACGTAATGCATTCACAAGTGGAGAAATAATGTGAACGGTATTCTTTTCATAGTCATATAATATGTCAATAACATTAACAACAAATAAACTAAACTTTGTTGGGTTGGTCCCAATCGATTCAGTTATGGACCGAGTCGATCCTATCCTATCATAATGTGCCCTGATCAGGGGGCGTAACAACCTATTGGTTGTGGCTCCCTCTCGCACCGTGCATATAAAAGGGAAGAGCAACCGGTACGGGATCCAATGTTCGCTGTTACCAACTCTTCCCCACACGAAAACACTAATCTGATCTATTCTATTCCGCAGTTAGTGAAGGGAAGCCTGCCACCACACCTCACTGCCCCTGTGTGAGACTGTGAGGGTTCCTCTCTGTCGGTAGGCAAAAGAACCGCCCTAATGGTGAGCTCCTCCAACCCTGAAGATAATCTACTCTATGATTTAAGCATACAGAGGCTAGGGTTAAGGGCAAGGTCTATAGTTATATTGAAAGTAATATATGACAATATAAAGGTACTTACTCCCAGGGAAGATCACCGACAAGCATCCAGTCTGCATCCTTATCCTCATATGTAAGGACATACTCCTGATCTTTGAGGGCATCCACCTTTGAGCCATTAGTCAGCCTGTCTTTGCTCGATGATTTATGCAGACCACTTTGACCTTTAAAATCACAGGCTAAGTAAATATCCTTGTGAAAAAATATACTATGCAAAAACTGTTCAGTGATTTGTATGGCATTTAGTTTCTGTTCACACATTAATGATTATTTGTTAGGCCATGACCGTGAAAACTGTGCGTGTGTCCCAATTACTTGTCCGTTAGTAGAGCTACACAGAACTACGATAAAAAAAGAGCAGTGCAGCCAAGTCAGGTGGAGTTCGTGGCATGATAAGCAGAAATATCTCGCTGTGCACAAAATGACTGTATGTTTTGTATTGTGCATGGTGTTTGTTTATGATTATACATGCATAACACATCAATGTATGAATGCTATCTTCATACAAGTCTTATGAATCTTTGTTTCAAGAAAGCAACTTTTATTCGACAAAATTATTCAAACTCCTACTTATTTGTAGTATTAAATCCTAGTACATCACAATGGATCCAATCGACAAGCTTCAAAAAATGTCCGTGAATGCAACATACAAGAGGGAAAAGCATGGAACAGAGGCATAGAACCGAACACCACTCACCAGCGATGAAGCAGCTGAACAACTTCTTGAGCGCTAGGGAGAGGTCCTCATAGCTGGAGTACATCTTGATGTCCACCTTCCTGAGGTAGGGGCGCCATCCATGCTCACCTTCACGTACATGGGCCTAGCTCCGGACGCGGCCTCCTCCGGCAGCGCCTTGCTCCTGGAGGCGGTCGCGGCGGCGAGGGTATTCTTCCGGTAGTTGCGCACGGGCGGCCATCCAACCACCTGCGCTCTGCACGGATCGAGAGCGCACCGCATCGGTCACCCGCCCCGGTGGGGTCCAGCGGCCTCCGAAGATATCGAGGTCCGGCAGGAACAGGGACTCGACGGCGAGGTCGGGAGGAGGAGCGCGACGCGGGGGCCTGCTGCTGCGCCGCCATCTTTGCCTCCGGCGTCGCCGTTGTCGTCATGGAGCCCACGGGCTCGGTCACCTCGAGGTCGCAAGCCGCAAGGCCAGAGGCGAACCTCCGTGTGGCGGTGGGCGGTGTAGATGGCGCGATGGCTACACAAGTGCGGATGATCGAGGGAGGAGGGCGCCCCCTATCCTTATCTAGGCAGAGGTTGCGGAGGGCGGCTGCCGTGGCCGGGTCAGCAGGCATGTGGAGGTTGTTGGGAGGGATGCAGCTGGGGCATGCGGGGGAGAGGGCGGACGCGGCGTGCGAATGGCGATGGGAAAGGAGGTGGAGGTCGGCGGCGTAGGTGGAGTGTTTCGTGGATGCGGCTGACGGATCACGATGGGCGCGGCAGGAGCAGGCAGATCAAGCGAGGTCGAGGTCGAGGGCGTCGCCGAGGTAGGGAGGACGGGCGGGGAAGAGCCGAGCGAGAGCGAGGGCGGGCGTCCATGCGCGAGTAGTGGGGAATCCAGAGAAGCTGGCATGGATGGCGTCGGATGGTTGAGGAGTATTGCGGTGCGTGCGGCGGAGGATGCAGGGTACGCCGAGACGGGCGTCATGGGCGGGTGGGTGGGATGTGACAGGGGCGTGGGAAGAGGAGAGGCATGGCTTGCGTGCGGAGCGCAGGCTTGCGCGCGGAGGGGAGGCGGGGGCGGTCTACAATAGACTCTTAATAGTTAGTAGAGATAAGAGAAAGAAGCCAGAGGCCTAACTCTATATCATGTGTCTCGTGTGTTCCTCTGTCATGCTTCTAGTAAGGAAGACGGATCCTCTACAACTTTTCGTGCCTCTATTGCTGACGGGAGAGAAGGGAGCGGATCTAGTGATCCACGGTAACATAGTTCTCAACACGTTATCAGCACGCTCTACATCGACGTTGCTGCGAGATCACTGCATCAACTCTTCGTCAAGTCGACAGGTCTCTCGGCCTAGCCGAACTGTCCTATGCGACAGTTTTCTATTCTCCCTCTATGCAATCAAGAGGTACGAAATTGCAACGACTATTCTTGATCTGTTCATCGAAAGAGAGAGCCGAGATAGCGGGTACCGGTGGCTAGTGAGTCCAAGCTGTACATCACGCTGGTCTAGGGCCTCCCCGAATCGCGTGGCCTCCACCGCAGCACGCTCGAGGCCATGTGCCTTCGTAACTGCCACCACACTCGGGTGATTCCCTCCCAAAGAGGCAAATATCATCGACGAGGCATTTCCTCAGTCGAACGTCGGCCTCGGCCTGGCACGCCACCTGCAGTCGCTGCTCCTGCGCGTTCTCGCGATGGGGATCTATGCTACGCCGCACGCCAACTCGTGCTGGACGCCACGTCGCCACGGGGCAGCTCCTGTTTGCAGCAGCCACGAGCAGGCCAGGGACGGTGTCCTCGCAGACGGATTTGACAGCCCGGATCTCGCGATCCCCCTGTTTCCCACAGCATCCGTGTTGTAGAGTTTCATGGATCCGTACCCACGAACCAGCGCAGGCCGCCGCGCGTCACCCGCTGCCCTTCGAGATCCAAAGGAAGGTGAGCGACCGAATGGGCCCACCATCCTTCTTTGCCGACCGGTGGTGGCGATGGCAAGTCTCATGACTACGTGGACCTTCTGTGTGCGCTCACGTGCGAGTGCTCACGATCTGCACCCTGCTTCAAGCAACCACCTTTCGCTTATTCCTCAGTCTGGCCACCGTGCACGCGCAACTGCCTGCGCAAGACCCGCGCATGCATCACAAGATGCACTGGCAACGGATGGGCAAATAAAACCTCGTGGCCGACGGGTTCGGAGGACTGGTGGGTCCCAAAGCTGCCCTGCTGTGCACGCACGCATGACGTTTCCACCTTGCACATGTACGTATGAAAACATCATTGCTTCTGCGAACTCGTGCATGTTGTGCTAGTGGCAGGCAGGAAAAGAAAAGAAATAAGGTCCTGTTAAATTGATAGACTTTTGTATAATTTTCATTTTTACGCATGCTACATTTTATTTGGTCTATTTGTTTTCATTTGCAAATAATAAATAGAATATAACATGTTTTATGTCGTAGTTTCCACTTTAATTAATTATTTCCCATAGTAAATAATTATTAGAAAGATGCATGCTTAAATATAGGTGTCGGGTACCGAAATTAGGGGTACCCCTACCACTCCTAATCATGGCTGGTAAACACCTTCAGGGCAAACCCTAAAGACTGACGGCTCGGGTCAAAGTCAAAGCTTCGTCTACCAAGGGACACGGTCTCACCCCGCCCGAGCCCGGTCTCGGGTGGAACAGTGGTCCCGGACGAGTCCACGCCTCGCCCGAGGGTCTGTTCGGACAGTGAGTGCACCCTCGGCTCCGCCAAAGACGAGCCTTGTCGTGCAAGCGACTTTGGCCAAATCGCCTTACCAGCCGACCGTGTTGCATGCGTATTTAATGCTGGGGTCGCCTGACACCTTATTGACACGCGCACCTCAATCGGCAAGGTCGAAGTGACCGCAGTCACTTCGCCCTTTCACTGACCGATCTGATAGGAAAACAGCGCCACCCGCCCTGCTCCGGCTGCTGTGCCAACCACCCGGGCAAAACCGACAACGGTCGAGTTCAGCCTCGGGCTCAACAAGAAGCTCCGCCTGGCCCGACCCTAGGGCTCGGCCTCAGGAAGAAATCTCCGCCTCGCCCGACCCCAGGGCTCGGCCCCGGCCTCGGGAAGAATCACGTCCTCGCCCGACCCTGGGTCTCGGCCCCAGCCTCGGCCTCGGAGGAGTCGTCGCCTCGCCCGACCTCAGGCTCGGATCAACCACACCACGAGGGATGCATCATTACCTTACTCCTAGCTAGCTCAAGCTATGAAGGAACAAGACCGGTGTCCCATAAAGCTTACCCCGATAACAGGCGATGGTGGTTTCCCGCATGCAACCATGACGTCGGTGGTCCTCAAGCCCCCTACGGAAGCAAGGAGACGTCAGCAAGATCCATGCAGCGCCAACAGCTGTACTGCTACAGGGTCCAAGGCACTTCTCCGATGGTCACGATACTACCTCTACAGGACTTGAGACGTCCCCCCGACGGCCACGTTGTTATCTGTACAGGGCTCAGGGCACTTCCCTGCCAGCCACGTTAGCTCCCAGCTACACCCCATTGTACAGCTGGGCATCTCCTTACGTCTATAAAAGGGGGTGTCCAGGGCCCCACGAGGGAAAGGGGACGAAAGGGGGAGCGAGAGTACGAAGGGACGAGCATACGAACGTACGAAGCATACGTACGCACGGCAGGAGAAGACGAGCAGGGGTCGGACCCTCTCTCTCTCGCTCTCTACTACTCGCCCTCTCTCACTCTCACTCTCTCGCAACGCTTGTAACCCCTACTACAAGCACCCTGGTGCAGGATAATACAAGGCTCATTCCCCCACTTGTCTTCCATCTCGCACCAACCCATCTGGGCAGGGGCACGCAGCGACAAATTTACTTGTCGGTCCAGGGACCCCCCGGGTCCGAAACGCCGACAGTTGGCACACCATGTAGGGGCCTGCTGCGTGTTAACGAACACTTTCCTGTTGAGTTCCAGATGGGTAGACTTCAGCAACCTCTTTAGCCCGGGACAGTGCTCCGCTTCGGGAGTCTCGAGTTCATGTCCCTCGACGGCAGCTACGACATGGTACTCCTCCCTCTGCGGCACGACGACAACGACAGTCAACGGCTCGCCCGGCGGAGGCGACCTCCATGACGGCATCTCCCCGCGGCGGAAGAGGAACACTTCGGTCGTCCCCGCCACCCTCCTCGCCGGAGGAGACGGAGACGGGGCAACCATGGCCACGCAGGAGGCGGCACCTTATCGGCTGTCGAACCAGAGCGAGCCGATAATGCCGGCACTCCTCCGGGGGACATGTCGGGTGTTGTCCTCGCGCCTGGGACAACGGTGAGCGCCGCTTCCCCGCAACGAGCCGGCCCCAAGCGAACCAACGACGCCAGCACCCTCGCAAAGGACCTGCTGGGCGTCACCCTCGTACCTGAGATGACGGTGTGTTCCATCCCCGACGTGACTTCACCACCATCCATCGATCAAAAGGTACCGTCCGTATTCCACCCTGTTCCCTTTCGATTCAGCTTCGATCCACCTAGCGACCCCGCTACGGTGAGCGCTTTCGTAAAGGCGTATCCAAACCTTCCGGGGTACCATATGTGGTCGACCTGGGACCGACTGACAGCCGTCTCAACCTCCAGACCGGCGGGTTCCGAGGAAGAGGACAACCCCGACTTTGGTTGGGATTTCTCTGGCCTCGATGACCCCGGTGCCATGCGGGACTTCATGTCCGCATGTGACCACTACCTCTCCGATTGCTCTGACGATTGCCATGGCCTTGACGATGAGGGTTACGGCCCAAGTCGCGAATGTTTCCACGTCGATCAGGGGGATCATGACGAAGGCAACCGCCTCGGTATGCCGGAGGTTGACGATCCCCCTGGGCCCGCATCTCGCGTTGACATCCTACGGGAGCTAGTTGTGGTCCCAGTCCCTGCGGGGGGTCGGGACACACAGCTCGAGCAAATCCGAGAGATGTAGGCCCGGGTCGACGGGGAAGCAGGGCGGCTTGTGCAGCTCCGATAGAACATCGAACAGGAGTGGGCAGGCCGAACACTCGCCGGAGGAGCCTGTCATCGGGCTCGGGACGTCTAGCGCTGCATCGTCGACAATGCCAGGGCAGCACTGCCCCCGTCCGTCAGCGGGTCCGGCCAGGATCTAGCTGCAGCGGCGATGCTACATCGAACCATGCCGGAGCCATCCACCACCGAGGGACGGTGTATCCAGGGCGAACTCAAGGATCTCCTGGAAGGCGCCGCAGTTCGACGAGCCGAGAGCTCCACCTCCCGGAGGCAAGCTGACCCCTCGGAGCATCATGCGACGTCCTCCCGACGCATGCGGGAGGCCTCGATCCATCCCGAGCGCACGTGGGACGAGGCACCTGCCGCCCGGGATCGCCTCAGCAACGAGCATCACCATCGCGACCATCGAGCCTGCCTCGAAGAGAAGGTGCGCCGAGGCTACCATCCCAGGCATGGGGGACGCTGCGACAGCGAGGAGGATCGGAGTCCCTCGCCCGAGCCACCCGGTCCACGAGTCTTCAGCCGGGCCATACAACGAGCGCCGTTCCCCGCCCGTTTCCGAGCCCCGACTACCATCGCCAAGTACTCGGGAGAGACGAGGCCGGAGCTGTGGCTCGCGGACTACCGACTGGCATGCCAGTTGGGAGGGGCGGACGATGATGACCTCATCATCCGTAATCTACCCCTTTTCCTCTCCGACGCTGCCCGGGCCTGGCTAGAGCATCTGCCTCCTGCGCAGATCTCCGACTAGGACGACCTGGTCAAGGCTTTTGCGAGAAATTTCCAGGGCACGTACGTGCGCCCTAGGAACTCATGGGATCTCCGAAGCTGCCGCCAGCAGCCTGGGGAATCCCTCCGAGAGTACATCTAGTGGTTTTCAAAGCAGCGCACCGAGCTTCCTAACATCACTGACTCGGACGTCATCGGAGCTTTCATCGCCGGCACCACTTGCTGAGACCTGGTGAGCAAACTGGGGCGCAAGACTCCCACCAGGGCGAGCGAACTAATGGACGTCGCCACCAAGTTCGCCTCGGGTCAGGAGGCGGTCGAGGCCATCTTCCGGAAAGACAAGCAGCCTCAGGGGGAGCCGAAGGAAGACGCCTCCGAGGCGTCCGCCCAGCGTGGCACGAAGAAGAAGGCCAAGAAGAAGGCGCAAGCGAAGCGCAACGCCGCTGACGCGAATCTTGTCGCTGTTGCCGAGCATAGGAACCCTCGGAAGCCCCCTGGAGGGGTCGGCGCGTTCGACAAGATGCTCAAGGAGCCATGCCCCTATCACCAGGGTCCCGTCAAGCACACCCTTGAAGAATGTGTCATGCTCCTGTGCTACTTCCATAAGGCCAGGCCCCCGGTGGAAGATGGCAAGGGCCAAGGCAACAACAAGAAGGAGGACGGCAAGGAAGAGGAGTTCCCCGAGATCCACAACTACTTCATGATTTACGGCGGGCAGGTGGCGCATGCCTTGGCTCGGCACCGCAAGCAGGAGCGCCGGGAGGTCTGCTCGGTAAAGGTGGTAGCGCCAGCCTACCTAGACTGGTCCGACAAGCCTATCACCTTCGACCGAGGCGACCACCCCGACTTCGTGCCAAGCCCAGGGAGGTACCCGCTCGTCGTCGATCCGATCATCGGCAACGTTAGGCTCTCCAAAGTCCTCATGGATGGGGGTAGCAGCCTCAACATCATCTACACCGAGACCCTGGAACTCTTGGGGGTTGATCGGTCCGAGGTCCGGGCCGGTGCCGCACCCTTCCACGGGATCGCACCTGGAAAGCGTATCCTGCCCCTCGGGCGGATTGACTTGCCCGTTTGCTTCGGGGCTCCCTCCAACTTTCAAAAGGAAACCCTCACCTTCGAGGTGGTCAGGTTCCGAGGGACCTACCACGCGGTGTTGGGAAGGCCGTGCTACGCCAAGTTCATGGCCGTCCCCAACTACACCTACCTCAAGCTCAAGATGCCGGGCCCAAACGGGATCATCACCGTCGGATCCATGTACCGCCACGTGTACGAATGTGACGTGGAATGCGTGGAGTACGCTGAGGCCCTCGCCGAGTCCGAGGCCCTCATCGCCGACCTGGAACGCCTCTCCAAGGAGGCACCCGACGTGAAGCGGCACGCTGGCAACTTCGAACCAGCCGAGGCGGTTAAGTCCGTCTCTCTCAACCCCAGCAACGACGCCAACAAGAAAGTCTGGATTGGCTCCGAGCTCGACCCGAAATAGGAAGCAGTGCTTGTCGACTTTCTGCGCGCAAACGCCGAAGTTTTTGCGTGGAGTCCCTCGGACATGCCAGGCATACCAAGGGATGTCGCCGAGCACTCACTGGACATCAGAGCTGGAGCCCGACCCGTGAAGCAGACCCTGCGCCGTTTTGACGAAGAAAAGCGCAGGGCCATAGGCGAGGAGATCCACAAGCTACTCGCGGCAGGGTTGATCAAAGAGGTATTCCATCCCGAATGGTTAGCTAACCCTGTTCTTGTAAGGGAGAAGGATGGGAAATGGAGGATGTGCGTAGACTACACTGGTCTAAACAAAGCATGTCTGAAGGTTCCCTACCCTTTGCCTCGCATCGATCAAATTGTGGACTCCACTGCTGGGTGCGAAACCCTATCATTCCTCGACGCCTACTTAGGCTATCACCAAATCAAGATGAAAAAGTCCGACCAGCTCGCGACTTCTTTTATCACACCTTTTGGCATGTACTGTTACACTACAATGCCATTTGGTTTGAGGAATGCAGGTGCCACCTACCAGAGGTGCATGAACCATGTGTTCGGAGAACACATCGGTAGAACGGTCGAGGCTTACGTTGATGACATCGTTGTCTAGACGAAGAAAGTCTCCGACCTCCTCTCTGACCTTGAAACGACATTCAAGTGTTTGAGAGCTAAAGGCGTGAAACTCAATCCCGAGAAGTGTGTCTTCGGAGTCCTCCGAGGCATGCTCCTAGGGTTCATCATCTCCGAGCGGGGCATAGAGGCCAACCCGGAGAAAATCGCGGCCATCACCAACATGGGACCGATAAAAGATTTGAAAGGAGTACAGAGGGTTATGGGATGCCTTGCGGCTCTAAGCCATTTCATCTCATGCCTTGGCAAAAAAGGATTGCCCCTGTACCACCTCTTAAGGAAGACCGAGCGCTTCACTTGGACCCCCGAGGCCGAAGAAGCCCTCGGGAACTTGAAGGCACTCCTTACAAATGCACACATCTTGGTGCCCCCCGCTACAGGAGAAGCCCTCTTGATCTACGTAGCCGCAACCACTCAGGTGGTCAGCGCCGCGGTCGTAGTCGAGAGACGAGAAGAAGGGCATATACTGCTCGTCCAGAGGGCAGTCTACTTCATCAGCGAAGTGCTTTCCGAGACCAAAATCCGCTACCCGCAGATCCAGAAGCTGCTCTACGCAGTGATTCTGACCCGGCGGAAGCTGCAACACTACTTCGAGTCTCACCCGGTGACTGTGGTGTCATCCTTTCCTCTGGGAGAGATCATCCTGTCCCGAGAGGCCTTGGGTAGGATAGCGAAATGGGCAGTGGAACTCATGGGCGAAACACTTTCATTCGCCCGTCGGAAGGCCATAAAATCCCAAGTCTTGGCCGACTTCCTGGCTGAGTGGACTGACACCCAGTTACCAACGACTCCAATCCAACCCGAGCTTTGGACCATGTACTTCGACGGGTCGCTGATGAAAACTAGAGCAGGCGTGGGCTTGCTCTTCATCTCACCCCTCGGAAAACATCTTCACTGCGTGATCCGCCTTCATTTTCCGGCATCAAACAACGTGGTCGAGTATGAAGCATTGGTTAATGGGCTGCGCATCATCGTCGAGCTAGGGGTTCGGCGCCTCGACGCTTGTGGTGACTCACAGCTTGTCATTGACCAAGTCATGAAGAACTCCCACTGCTACGATCGGAAGATGGAGGCCTACTGCGACGAAGTTCGACGCCTGGAAGACAAGTTCTACGGGCTGGAACTCAACCACGTCGCCCGATGATTCAATGAGACTGCGGATGAGCTGGCTAAATAGCCTCGGGGCGGACAACGGTTCCCCCGGACGTCTTCTCCAGGGATATACATCAACCCTCTGTCAAGACCGACGACACGCCCGAGATACCCTCGGCCAAGCCCGAGGAAGCCTCGGCCGAGCCCGAGGTGCCCTCGGCCGCCGAAGGTGAGGCCCTGCGCGTCGAGGGAGAGCGGAATGGGGTCATATCAGTCCCGAACTGGCAGACCCTATACCTGGAATATCTCCTCCGAGGAGAGCTGCCCCTCGACAAGGCCGAAGCTCGGCGACTGGCTTGGCGTGCCAGGTCGTTCGTTTTGCTGGGTGATGAAAAGGAGCTCTATCACCGCAGTCCCTCGGGCATCCTCCAGCGATGCATCTCCATCGCCCAAGGACAAGTGCTGTTACGAGAAATACACTCGAGGGCTTGCGGCCACCATGCAGCACCTCGAGCCCTCGTGGGAAATGCCTTCCGACAAGGCTTCTACTGGCCAACCGCGGTGGCCGACGCCACTAGGATTGTACGCTCCTGCCGGGGGTGTCAATTCTACGCAAAGCAGACACGCCTGCTCGCTCAGGCCCTACAGACGATACCCATCCCCTGGTTGTTTGCTGTGTGGGGTCTGGACCTCGTCGGTCCCTTGCAGAAGGCACCCGGGGGCTTCACGCACCTGCTGGTCGCCATCGACAAATTCTCCAAGTGGATCGAGGTCCGACCCCTAACCAGCATCAGGTCTGAGCAGGCGGTGGCGTTCTTCACCAATATCATCCATCGCTTTGGAGTCCCGAACTCCATCATCACCGACAATGGCACGCAGTTCACCAGAAAAAAGTTCCTGGACTTCTGCGAGGACCACCACATCCGTGTGGACTGGGCCGCCGTAGCTCACCCCATGACGAATGGGCAGGTGGAGCGTGCCAACGGTATGATTTTGCAGGGACTAAAGCCCAGGATCCACAACGACCTTAACAAGTTTGGCAAGTGGTGGATGAAGGAGCTACCCTCGGTGGTCTGGAGTCTGAGGACGACGCTGAGCCGTGCCACGGGTTTCACGCCGTTCTTTCTAGTCTATGGGGCCGAGGCCGTCCTCCTCATGGACTTAGAATATGGCTCCCCGAGGACGAAGGCGTACGACGACCGAAGCAACTAGATCAGCCGAGAGGACTCGCTGGACCAGCTCGAAGAAGCTCGGGATGTTGCCTTACTACATTCGGCGTGGTATCAGCAGTCTCTACGATGCTACCACGCCCGAAGAGTTCGACCCCGAGGCTTCCAAGTGGGAGACTTGGTGCTTCGGCTGTGATAGGACGCCCGAGGGCGCCACAAGCTTACTCCCCCCTGGGAAGGGCCATTCATCATCACCAAGATCTTGAAGCCCAGAACATACAAGCTGGCCAACGATCAAGGCGAGGTCTACAGCAACGCTTGGAACATCGAACAACTACGTCGCTTCTACCCTTAAAATGTTTCAAGTCATTCATGTTCCTCGTTTTTACGCGCTTAAATAAAGTCTAACCGTCAAGGAAGGGTCAGCCTTGCCTCAGCCAAGCCCGACCCTCCCTCGGGGGCTAGAAGGGGGAACCCCTCTGCGTCAAAATTTTCCTCAAAAAAGTTTTCTACAGAAAACAACTTTCGTGCTTTCTACAGAAAACAACTTTCGTGCTTTCAACTATGTCGATAGCAGGGCCCTAAAAACGACGAGAGTACACGTAAGTGGCAAGGCCGACTGAGCCGAGGGACTCCTACGCCTTCGGGATACGGATACCTCACTCATCACCTTCTGCGAAAAGTAACTCACGCTCGGATAAGCGATCCTGCTACCAAACAAGTCCTAACGCTCGGGTAGAAAATGACTTTCGTGCATTTTTCGACTATATCGATAGCAGAATCCAACGAACTGGTGAGAGAGCACGTAAGCGGCAAGGCCGACCGAGCCGAGGGACTCCTACGCCTCCGGGATACGGATACCTCACTCATCACCTTCCGCGAAAAGTAACTCTCGCTTGGATAATGCGATTCTGCTGCTGACGAACAAGTCCTAAGTGCTCGAAACAAGAGGAAAGAAAACGCAGCTCTATAATCTGAATGCTAAATATGTTTAGGCCTCGGTGGCCGCAACAAACATACGCATACTTCAGACGAACTGTTCATGCAGGCTCAAACATCAGCAGGGGGAGGAGCGGCACTCTCGGCGTCGTTTCCACCCTCGACGGAATCTGGCCCAGCCTCAGACAGCGATGCGAGCAGGCACCACGGCCAGCTGCTCCGAAGCCCCAGCCGGCCGCCCCCCGAGGATCTCAGCCCGGCTCACGGCCTCGGTGGCTTGGCTCCGGGATTGGCCCTGCTCGCAGGTGATTTGGCCAAACCCCAGCTACCGCTGCTGCACCTTCTCGGCCTGGGAAGCCGCCTGCTCCCGCGCCGAGAAAGCCTCTGTCCGAGCTAACATCGCCTCTGTCCACGCCACCGCTGCCTTTAGCTTCGGCTCGTCGCAGAGCAGCCGAAGGTTCTAAAACCAAGCAAGAGAGGCTTTAAGCGGCAAGGCCGACCGAGCCGAGGGACTCCTACGCCTCCGGGATATGGATACCTCACTCGTCATCTTCCGCGCAAGGTAACTCACACTCGGTTAAGTGGTTCGGCCACCGACAGGCAAGTCCTAACGCTCGAAATGAGGAAGAAGCACAACTTTATACTCGAATACCCAAATGTTCAGGCCTCAACAACCACAAAGAACAAATACATATGCTTGGGGTAACTATGCTACATAGACTTAGACGTCGGCAGGACCCTCGGCGGTTCTCCCGGCCTACAACAAATGTTTAAGTCCTTGAAGCAGTTACATTTTGCTCAGGCAAAGACCCAGTATATTCCCATACAAACGGGTCTCCGGTTCCGATCCCGCGGGTATGAACAACCTCCACACCAGGGGGCCCGCAGGATAACAAACTCCAAAGCGGCTCGCCGGTGACCTCTGCAGCAGCAGAGACAACGACCTCCACCTCGGGCGGCTAAATAGCAGCAGCGATGACCTCAGGACAGACGCTGCTGTGAAAAGGCCCTCACCCACATCCCCACACGAGGGGCGAGGACAAGCCGTTAAGGCCGAGGAGTCGGAGGGCACCATCCGTGGGGATCAAACCCACCGACAACGCACCGGCGAACAGCGGCCGCCCCAAAGCGCACCGGCAGGTCCTCACTCTCGTCCTCGCCAAAGCCGTCCTAGAACACGAGTACCGCCCTCGCGGCGTACGACATGCTGGGCGACCCCCCGGTGCAGCTGACGGTGCGAGGAGGACCTGGACGTGGCCGGCCCGCGCGCGGCACGACCGCCGCCTGAGTGGAGGACGGAAAGCTACACCCTGGCCAGGGAGCAGCAGTTCGCCTTCCCCCGCATGGCTGGAGGACGCTTCCGCAGGGTTGGAGGATGCCCTTCTCCCCCAAACGCTGGGGGAAGAAAAGGGTCACCGACCCACGCGGAGGCAACCCCCCACTCGGTGCGCTCCTCCGCCTCAGCCCGGATGACGAAGATCCTTGAAGCTGAGGGCGGGGCAGAGGTCGCAGCCCGACTTGCTTCTCCCCACCACCAGGCTGGTGGTCATCCCTACGGATGACCATTGGTAAGGGAATGCAGCCGGGCTGCATGACAAAAATCCTTGAAGCCGAGCGGTGGCTGAAGAGCGCCAATCTCCACGAGGCTGCGCTCCTCCAACGACAGCAAGAGCAAGGCGACGCCGGTGCACCCCATCCGGGGGCTCGAAAGGTGGAAGGGCGCAACACATGAAGGAAGAACGAAGGCATGGCCACTGCCCGGGGGATCGATCCCCTTTTATAGGCAGACCTCCTCACTTGCACCCCTTAGCGTCACGGGCAAAGTCTCCACCGACGTGCTCCAGGGTTCTCCCCCTACAACACGGGGGTTGGGCCCCACACGTCGTGCGAACTGACTCGAGACGCGAGGGAGGCAAACCGCCGCACGCAAGGCATGAAACCACCCTGCGGTTATAAGCGTTCCCTCATCCTCGCCGGAACCAGCAAACGAGAGGGCGAGCCGCCTCACAAGGGAGCATGCGACCGCACCACGGTTATGCACCCTTTCGGCTTCGTCATTTCCGGTGGACCAGCATGAAGGCCCGGTCCCACCTACCATGCAATCGGCGCGATGGTCACTACGTGCGAGGAAACTGCACCACCACCTACGCCAATGTCGCGTCTTCTCGACTGCGGAACCAATGCCGCGACTCAAGGCGGCCCCGCGCGTGACCCAACAGCGCCAATTGGCTGCAGCGGTCATGGGTCAGTCAGCCGCGGGCGTAGGCACGACAGTTGATGTGGCCAAAAGCGGACCGGCAATGACTGCTGCAACAGACGGGCGAAAGCAGCGGTCAAATCACCCCTAGGCTCGTGTCCTTTCCTGAAGCAGCGGGAGAGCCCTCTCCCACGGCGTAAGAACGACGCGCCCGTGCCCCGTTCCTCGAACGGCCCGCACACGCGCAATAGACGGCTCGCGAATCGCCCGTCCCGTCGCATTAACTCCCTGGCAGAGCAAGCGACACCGCTGGCGGGCGAAGCGGGCAACGTTTCACCTCTGCCATAAAGGCCGCGTCAAAAAGGTGCGCCACGATTTTCAAATTCATATCCTTTTCTGTTTCCTCTCTCTCTCTCTTGACACAGGGACCGAGAAAGGGGATATTTTGAAAGGGATCCTTCCCCACGAAGGAAGCGGGCCCCCGAGCCCTCCTACTGATCAGGGGTTCAAAGGCTGGCCCCTCGAAAGGGTTCGACAGCCGCCCCAGAGCACCCGAGCTCCACGCCCATTACTGATCAGGGGTTCGAAGGCTGGCCCCTCAGAAGAGTTCGACAGCCGCCCCAGAGCACTCGGGCTCCACGCCCACTACTGATCAGGGGTTCGTAGGCTGGCCCCTCGAAGGGGTTCGACAGCCGCCCCAGAACACGCAGAGTGAGGGATGACCCTAGGTACGTCCGATACATGGCCGAGGCTCGGGCTACACTCCCGAGGTACCCTAGGACATTTCCGAGACGAGCGGGAACGACTCGTAATGGAATCCCACTGGAGGGAGGCATCGAGCCCTCGGACCCTGTCGAAAAGGGGCCGGGTCCAGCGAATCACCTGCATGTACTTTTGGAGTGTGCCTCTGGGCCACTAGCCGACCCTTAACGAATGGGGCACGGGCATCCACTCGGATCACCCGTTAGCAGCTCACCGGAAACACCATGATCGGTGCCCTCCGAGGGTAACATGGCGCTTTCCCCCTTCCTCCTTGCGGAAAGGCGACGAAGGGGCGTATAATAAAAGTCGAGATAGTCCTTGATCGTCCTCTCGCTCCGTGCAGAGGCTCGGGGGCTGCTCTCGCACCCGGCTACGGCCAAACTGTTGACAGCGTCAATGAACCAGCTCAAAAACTCGGAACCTGATCATGCACCCGAGCTACGGCCAGGCCACATGAGGGAACGATAGGATCGGCCGAAACATCTCGAAAAGCGTTAAGACCTCAAAGGAGTCAAACCACTCCTCCGAGGCCTCGGGGGCTACACCCGGCGGGTGCGCTCACGTGCACCTGTCGGAACAAAGTATAACCGAGAAAGGCCGGTCCCCTCACCAAGAATGCGGCAGAGCCTCAAAGCGAGCATCACCACTCCCCTCGAGGCTCGGGGGCTACTGTCGAGTACCGAAATTAGGGGAACCCCCACCACTCCTAATCATGGCTGGTAAACACCTTCAGGGCAAAACCTAAGGACTGACGACTCGGGTCAAAGTCAAAGCTTCGTCTACCATGGGACACGGTCTCACCCCGCCTGAGCCCGGCCTCGGGCAGAACAGTGGTCCCGGACGAGTCCATGCCTCGCCCGAGGGTCTCTTCGGACAATGAGTGCACCCTCGGTTCCGCCAAAGATGAGCCTTGTCGTGCAAGCGACTTTGGCCAAATCGCCTTACCAGCCGACCGTGTTGCATGCACATTTAATGCTGGGGTCGCCTGACACCTTATCCTGACACGCGCACCTCAGTCGGCAAGGTCGAAGTGACAGCAGTCACTTCGCCCTTTCACTGACCGATCTGACAGGAAAACAGCACCGCCCATCCTGCTCCGGCTGGTATGCCAACCACCCGGGCAAAACCGACAACGGTCGAGTTCAGCCTCGGGCGCAACAAGAAGCTCCGCCTCGCCCGACCCCAGGGCTCGGCCTCAGTCTCGGGAGGAAATCTCCGCCTCGCCCGACCCCAGGGCTCGGCCTCGGCCCCGGCCTCGGGAAGAATCACGTCCTCGCCGGACCCTGGGTCTTGGCCCCAGCCTCAGCCTCAGAGGAGTCGTCGCCTCGCCCGACCTCAGGCTCGGATCAACCACGCCACGAGGGATGCATCATTACCTTACTCCTAGCTAGCTCAGGCTACGAAGGAACAAGACCGGCGTCCCATCAAGCTTACCCCGGTAACAGGCGATGGTGGTTTCCCGCATGCAACCATGACGTCGGTGGTCCTCAAGCCCCCTACGGAAGCAAGGAGACGTCAGCAAGATCCATGCAGCGCCAACAGCTGTACTGCTATAGGGTCCAAGGCACTTTTCCGACGGCCACGATACTACCTCTACAGGACTCGAGACGTCCCCCCGACAGCCACGTTGTTATCTGTATAGGGCTCAGGGCACTTCCCTGCCAGCCACGTTAGCTCCCAGCTATACCCCATTGTACAGTTGGGCATCTCCTTACGTCTATAAAAGGGGGTGTCCAGGGCCCCACGAGGGAAAGGGGACGAAAGGGGGAGCGAGAGGACGAAGGGACGAGCATACGAACGTACGAAGCATACGTACGCACGGCGGGAGAAGACGAGCAGGGGCCGGACCCTCTCTCTCTCTCGCTCTCTGCTACTCGCCCTCTCTCGCTCTCACTCTCTTGCAACGCTTGTAACCCCTACTACAAGCACCCTGGTGCAGGATAATACAAGGCTCATTCCCCCACTTGTGTTCCATCTTGCACCAACCCATCTGGGTAGGGGCACGCATCGACAAATTTACTCGTCGGTCTAGGGACCCCCCGGGTCCGAAACGCCGACAATAGGAAATTGCCTTTTACACATGATGTGTTATGTTTATGTATTATTTCTGGTGTTTATTTTTCTGCTTTATTTCTCGTAGTAGATAATTGGTAGAAATTATTAAAATGTGTGAAGGCTATACTGTGCATACTCAAATCGCTCTAAATATTTGTGTTGCTAAGCTTTTAAACTCATGCCGAGTGATTAAAATGTATAGTGGGTACTCGAACGCGCCGATCAGGCTACATTATTAATCGGCTGAGTTATGGCTTTGGCTGAGCATTGGCTGCACCCTGGCAACATGACACAGTATTTGTGTCGTAAGAACTTGGTTGCGTCATGTGTTTGCTATGTAGCACTCTCATTTAATCAGACAGCTCCCGTTGAGTCAAACCGCTCCTGTCGAGTCGCGTATTTTTTCGCATGCCCTATAGGCACTGTCTCTCTGTCATGATCATCGAGCCACAATTGTGCCTGTTGCACACGTTGCGTGGACTTATCGTGTATCCCGATTACCAAGCCATAATTGTGTCTGTTGCGCTTATTATGAAGGCTTACTGTGTTGTCGTAGCCCTGATGGCCGTACACGTGTTGACACCAAACACTAGAGCTTGTACTCGCGTGGATTGTGGTGGGTTGTTCAAGCCCCTGAAGTCACATTATGTGCAACCTTCATAAACAATTTTGTTTGGCTCTATATTTTATTTGACTATGTTGTGTGGCATTATATATTTATATTGCCAAATGGCCATAATAACTATATCAAGCTATATAGTGCTTGGAAATCTGGGAAATTAAATTGAAATACAATAAAACATAGATAAGTTATTTTTTTGCGCTCTCTCCTCATGCATAAAAGTTTTACCCGAAGTAAACCGAAAATATATTAATGCATGAAAGCCTTTTTGGCATCGAAGACATCATAATTTAAGATTCTATTAGTAAGCAAAAGACCTTACCAAATGAACATGAAGACATCATAATTTAAGATACTATAAATCTCAGTCATACATTTCTCAACTAGATGTTGGCACATTGCTCTCTTAATCGTTGGACGACATGAAGCAAACTCTGAGATAAAAGGACATGTAACCCCTAGCAACACGAAGTTGCAAGTATACCGCAAGGTTATTCTGAGAAATTTTTTATAATGTTTGTGTGAAAAACCATTGTGTGTTCCCGTCGAACCACTTTACTCGTCCTATCTAGGACCTCTATGCTCGTGTTGCATATATCTCTCAGAATTGTAAATACTTATAGTCGCTGAATTGACTTGGGATACTCCTTTGACTGGTATGGTATACAGTAATGAGAGCACCTAAAGGGGGGGGGGTGAATAGGTGATCCTGCAAAATTCAACACTTAATAGCCAATACTTGGTTGTGAAATGTTAGTGATTAAAACCAAGTTGCTAGAGTGTGAACTTCAGAAGAAAGCTAATCACAAAATAAGATGGACACAAGACACAGTGATTTATCTCGTGGTTCGGCCAATGCCTACTTCCACGTTGTGATGACCTCCTTCGGTCAAGGATTGCACTCAATCTCTCTCAAGTGATCCAATGATCAACTTTGAATACCACAACTATCTTCCTTATAGTCTTTCTCCCGTTTGCGAGGAATCTCCACAGATTGGAGCCTCTCGCCCTTACAAGTTTATCACAAGAGAAGCACAGTAGTAAGTGAGAGAGAGAGTAACACACGCAAGACTCAAATCCGCAGCACACACACGCACACAAGCCAAGACTTGAGCTCGAAACACAGCATGGAGAGTTCACAACTCAAATGGAGCTCAAATCACTAACACAATCGATCAAATGCGTGGAGGCGGAGTCTGGGAGTCTTAAGATGCTTAGTGAATGCTTAATGTTCTGCTCCATGAGCCTAGGGTCCCTTTTATAGCCCTAACACAGCTAAGAGCCGTTGGAGATCAACTTGGAAGGCAATTCTTGCCTTCTGCCAAGTGGCGCATCGGACATTCCGGTGCACCACCGAACAGGTCCTGTAGCTGTCCGGTGCTCAATCCCTGTCACACCCGGTTTTGGAAGGTAATCGAATGCGAACCATGTACGTGCCAGGATCAGAACTCACGTACACAACGATTACATAATTGGACATCATCACACAATGCTTGAATTAAATAGCGGAAAGGTACTTAGTTACATCAAGATGTCTGAGACATCCACGGAGTCTAATACATAACCATAGTATTTAACATTAACATCAAAGTGCGGAGTAACAAAATGTAGAAGATAAGCCTACACAGGCAGCTGACTGGGGTTTACCACTAAAATAAACTAGAACTCGTCGTAGTCCTGGAACTCCTCAAAGTCCTCCATGTTACCAGCTTCACCTCCTGAGCACTGAGAACAGTGGGGACAACCTGGGGTAGGGTGGTTGGTAAAGCAAGGGTGAGTACACATCAACGTACTCAACAAATGTCCCGTTTGGCTAAAGTGGACTAGCTGTATGTGCAGTTAAGATTAAGCATTTGTTTTTAGTTGGTCAAGTTTTATTACTATAAGTAGAGCCAAGTTTTAGTAATAATCCAGTCATTACCCAGAGGCACTCCCTCCAAGAGGAAATACCTAAGATCAAAATTATATTCATCATTGCTAATCATCATTATAAAAGTAACCCAAGTTCTTCTAATCGAAGAGGATCCCAAGGCTGCTCATAACCGTGAGCACGACTGATATACCAGTTTCTAACACTCTGCAGAGGTTGCACACTTTACCCACAAGTCATGATTCCATTTCTGCCCGGGGTTCTAGCTTCCCCATTGATCACTACCAAGGTGACCTAGCAGGGTCTCACTACGTAGCCTTTACAAAGTTTTCCCGGAGGTCATAGCCGCACGTTAGGTTTCTCCAGTTTGATAAACATAGTACATCTCCCCAGAGGAAGGGTGACTAACAAAACCAAATCAAAGAATCTCTGCAGCCAGCCTCGGTAGAGCAAGTACTATGCCCGGACCCCATTGACGGCCCTACAGCGAAGCCAACTACTCCTCTAGTTCCTCTAATTAATGAGCTAAGGGAGTCCCATTCCACCCTCTTGGTTGCACTGTTATCCCGGGTTGTCACTCCCCAAACAGGTCCTTACGGAGAGGTACTCAGGAAACAGCCTGAGCCCCCTAAAGTAATCACAAGGACCTCATCGGGATAACATCATCATATCATAAAAGATCACATCATGTTCATTGATTAAGTTAAAACAGTAGCATAAGCTAACCATGATTAACCCAAAAAGGTAAACAAGGGTAAGGTAAATACAGACTAGTCAATCCTTAAGTTTCAATAATGTAATGCGGGACAGTGAATTATAAAGTAAAGTAGGACATGATAGGTCTGAGGACACTTGCCTTCACCAGGTTGTTGCTCAGAGGGATCTTCGGCAACACACTCAGGAACCATGAGCTGCTCGTTGTCTAAGTAAAGCGAGCATACATTCAATACATTTGGAAAGTAAAAATGAACATCACATCACACATGAACAAACATTAGCACACAACTCAAAAAGGCATAGTATTAAGTACAGGGAAATGAGATCAAGTTATAAAATGGACTAATCCTAATTGGAGAATTGATTACTCTCTAAGTGTTTAGGACATAGCTCAAAAAAGGTTAAGTAGTAACTAAACAAGAAAAGATTAAATTATAAGGTGAACTACCCTTATTTAGGAATTTGATTATCTTTTAAGTGTTATCCATAACTACATTCCTAATTCTATTTATGTCATTAAGACCTAAAGATTAAGCCAAAAATAAATCCATGTGATGCATAACACTAATCGCATAAAATTGAATATACTTTACTCCTAGGATTCTCCTTTTATTTATTTCACTAAATAAATAAATCAACATATACTTTAATTCTATATTGTAAGTGTAAAAATTAAAGTATACAGATTACAGTTGGTCATATTTTATTTGAACAGAGAATAATCTTGTGAACATTTTGCAATTTGAACCACTAAATTTGGAGTTCATATGAAAAAGATATGAAATAAACAAGTTTTGAAGTTTGAAATATGAAATTAGGGCTAAATCTGTAATTAATTAAAAGTCGAGGGGGCTATTCTAAAGAAACCAGGGACCTATGCGCTAAAACATAGGACGACGGGTTGATTTCCTAAAACCAGGGGGTTCTTAAGCAAAACAACCACGCGAAGGGGTATCGGGCTCCCTCAACCGTTGGATCAGAAACCGATGGCTGAGGTTAGATCGCGCGGGCGCGGGCACGCAGGCACGACTGACAAGCGGGGCCAGGGCATCAGCGGGTCAGGGTGGGCTGACCAGCCGGGCCTAGGGGCAGAGACAAAGGTGAGGGGGAAGAGAGAAGGGCGGTCAGATCTAGATCGGAGGGCTGGGATTAGATCTACTCGGGTTAAGATTAAACCATCCGATCTCGGGTGGACGGCCGAGATCTAACGGCCAGGGGCTGACTTGGGCGCGGTGGCGCCGCTCGGTCCCGTGGCGAGAGTTCGCCAGAGACGTACAAACCAGCCATGGCAAGGCACTAGAGGCTCGGGGACTAACCTAGGCACAATCAGGGGGGTCTGGCGAACTCGGCCATGGCCTACGCGCTGGCGTAGGGCACCCGAGGGCGCAGACCACGGTGGAGCGGGCTAACGGCGGCGCTGGATTGCTCCAGCGAGCAACCGCGCAAGCTATAGAGCGAGGATAATCAAATTAAGGGCACGGGCAGGTTGCTTACCTTTGGCAGAAGAGCTGGCGTCGCAAAACGACGGTAGAGGCGCAGGGGCTCGACAGGGCGACGGTGGCGGACTCCGGCAACATAAGAAAACGCTCCGGTGAGCATGGACCGGACGAGACAGAGAGGGAGAGGGCACACCAAAGGGTGTCCCGAGCAGCTGGTAGTAAGGTGAAGCTCACCGTGGCACTAGACGGGGCACGGGCGCAACGACGACCACGGAACAGGCGGTGGGCGTCGGCGGGCGGTGGTGGAGCTCTCGGTTCGCGCGGGCAGAGCGAGCGAGAGGGTGAGGGAGCTGGGCAGAGGGCGCAAATGAGAGAGGGGAGGTGGGCGAGCAGGGTGCGGGGCTCAAAAGGGGCACGGGGGCTCGGATGTGGCCGGAGAACGTGCGGTCGTGGGTGCGGGTGCGGCGGGGAGATCATGGGCGAGAGGTTAGAGACGGCTGACAGGTGGGGACGGCGGGACAGAGAGAGAGAGGGAAGAGTGAGCGCGCTGGTTGGTGTCGACAGGCGGGACCCGCCTGTTAGGCACAGGGGACGTGCAGGCGCGCGCGCGCGGGGGCTAGGCTAGATGGGCCGACCTGGGCCGAATTGACCTTTTCTAATTTCTTGGAATTTGTATTGCCTTTTCTATTTATTTTCTCTAGGGTTTTCAATTCAAATTCAAATCAAGTTTCAAATTCAAACCAAATCAAATATGTGCAACAATTCAAAGAATATTTAGGCTCAATATGATGCAACATTCCATGACTCATATGTTTTGGGCAAAATAAATTAAATAATCCCTCACTAATACAACTAACTCTAATTAAAAGAGAAAGAGAGAGAAAACTAGAGAGAGAGAAACTAGAGTGAGATAGAGAAGAGCAACACCTAAATTTGGATGATCATAAGAAAGAAATTTTATACCCCCAAATTCAGGGTGTTACAGACCTATCCCCCTTAAAAGAATCTCGCCCTCGAGATTCAAGGCTGGTTAGCAAAGAGTTTAGGGTACTTGGCTCTCAGATCATCTTCTCTTTCCCAGGTTGCTTCTTCTTCTGAGTGATGGCCTCATTTGACTTTGCACATTCTAATGGTGTTCCTCCGGGTGACTCGATCTGCTGTCTCCAGAATTTGAGTTGGCTTCTCAATGTACGTCAGATCTTCTTGAACTTCAAGGCCTTCCGTTGGCAACTGCTCTTCTGGTATCCGCAAGCATTTCTTCAACTGAGACACATGAAACACATCATGCATCATGGACAGGTTCTCTGGTAAGCTGAGTTGATAAGCCACTTCTCCACGTCTTGCCTGAATCTGATATAGCCCGATATAGCGAGGGGCTAGCTTGCCTTTGACTCCGAACCTCTTGGTTCCTCTAATAGGTGACACTTTCAAGTAGACATAGTCTCCCACTTCAAAACTGAGTTCTCTTCTTCTGGTGTCAGCATAGCTTCGCTGTCTGGACTGCGCTGCCTTCAGATTTTCCTGGACCATTCTGATATTCTCTTCGGCTTCAAGCAAAATCTCTGGACCGAATACCTGCCTTTCGCCGGGTTGGTCCCAATGCAATGGAGTTCTGCAATTCCTCCCATAAAGTGCTTCGAATGGTGACATCTTCAGGCTGGCTTGATAGCTGTTGTTGTAGGAGAATTCTGCATATGGTAGCCTCTTGTCCCATCCTAACTTGTCTTGTAAAGCACAAGCTCTCAACATGTCCTCAAGAATCTGGTTGGTTCTCTCAGTCTGGCCATCTGTCTGCGGGTGATAAGCTGAACTGAACTTCAAGTGTGTACCCAAAGCTTCATGTAGCTGCTGCCAAAAATGAGAAGTAAACTGGGTGCCTCTGTTCGATATTATCTTCTTTGGAATACCATGCAAGCACACAATCCGAGACATGTATAACTCTGCCAACACTGCACTGTTATAGGTGGTCTTGACTGGTATGAAATGGGCCGCCTTTGTTAAACGGTCCACTACTACCCAGATGGAGTCATAACCAGCTCGAGTGCGGGGCAGACCGACTATAAAGTCCATCCCAATCTCATCCCATTTCCATTGTGCAATCTGCAACGGCTGCAACAAACCTGTAGGCCTCTGATGTTCGGCCTTGATCCTCTAACAACTGTCGCATCTGGCCACATACCCTGCTATCTCTCTTTTCATACCGTACCACCAGAATCTCTTCTTCAAGTCTTGTTACATTTTCTCGCTACCAGGGTGTATAGAATACGCTGTCTCATGAGCTTCCTTGAGAATCAGTTCCTGGATCGATTTGATGTCGGGAATGCACAGCCTATCCTTGAACCATACCACTCCTTCGGCGTCTTCACGGAAATCTAGACCTTTCCCATCGATGATTAGCTGTCGGATCTCATTGATCTTCTCATCATCTTTCTGACCTTTCCTGATGTCTTGCTCTAGGGTGGGCTCTAGTTCAATTGCCACTCCTTAAGTGTTATTCAGAAATTCGAGACTCAACCTATCGAATTCCTTTGCTAGCTCGAACGGCATTGGGTGAGCGGCCAACATATTGACTTGACTCTTCCTGCTAAGAGCATCTGCAACCAATTTTGCTTTGTGAAAGGGAAATAGGGTCAAACCTTTTCCTATATGATTTTGGTGGTACAATTGCCCAACACAAACATTTGGACTAACTAGTTTGCTCTAGATTATATGTTCCACAGGTGCCAAAGGTTCACAACAAACCAATACAAAGTTAAAAGAAAGGGTTTAAAACAAAGGAGCAAAGAAAATCGAAGGCTGCCCTGGTCTGGCACACCAGACAGTGTCTGGTGCACCAGGGAGATCAACTCCGAACTTGCCACCTTCGGGTTTCTGGAAATCGCTCTCCGCTATAATTCACCAGACTTTCCGGTGTAGCACTAGACTGTCCGGTGTGCCAGCGGGAGCAACGGCTACTATGCCAACGGTTGACTGCAAAAGTGAATAGTGAACAGTGCGGACTGCGCGCACAGAGTCAGAGCAGGCGCTAGAAGGCGCACCGGACAGTGAACAGGACCTGTCCGGTGCACCATCGGACACTGTCCGGTGGCCCAGTTGTCAGAAGCTCCAACGGTCGAACCCTAACGGTTGGGTGACGTGGCTGGCGCACCGGACAGTGTCCGGTGGCGCACCGAACTGTCCGATGCGCCCGTCGACAGCAGAGTTCCCCAATGGCCATTTTGGTGGGTAGGGCTATAAATACCCCCCAACCACCACACTTCAAGGCATCCAAGTTTTCAGCCAACACATTCAATACAAGAGCTAGTGCATTCAATACAAGACACAAATAGATTGAATCAAAGCCTCTCCAAGTCCCAGATTCCATTCAAAGCAATTAGTGACTAGAGAGAGAGTTTTGCTCGTGTTCTTTGAGCTCTTGCGCTTGGATCGCTTTTCTTCTTCCTCCATTCTTGTTCTCAAGCAACTTGTAATCAAAACAAGAGACACCAAGTTGTGGTGGTCCTTGTAGTGGTCTAAGTGACCCATTTGATTGAAGGGAAAAGCTCACTCGGTCTAGGTGACCATTTGAGAGAGGGAAAGGGTTGAAAGAGACCCGGTCTTTGCGACCACCTCAACGGGGACTAGGCCTTCGAGGGCCGAATCTCGGTAAAACAAATCACCGTGTCACTCTTGCTATTTGCTTGTGATTCGTTTTCGCTCTCTTTCGGACTCAGTTTTATTTCTAACGCTAACCCCGGCTTGTAGTGTGTGCTTAAGTTTATAATTTTCAGATTCTGACTATTCACCCCCTTCTAGGCGACTTTCAATTGGTATCAAAGCCCGGTACTTCATTAGAGCTTAACCGCTCGAAGTGATGTCGGGAGATCACGCCAAGAAGGAGGTGGTGACCGGCGAGAAGCCCGCCACAAGCCATGGGAAGACTCCATCGGGAGAGTCCGGCAACAAGGGGAAGGGATCCCTTACACATACCAAGTCGCATCGGAGCGGCGACAAGAAAAAGAAGATGAAGAAGGTGGTCTACTACGAGACCGACTCTTCGTCGCCATCTACCTCCGGCTCCGACGCGCCGTCCGTCACTTCTAAGTGCCATGAACGCAAGAAGTTTAGTAAGATCCCCTTACGCTACCCTTGCATTTCTAAATGTACTCCATTACTTTCCGTTCCATTAGGCAAACTACCGGTTTTTGACGGTGAAGATTATTGTATGTGGAGTGATAAAATGAGGCACCATCTAACCTCACTCCACACTAGCATTTGGGATGTTGTTGAGTTTAGAGTGCAGGTACCATCCGTAGGGGATGAAGATTATGATTCGGACGAGGTTGCCCAAATCCGACAGTTCAACTCCCAAGCCACTACTATACTCCTCGCCTCTCTAAGTCGAGAGGAGTATAATAAGGTGCAAGGGTTGAAGAGCGCCAAGGAGATTTGGGACGTGCTCAAGACCACGCACGAAGGAGACGAGGTGACCAAGATCACCAAGAGGGAAACAATCGAGGGGGAGCTCGGTCGATTCATGCTCAACCAAGGGGAGGAGCCACAAGCCATGTACAACCGGCTCAAGACCTTGGTGAATCAAGTGCGCAACCTCGGGAGCACAAAATGGGATGACCATGAGATGGTCAAGGTTATTCTAAGATCACTCATTTTTCTTAACCCTACACAAGTTCAATTAATTCATGGTGATCCTAGATACAAGCTAATGTCTCCCAAGGAGGTTATAGGAAAATTTGTGAGCTTTGAATTGATGATCAAAGGCTCCAAGAAAATCATCAAGCAAGGCACCACCTCAACACCCGAGGTGCAACCCGTTGCCTTCAATGCAACGAAGGAGAAGAAAGAAGAGTCTACGTCAAGTAGGCTCCCCATCGACGCCTCCAAGCTCGACAATGAGGAGATGGCGCTCATCATCAAGAGCTTCCGCCAAATCCTCAAGCAACAAAAGGGGAAAGACTACAAGCCCCGTTCCAAGAAAGTTTGCTACAAATGTGGTAAGCCCGGTCATTTCATTGCTAAATGCCCATTATCTAGTGATAGTGACAGGGGCGACGGCAAGAAGGGAAAGAGGAGGGAAAAGAAGAGATACTACAAGAAGAAGGGCGGCGATGCCCATGTTTGTCGCAAGTGGGACTCCGACGAGAGCTCCACCGACTCCTCCTCCGACGAGGACGCCGCCAATATCGCCGTCAACAAGGGCCTCCTCTTCCCCAACGTCTGCCACAAGTGCCTCATGGCAAAGGACGGCAAGAAGAAGGTAAAATTTAGAGCCTCTACAAAATATACAACATCTAGTGATGAGGCTAGTTCTAGTGATGATGAAGATGATTTGCTTACACTTTTTGCCAACCTAAACATGCAACAAAAGGAAAAATTGAATGAATTGATTAGTGCTATTCATGAGAAGGATAAACTTTTGGATAGCCAAAAGGACTTCCTTATTAAAGAAAACAAGAAGCATGTTAAGGTTAAAAATGCTTATGCTCAGGAGATAGAGAAATGTGAAAAATTGACTAGTGAGCTTAGCACTTGCCATGACACTATCTCTAACCTTAGAAATGAAAATGCCAAATTAATATGGTAGGAAGTGCAGGACTCCTCTATTTTTGGACCAGACTAGAGGAAGATAGTTCTTTGGACCTAAACTTATTCAAGAGGTAGAAGAACAAGTTCGTATAATTCGAGAGAATTTGAGGGTAGCTCAAACCAGGCAAAAGAGCTACGCAGATAATAGAAGACCACTGGAATTTGAAGAAGGTGATCATGTGTACCTCAAGGTTTCACCACTTCGTGGAATGAGGAGATTTAAAGTCAAGGGCAAATTGTCCCCTCACTTTGTTGGACCATTTAGAATCTTTTGGCGAGTTGGAGAGATGGCATACCAACTCGAGCTACCTGATAATCCATCTGATGTGCATAATGTATTCTATGTGTCTCAATTTAAGAAGTGTCTTCGTGTCCCTGAGGAACAGTTACCAATGGAAGAGCTCAGTGTTCAGGGTGGTTTGATTTACACGGAGTACCCTATCAAGATTTTTGACACTTTGGCTCGAGTTACAAGAAATAAGGCTATAAAGATGTGCAAAGTACAATGGAGCCATCATGGAGAAGCTACTTGGGAAAGAGAAGAAGAGCTTCGAATAGATTTTCCCCATCTTTTCCCTAGCCCTTCCTAAATCTCGAGGACGAGATTCTTGTTAAGGGGGGTAGGATTTGTAATACCCAAATATGTAAACAATGGAATTGGAGTTGATCTCAATGTTTAGTATCCATTACTTATCATCACATGTGACTGGTCAGGTAATAAAAATGATGATGAGTAGTTCTTTACTAAAACACAAATAAACCATTGCCTCATATTGGATTTTTGGTTTGTGCATTTAAAACAATAATAATATTAATAGAAATACATTAATGTTCACATTTGGATTTAAGACCTAGTTTGCAAATTAGAATTTGGAGAAGGGGAAGAAAAATACTATACAAAATAAAGAAAATAATTATATAAATAAATAAAATCCTTCCATACTTGTTTGTTCAATTTGTACATTTGAATCTAGGAACAAAGTTCACAGGAAAATTTGGATTTAAAATAGGTATTCAAATGAAAAGGGAAAATGAGAAAAACCCTAATTAGGCCTCGATCTACAGATTTGGGCCCAACTAACAATCCCCCTACGCGGCCCATTTCTGTTCTCCACTGCACTAGCCCAGCCCGCTCTCTGGCATCATTGCCGCTGTCCCTTGGGCCCAACACGTCAGCCGGACTCCTGCTGCTGTAGATCTTCCCCATGTTTGTTGTGTTGCCCGCGCCGTCGTTCTCCATCGCGCGCTCGCTCAGGTTCGATGGGGATTGCATGCACGCGCGTAGCCCTGGCAGGTGGCCCCCGTATGTCAGCTGTTCGTCAACGGCGCAACAAAACCACGCGATTTCGTCGCTGTGCGCCGCGGAACGTGGAGCAGACCGCATCTCTCCCCTGACCATGGGCAGGATCATAAAATGGAACCCCAGGATCGTTCCCCAGTCATGGGCGTCGGCCGCGCTACAACTACTCACCCCGTCCATCTCTCGCCTCAGCTCTTGCACGTCCCAGCCATGCTCGGCATCATCTCTAGTGGCGAGCTCTGGAATCCGTGAATCCGCCGCCACACCCTTCTGGCGCGCCGCTCCTGCAACACCGGCCATGCTCCGCGCGTGCCCCTACCTACCTGCACCTGTCGCCGCGCCACTGCGCACGGTGCCAGGGCATCTCCAACGAGCGCAGCAGAAGGAAGGGCCGGCGCCACCGTCGATGGGAGTCCTCGCTCCATGATTCACTGGTATGTGCGCCCCTATCAAATCCCCATACTCCTAGCATCGTTTAGCATCTAAAGAATGGGGGATTCGAGGGCATGGACGGCTTATCGGCTGATGCTGGCGATGGCTCCGCCGTAGAAGAGGGCAGTGCCGCCATCGGTCAGTGTCGGGAGGAAGGAGATCATGTTCTGGCCATTGGATCTGCTATGTGCGGTCTAGATCAGAGGAAGGGATACCCTTTCACCCCGATGCATCGTGGCTGTCAAACTAGTGTTGGGTGGTGGAGATTAGTGCATGGGTAACGTTTGGGGTGGGATTGGTTGGTGGCGGTCCGTTTTGTGATCAACGATCTCGATTAGATCTCGGGTGCATTAGATCTGGACCTTGGATCGCTGATCCAACAGCCCACCCAGCGTACCGGTTCATGCATTGGTACATCTAATCTGAACTGTTGAAACCAGATCTGACGACTCAAACAACCTGGTACCCTTTCACCCGAACCATTATTCACATGAGCCCCTATACTTCACAGTAATCAACCCGCCGTCTGTAGCAGGGACGTTCTGAGTCTGAGATAGTTTTATGGTTAGACCCCTGCACTTCCCTGTTTTCATGTGCTCAATCCACAGACTTATAAAATCTAGTAAAAATAATTAGAAATGATTTTTAATGTGAGAAAAAAATACTAGAACTTGTTTAAATCCTAGAAAATTCATACCAAGTCCAAATTTACCCATTCCAGTTTCTATAATTCAATAATATTATTGTTCATCACATAATACCTCTGTTTTGATATGAATGTCACATTAAAATTTATATCCTATTTAATCTCGTACAAAACACATAAAACCTTAGGAAATTCATAACTCCTCCGTTTTAATTCCGATTTGATCCGTTCAAGTTGTGTTAGTCTCGTATAAACATTTACTATGCAATAACAACATTTATTATACCATGTCTGGTTCCTTTATAATTAGATTTTATTTAACTTATGATTGGTTAGTCTGGTTAGTTTACTTGCCATTATAATCTACTATAATACAATTTATGATCAATTTATAACTTAGATTAAAGTTGAGGTAATTATTCATAGAGTAATCTCTTATATGATTCATATTAACCAATTTATAATAAAGTTTAATATTTTAATCACATAAATCCTATATAAAATCATAACTCTTTAACCGTAGCTCCGATTCTAGTGGTTCTCGTTCCCACGATCTCGTAGCTTCGCGTAGATCATTATTATTCAGTTTGTTCTTATGTTTGGTGTGATGTTAATTTTGTCTATATCATGTTTGTCTGTATTGCTACGTTTAGCGGTGAGGACACATGTCATCTGAAAGGCAAGTTGGTACCTGGAATCTCAAGTGCCAGGCAAGTTGTGCACTTGATTCACTTTTGTTACCCAATAATGTTCTTTATAATCATTTACCATGCATAAGTTTAATTTTGATGGGACCCAATAGGTCACCCTAGATTGTTTATCTCATTACCTTGTTTACCCCTAAATCACTTGGGTAGTTTGCTATTGCTTTATATGGTTTTGGGTTAATCATTTATTATATCCATGTTCCAGTTATTATGTTATTTTATTTATGTTCATGGCAAGATCATTATATTATTGTTAATTGGAACATGGAGCTTAACTTGAGAAACACGTGCCACCACAAGGGAGGAATGGGACCCCTTGGCTGACTAATTAGGAAAGCTAGTGGAAGACTACCTTACCCGAAAGGGGCAAGGGCAGTAGGGGAGTTGCATGCAAGGAGGTTCTCGGGTTGATTTTGCTACGATGGCAGTCAGACGGGGGATTCTTGCAAGTGCTCTTCCCATAAACTGTAGAGGGTTTTCGGAAGCTAGTGGAACTTTGTAAAGGCCTCGTAGTGGATCCCTAGCCATTCACCTTGGTAGTGTCTAAGTGCCTAGCTAACCCTGACGACATGGGAAACACGACTTGTGGGTAAAGGGTACAACCTCTGCAGAGTGTAAAACTGGTATACTAGCTGAGCTCACGGTCATGAGCGGCTCAGGATTCTACGATGATTAAATTATGGAACCTAAACTCAATTTGTCATTTGCATGGGTTATTATTAATTTTGTTATATTATTTTATTATTATGGTTTGGTATTCACTTACACTTAGTAACTGCTAATAAAATTTTGACCAACTTGTTAAAAGCAATGCTCAGCTTTAACCCCTATTGTTGATCAGCCTTACACTTTACATGAACTCACACCTTTGGTGAGTTCATGTCACATTATTCCCCACAACTTGTTGAGCGATGAACATGTGTGAGCTCACCCTTGCTGTCTCACACCCCCCACATGTCAAGAACAGGTATCACTGGAGGAGGCGCATGGTGGATGTTGCGCTGTGTTCGTGAGAGGTCTAGGTCGTCGTCTCCCAGTTGACTTCTGCGCCAAGGGCGATCCTTAGTTTGTGTTATATTTATCTTTTGTTTTGTAATAAGTCTTCCGCTATGTATTAAATACTCTGATTATTGTGACATTTATCTCTATACATTCTGTGATTATATATGTTGTCTTCTTGGCGCATGTATGAGATGCACCTGGCTTTGTCCCTTAAAGCCGGGTGTGACATTTTCTTATCACTAATGGCTTCAAAGTCAGCAAGGCCGATCCTACTCTCTTTACTAAAACTATTGCAAAAGATTTATTTGTATGCCAAATTTATGTTGATGATATTATATTTAGGTCTACTAACAAATCTACATGTGAAGAGTTTAGTAGGATCATGGTTCAAAAATTCGAGATGTCTATGATGGGGGAGTTGAAGTATTTTCTAGGATTTCAAGTCAAGCAACTCCAAGAGGGCACATTCATCAACCAAACGAAGTACATTCAAGATATACTCACCAAGTTTGGAATGAAGGATGCCAAGCCCATCAAGACACCCATGGGAACCAATGGGCATCTCGACCTCGACACGGGAGGTAAATCCGTAGATCAAAAGGTTACCAGTCGATGATAGGTTCTCTACTCTATTTATGTGCATCTCGACCGGATATTATGCTTTTCGTATGCATGTGTGCAAGGTTCCAAGCCGATCCTAAGGAAGTTCACCTTAGGGCCATAAAGAGAATCTTGAGATATTTAGTTTATACACCTTAGTTTGGTCTTTGGTACCCCAAGGGATCCTCTTTTGATTTATTAGGATATTCAGATGCTGATTGGGCAGGGTGTAAAATTGATAAGAAGAGCACATCAGGGACTTGTCAGTTTCTGGGGAGATCCCTGGTGTCTTGGGCTTCAAAGAAACAAAACTCAGTAGCTCTTTCCACTGCCGAACCCGAGTACATTGCCGTAGGCCATTGTTGCGTGCAATTGCTTTGGATGAGGCAAACCCTCAGGGACTATGGCTACAAATTTAGCAAAGTCCCTCTCCTATGTGATAATGAGAGTGCAATCCGCATGGCGGATAATCCCATTGAACACAGCCGCACTAAGCACATAGCCATTCGGTATCACTTTTTGAGAGATCACCAACAAAGGAGGGATATCGAGATAGCCTATATTAACACCAAAGATCAATTAGCCGAAATCTTTACCAAGCCTTTAGATGAGAAAACCTTTACCAAGCTTAGGAATGAGCTAAATATTCTTGATTCTAGGAATTTTGATTGAAACATTGCACACATAGCTCATTTATATACTTTTGATCATATCTCTTTTATGTCTATGACTAATGTGTTTTCAAGTGTATTATTATGCTTAGTCATAGAATTGAAAGGGAAATGGAGTATTCGGCAAAGACGACGCTTCCACTCAACTCCATAGGTATTATCTGCTCCTTGCCGGTATTTTGCCATCTCTCCTTTGGTATAATCTTTCACTCATATTTTGTTTGCCATAGTGGGAGAAAATGTTATTTAAGGGCTTATATTTCACTCACAAGTATTCGTTTTTGGCGATTCATGCCAAAGGGGGAGAAAGTATTAGCCTAAAGCAAAAGGACCGCACCACCACCAACGAATTTTAAAAAAAATAAAGTTTTTAAATTAGTATCTTAATGTGTTTTCGAAAGGGGGAGAAAGTTCTAGTATCTTCAAAAATTTGTAAAACCCTTTTGAACACTAAGAGGAGAATTTCATTAAGGGGGAGTTTTGTTTAATTCAAAGGAAAAGCATTTGAAACAGGGGGAGAAAATTTCAAAATCTTAAAAATGCTTCTTTCAATCTTATTCATATACCTTTGACTATTTGCAAAAAGTCTTTGAAAAGAATTTTACAAAGAATTTGCAAAAACAAAACTAGTGGTGCAAGCGTGGTCCAAAATTTTAAATAAGAAGAAAACAATCCATGCATATCTATTGAAATAATTATATTGGTTTAATTCCAAGCAACCTTTGCACTTACCTTATGCAAACTAGTTCAATTCTGCACTTATATATTTTCTTTGGTTTGTGTTGGCATCAATCACCAAAAAGGGGGAGATTGAAAGGGAAATAGGGTCAAACCTTTTCCTATATGATTTTGGTGGTTGAATTGCCCAACACAAACAATTGGACTAACTAGTTTGCTCTAGATTATATGTTCCACAGGTGCCAAAGGTTCACAACAAACCAATACAAAGTTAAAAGAAAGGGTTCAAAACAAAGGAGCAAAGAAAATCGAAGGCTGCCCTGGTCTGGCGCACCGGACTGTCCAGTGCACCACCAGCCAGTGTCTGGTGCACCAGGGAGATCAACTCCGAACTTGCCACCTTCGGGTTTCTGGAAATTGCTCTCCCCTATAATTCACCGGACTATCCGGTGTAGCACCAGACTGTCCGGTGTGCCAGCGGAAGCAACGGCTACTGCGCCAACGGTCGACTGCAAAAGTGAACAGTGAACAGTGAACAGTGCGAACTGCGCGCGCAGAGTCGGAGTAGGCGCCAGAAGGCTCACCGGACAGTGAACAGGACCTGTCCAGTGCACCATCGGACTGTCCGGTGGCCCAGTTGTCAGAAGCTCCAACGGTCGAACCCTAACAGTTGGGTGACGTGGCTGGCGCACCGGACAGTGTCCGGTGCACCCGTCGCTAGCAGAGTTCCCCAACGACCATTTTGGTGGGTAGGGCTATAAATACCCCCCAACCACCACACTTCAAGGCATCCAAGTTTTCAGCCAACACATTCAATACAAGAGCTAGTGCATTCAATACAAGACATAAATAGATTGAATCAAAGCCTCTCCATGTCCCAAATTCCATTCAAAGCAATTAGTGACTAGAGAGAGAGTTTTGCTCGTGTTCTTTGAGCTCTTGCGCTTGGATCGCTTTTCTTCTTCCTCCATTCTTGTTCTCAAGCAACTTGTAATCAAAACAAGAGACACCAAGTTGTGGTGGTCCTTGTAGTGGTCTAAGTGACCCATTTGATTGAAGGGAAAAGCTCACTCGGTCCAGGTGACCATTTGAGAGAGGGAAAGGGTTGAAAGAGACCCGGTCTTTGTGAACACCTCAACGGGGACTAGGCCTTCGAGGGCCGAACCTCGGTAAAACAAATCACCGTGTCACTCTTGCTATTTGCTTGTGATTTGTTTTCGCCCTCTCTTTCGGACTCAGTTTTATTTCTAACGCTAACCCTGGCTTGTAGTGTGTAAGTTTATAATTTTCAGATTCCGCCTATTCACCCCCCTCTAGGCGACTTTCACTTTGCCTGGGTGATAATGAATCTCTAGCTCATAGTCTTTGATCAATTCTAGCCATCTTCACTGCCTCATGTTTAACTTTGACTGAGTGAATATGTACTTGAGGCTCTTGTGGTCCATGTAGATATCACACTTCTGCCCATACAGATAATGTCTCCAGGTCTTCAATGCATGCACCACTGCTGCTAGCTCCAGATCATGAGTGGGGTAATTCTTCTCATGAACTTTCAATTGTCGGGATGAGTATGCCACTACTTTCCCTTCCTGCATTAACACACTTCCTAGTCCGGTGTACGAAGCATCACAATACATTGAGAATGTCTTGTGAACATCTGGTAGTACTAACACTGGTGCTGTTGTTAACTTCTGCTTCAACATCTCAAATGATTCTTGGCACGTTGGGGTCCACTTGAACTCAACCTTCTTTGCCAGCAAGGCTGTCATTGGCCTGGCAATCTTGGAGAAACCTTCAATGAAACACCGATAGTAACCAGCCATTCCAATGAAACTCTTGATCCCTCGGACATCTTTTGGTGCTTTCCAGTCCAGAATCGCTGCTACCTTCTTTGGATCTACAACTAGTCCATCTCGGTTTATAATATGACCCAAGAATAGAACTTCGCTGATCCAGACTCGCACTTGCTAAGCTTAGCATACAACTGGCAATCTTGTAACCTCTGAAGTACCTTCCTCAAATGTTTTTCATGCTGTTGCTCATTCTGGGAATATACGAGAATATCATCAATGAACACTACTACGAACTTGTCGAGGTAGTCCATGAACACACTGTTCATCAGGTACATGAAGTACGCTGGTGCATTTGTCAATCCGAATGACATAACCATGAACTCATATAGTCCATACTTGGTGATGAATGCTGTATTTGGTATATCTGAGGGTCGGATTCTGAGCTAATGGTAACCTGACCTCAGATCTATCTTTGTGAACAAACTGGCTCCTCTCAACTGATTAAATATATCTTCAATTCTAGGCAGGGGGTACTTATTCTTGACAATGACTTCATTCAAAGCTCTATAATCAATGCACATCCTCTTCGTGCCATCCTTCTTCTCCACAAATAATACTGGGGCTGCCCAAGGTGAGGTACTTGGCCTGATATAACCTTTCTCTAACAACTCATCAATTTGCTTCTTGAGTTCCACCAACTCTGGTTCGGACACTCGATAAGCTCTCTTGGAAATAGGGGCGGTGCCTAGGATAAGCTCTATGGAAAATTCAACTTTCCTTTCAAGTGGCATGCCTGGTAACTCTTCGGGGAATACATCGGGGAATTCTGACACAATCCTAATTGCCTCAATCGGATTGGACTCCTTGTCATCTACTGATAAGTGGTGACAAGCTCCTTCTTCTAGTTCAGGTAAGTACAGCTTGGTTACTACTTCCTTTCTAGATGGGGACACCAACTTGACTGTTCTCTTGTCACAACTGATGGTGGCTTGATTTCTGTGTAGCTAATTCATCCCTAGGATGACATCTAACCCTTGAGTTCCCATGACTACTAGGCTAGCGGGGAAGTCTATCCCCCTTATTTCAATCCTTAGATTTGGACAAATCCTATCGGACTGAACTTTTCCCCCAACTGAATTAACTCTTAAAGGCGGGATCATTGGTTCTATGGGGATGTTTTGTGATTCTACCCAAGATGCAGAAACAAAAGAATGTGTGGCACCAGTATCAAATAGTACTTTTGCTGGGTAGGATTCGACTGGAAACATACCTACTGCCACGTCCTGAGCATCCTGGATTGCTTCGGCCTCCAGGTGGTTCACCTTTCCACGGTTGTAGGCTGACCATGGACTCCTGGTGCTTGTTGTGGTGCTCCTTGTCTTGCTGGAGCATTGACTGCTGGTGGCTACTGAGCTGCTTTCTTTGGACAGTTCTTCGCCCAGTGATTTTGTTCTCCACAGTAGAAGCATGCACGACCTCCTACTTGTGCTAGGGCTGCTTGGCCATTCTGGTTGGTTGCTGGGGCAGGAAGACGAGCTGCCTGGTTGTTCTGACACTGGAACTGATTTCCTCTAGGTTGGGTGCTCTGACGGTACTGTTGCTGCTACTGTTGCTGCTGAGGAAACTGTCTCTGGTACTGGTGCTGATGTTGACGCTGGTGTTGGTGCTGGTGACCTTGCTTGAATTGCTGTGGTGAGTTGCCTGAGTAGCGGGGACGACTGTTACTCCCGGCCTGAGGTCCACCAGTCTTGCGCTTCCTATCCTCCATCTCCCGATGCTTCCTTTCTGTCATGATGGCTCTATCAATCAAATGCTGGAAAGTGGGGAAAGTGTGATTCATCAACTGATAATGGAGAGGATCAACCAATCCTCTCAGAAAGCGGTTCTGCCTCTTAGCATCTGTGTTGACATCTTCTGGGGCATAACATGACAGCTGCAAAAACTTGTCCCTGTACTCACTGACAGATAGGGGACCTTGCTTCAGGGCAAGAAACTCCTCCTTTCTCACTATCATCAGTCCCTTGGGCACATGGTAGCGACGGAAGTTGTACCTGAACTCCTCCTAAGTAATGGCTTCAGGGTTGGCATGGGTGGCGAGGTAAGACTCCCACCAAGACTGTGCTGCTCCCCTCAACTGTCGGGGACCATACAACACCTTCTCGCGGTCGTTGCACTGGGCAGTATGCAACTCACGCTCCACGGTACGCAGCCAATCTTCAGCGTCCATGGGATCAGCAAAGTGGGCAAAGACAGGGGATGGCCCCTCATGAACTCTACCCGCTTGTCTCTAGGCACTTGTGGCATCTGAACTTGCACTGGAGGCTGAGGCGGTGGTGGCTGCTGCTGCACCTGTTGCATCACTGCTAAAGTCTGACCAATTGCCTGAACTGCTTGGGTCTACATCAAGAACATTTGCTTAATGGTCATCGGGGGTGGCGGTGGCAAATGCTGTTGTAGAGCTGCCTCTTCCTGGGGTGCCTGCTGTTCTGGCTGAGCACGCCTCGCACCTCTGTGCCTGTTCTTAGACATCTGTAGAAACCACACACATATCAGATCTGACTCTACAGTCTTTCTGCATAAGAAAAGATATATGGAAATCTTCACAACACTGAACAATTGATCATCCTTACTGACAACTTCTCAGATAAAGAGGAAAGTGGAAATAAATGGATTACCCAACTAAATAACTGACTTTATTAATAACTACACCAAGTTGCAGGGGATGCCCACACCTTGGTGACAATCATTACAAAGATCCAACTTCATTACATATTCATCATGACAAACATACAGCATACGATAAGCAAACTAACTCTAACTAAGACTGGCTAGACTAAGACACTGAATTAAGCATTATTACAGACTCCGACTCCATCGATCTATGGATCTAAACCTATCCGGGTCCTGCAGTCTGGGGTACCATAGTCGAAGCGACCACGGGGCAGTGAACGGTAAGGGTGTTGGATCCCGACAGGGGCGGGAGAACCACCATCAAGATAGTGGTGTGCCGCGCATTCAGCACACAGTTCTGCTACCTCCACCTGAACCTTGCCCAACTCATCATGGGCATGGTCTAACTCTGTGTTGAGCATGGCAGCCAGGTTGACCATGCTGCTCAGCCTGGGATTGCCCTCACCAACTGGCAAGACAATCATACCTCCAGCACTGCCGGTCGAATGGCGAGGGTAGTACTTCAGGTCAAGGCCGTCAGCTACCCCGCTGAACAATGAGCAATACTGAGAAAGTGCCCGTCGTGCTGCATCTTGCATGGCTGCCTCGGCAGTATCCCTCTCAGTGATAGAATAGTGCTCTGAGAAGGCCTCTACACCCCGAAGATCATCGTCCGAACGGCGCACCAAGCAACTAGCCTTCCACTGGTCTGGGTATAGCCCGCGACGATGCTGGTAGACTACACAACAATACTCGATAGATCAAGTGTGTCGGTCGAAGGCCCGACGCAACAGGGTATCGAGAGCGTCATGGAAGTGACACCCACGTGCAGCGTCATGAGTGATGGGTCTAGCGATCCACCCCCTTCGGCTCCGGCTCCGGCTCCCCCGAGCGCTCCGTGTCATGGCTCGAACTGCCACCGGCGTCGTCGTCGTCTCCATCTCCATCGGGGTCTCCTCCAGCAGCTGGGATGCCCTGAGGTGGTGCAGGGAGCATCTCTAGCTGAGGTGCAGGGGAAGGCGGCCTCTCAGACTCCACCTCCCACTGAGGCAAGGGGGAAGAGTCCTGCTGCTCCTGCTCCTGGCGGGCGACGATGCAGTCTCTCCAGGTGACTAGACTGACCTGACACTGTGCGACGCAGGGGACGCTCCGCCAGTCGAGAAGGCAAAAAGGGGATCACAGACTTACGTGCAGTGCACCTAATACGGGCCATCTACAAAAGACATCGTAAGCACAAGAGTAAGAGTAGAACTATGAGACCAGAAAGTAAACAGAAAGAAAAGTGAGACAGAACTTTTTGAGATAAGTAAATAACATAGAGTTGATCAAGATGACCAACTTTTGAAAGGACACTAAGGTCAAGGTAAGAGCAGGGGTCTATAGTCCTTAAGGCGACCATTCTAGTCTAGGTTAGCGGTCCTACAATCAGCAAGGCTTTGATACCACTTATGTCACACCCGGTTTTGGAAGGTAAACCGAATGCGAACCATGTATGTGCCAGGATCAGAACTCACGTACACAGCGATTACATAATTGGACATCATCACACAATGCTTGAATTAAATAACGAAAAGGTACTTAGTTACAAGAAGAGGTCTAAGACATCCACGGAGTCTAATACATAACCATAGTATTTAACATTAACATCAAAGTGCGGAGTAACGAAACATAGAAGATAAGCCTACACAGGCAGCTGACTGGGGGTTTGCCACTAAAATAAACTAGAACTCGTCGTAGTCCTGGAACTCCTCAAAGTCCTCCATGTTACCAGCTTCACCTCCTGAGCACTGAGAACAGTGGGGACAACCTGGGGTGGGGTGGTTGGTAAAGCAAGGGTGAGTACACATCAACGTACTCAACAAATGTCCCGTTTGGCTAAAGTGGACGAGCTGTATGTGGAGTTAAGGTTAAGCAGTTGCTTTTAGTTGGTCAAGTTTTATTACTATAAGTAGAGCCAAGTTTTAGTAATAACCCAGTCATTACCCAGAGGCACTCCCTCCAAGAGGAAATACCTAAGATCAGAATTATATTCATCATAGCTAATCATCATCATAAAAGTAACCCAAGTTCTTCTAATCGAAGGGGATCCCTAGGCTGCTCATAACCATGAGCACAACTAATATACCAGTTTCTAACACTCTGCAGAGGTTGCACACTTTACCCACAAGTCATGATTCCCTTTCTGCCCGGGGTTCTAGCCTCCCCATTGATCACTACCAAGGTGACCTAGCAGGGTCTCACTACGTAGCCTTTACAAACATTTCCCGAAGGTCATAGCCGCCCGTTAGGTTTCTCTAGTTTGATAACATCATCGTATCATAAAAGATCACATCATGTTCATTGATTAAGTTAAAGCAGTAGCATAAGCTAACCATGATTAACCCAAAAAGGTAAACAATGGTAAGGCAAATACAGACTAGTCAATCCTTAAGTTTCAATAATGTAATGCGGGACAGTGAATTATAAAGTAAAGTAGGACATGATAGGTCTGAGGATACTTGCCTTCACTAGGTTTTTGCTCAAAGGGATCTTCGGCAACACACTCAGGAACCACGAGCTGCTCGTTGTCTAAGTAAAGCGAGCATACATTCAATACATTTGGAAAGTAAAAATGAACATCACATCACACATGAACAAACATTAGCACACAACTCAAAAAGGCATAGTATTAAGTACAGGGAAATGAGATCGAGTTATAAAATGGACAAATCCTAATTGGAGAATTGATTACTCTCTAAGTGTTTGGGACATAGCTCAAAAAAGGTTAAGTAGTAACTAAACAAGAAAAGATTAAATTATAAGGTGAACTACCCTTATTTAGGAATTTGATTACCTTTTAAGTGTTATCCATAACTACATTCCTAATTCTATTTACGTCATTAAGACCTAAAGATTAATCCAAAAATAAATCCATGTGATGCATAACACTAATCTCATAAATTTGAATATACTTTACTCCTAGGATTCTCCTTTTATTTATTTCACTAAATAAATAAATCAACATATACTTTAATTCTATATTCTAAGTGTAAAAATTAAAGTATACAAATTACAGTTAGTCATATTTTATTTGAACAGAGAATAATCTTGTGAACATTTTGCAATTTGAACCACTAAATTTGGAGTTCATATGAAAAAGATATGAAATAAACAAGTTTTGAAGTTTGAAATATGAAATTAGAGCTAAATCTGTAATTAATTAAAAGTCCAGGGGGCTATTCTAAAGAAACCAGGGACCTATGCGCTAAAACAGAGGACGGTGGGTTGATTTACTAAAACCAGGGGGGTTCTTAAGCAAAACAACCACGCAAAGGGGTATCGGGCTCCCTCAACCGTTGGATCAGAAACCGACAGTTGAGATTAGATCGCGCAGGCACGGGCGCGCAGGCGCGGCTGACAAGCGGGGCCAGGGCGTCAGCGGGTTAGGGCGGGCTGACCAACCGGGCCTAGGGGCAGAGACGATGTAACACCCCTGGTGTTACTATAACTAAAACTTGAGCATGGCATCATGAGCATGGGCATTGCATATGTTTGACACACTTAGAGTGCATTCACTAGGCAAAATTTCAAACAAGTTGTATTGTTTTACTGTTTTACAAATAGGACCCTGGTTTAAGGACTTAACCCTAAATAGTGGTTAAAGGGGTAAAACTTAACCCAAGTTGAGAAAAGTCATAAAATATCCCCAAACACTAAGTTGAATCACAGTTATACCCCTGGAATACCAAAAACCGTAATTGGAACCCTGGGAAACCCTAAAACCAAACCCTAGGGACCTAAGTGCAAAGTTAGTCCACTTTTGGACTAAAGTGCAAAAACCAAGTCAAATAAGTGTTTCAAGTCAATTGGATCACATATATGTGGACTTGAAAGCCAAACCCTAAGTTTTGGACCTAAATGCAAAATAGACCTCCTTTGAGTTTTATTCTAAGTCTGAAAGTTAGTGAATGGGCTCAACTTTGGGGCTTTGTAACTTACAAAGTATAGGGTTTTTACCCTAGGTCACCACATCAAAGTTGAAGACCCATTATAGGAGAACAACTTTGCTTAAGGTTGTAAGCTTAGTTGTTAAGAAGAAATTAGAGAAAACCAAGCCTAAAGTTGGGCTGTCAGGCTGTTATATCTGAATTTTCAGACTAGCAGTGAACTGACCTCGACTTCAAGCTAGGTTTTGAGCATGATCCAGTGCTCAAATGAGTTTGATCTCTATAGCTAGATTGTAGCTGGTTTATAACTCTACAGCTTTGCTACTGGGAGTTGATGAAGTTCTTGTGAGAAATCCGGAGAAAAATGACTCTAAAATCGTTCAGTCAGAAGCCCTGATGAAGGAATTCCATGGTACAGTGCCAGACTCACTGAAGAAGATTTTAATCGCGCTCGTCGCCGGTAGCCGCCGCCGTCGATCATGGCACGTCACGATTCGTGCTCAGTAGTCTTTGGATAAGCACGGCCGGTGCGAGTCCTCGCCGCCGGTGAGATGTAAACCACTCCGGCCAGCTGTAGCGCTTTCCTTCCCCTTGCTCTCCGCTCGGGGATACGAATTTCACCGCCGTCGAGCCATTACCGGCGTCCGCCGCGTGGCTCTGTCTTTACACCTCGTCACCGTGACTCCTCTAGGCCATCCCATCATCGACGGGGAGCTTGCCACGGCAGTCGACACGTATTCACTGCGCGCCAAGCCTCTTCCCCATCTCCGACCGCCGCCACGCCATCCAAAATTCACGAGCCACCGCCCCCGGAGCCTATAAATTGAGGGCAGGGCTAGTTGCGCCATGGAATTGTGAAGCTCTAGCACCCGCTCCCACACTCAATCGTCCAACCGTTCGCCTGAATTGCTCGTTGCCCCCAAATTGATTTTCCGCCACGTTGAAGTGAGCTCGCCGTGGACAGCCCTCCATAGGTCAGCCCCGGCCCTCTGCTACTTTGTTTAAGTACCCTCCCACCTCCGTGATGCTTGCCGAGCCATTGAATTGAGCTAAAGGTTCTCGGGTCGCCGGGAACGCAATCATTACGCCGCTTGGCTTACGGTCACCGTGGCCGGAGCTCCACGATCCACCAACAGTGCAATTAAGTGAGGGAAAGTAGTTAGGCCGACCCCAATTTCGTGTCCACCGCTTGGAGAACCCAGCCGTTGCCCCGTTCGGCCGGTCTGCTGGCTCGCCGGAGCGCGGCCGTGCGTGAACGGCGTCGAGGACTGGTAATCGTGAATTGACAGAAACCCGAGGACCTTTTCGTGAACTGTCAGCGACTTAACACAATAGTAAATGGACTTATTTCGGTTTAGCTGTTAAGCCGGGGGCCTCTGCGCAAAGTCGCCTCGCGGGCGCGGGCGCGCGCGCGCATTCGCTCGGGCTTGGGCCGACCTGGGCTGGTTTCGGCCCGTTACTGTTAAAGTTTTTCCTTTTTCTTTTTCCACAGAGCTTTAGAAACCTGTTAAAAATTATAGAAAAATGGTAAAATTATGAGACCAATTTTCCTAGGTTTGTTATTTTCCATAGTATTTAATAAAAATAGTTTTATGATTTTTAGTTTGAACAGGGAATTTTAGGGTATTTAAAACAGCCTAAACCAATGGTTCTGGATTTTTAGAAAATAAATAATAAGTCCAAAATTTCCCAAACTTTTTATGTGAGCTTTTCACATTATTTAGAAGCCTTGGGTAGAATTTGGGTTGATTTGGACCTTGTTTTATCACAAAACCCAAAACCACCCCCCCTGCTCCATGAACTCCTTTACTGACTCCGGAAACCCTAGGTTCTCGGAGTACTATGAAGGAAAGTTGTACTCAAGACGTAAATAATAAGTTTATGTTAACTTTGCATCCTCATGAGCATTCCATGACATCCATTCTTATGCATGTATATGGTTATATTAGAGCAAGAAGAAGAAGAAGAAGTTTTTGAAGAGGGGATACCACCCACCTCTGATCCTCAGGCGGATAACTGCTTTTATTTTGATATCTGTGGATCCGAGCAAGACACCTCTGATAACAAAGGCAAGCCCCGGTGCATTTGCCACCTTCTTTGATGTTTTTAAATCTTTCTCACTTGCTTGCTGCATTAGATGATAGGAGTTGATTGATTAAACAATTCCTGCATTACCTTCCTTGATCTTGATTACCCTCCTTGAAATCCTGTTTTTACAAAAAAAGGTTTTACTATGCTTAGTATTGCTTTAGAAAAACAAAAGGATTTGTTTTACAAAAGATGTTTGGCAAAGTGGGAGGGTTGTTTCAAAAACAAAACTTGATGGTGGATCCATCATGGCCATGATGGATTCAACATCGGAAAAGATGTACCTCTGCCAGGTACCAAACTTTGGGTTTGAAATGATTAAGCTGAGACCGGGCGGGTGACTTGCACGAGAAGAGAGTCTCGGTGTAGTGTCTCCGTCTGAGTCGATTAAGGACCGTCTCGATGTAGGCCTGCTGACCGAGGACCCTTTAACTGGTCACATGCCTCGTCATGGGTAAGCCTTGCCTCGGGCAGACTAAGGCCGGAATAAGATAACACGAAATGGGAGTGGAGCGGTGGCGAGAGTAGCGTGTACCCTCCGTGGCAAGAGGCTGGACGGTGGTGTATCTGTGCTCTCGGTTTGCGTGAACCTGATCCGGTCTTAAGAACCCCGGTGGCGGGTTGACATATGCAAGGGTTAAGTGCTACATATGTCGTGTGATTGGAGATCCTCAGCTGAGTATAATCGATTCAGATCGCCGTACCTCCGCGGTTATGGAGACTTGGCCACTGACTTACACGTAGCATTCCACTAAAGATGATGGGGTTTTGGTTAAGAAATTGGCTAGTGCAGGACCAGTGATTGAACTAGGGTAGAAAGAACTCTAGTGCAGGTAATTTTACCTAACTTGACCAATAAAATTGGATTTTTAAGGATCCACTTTAGTAAGCATTTCTGCAAAACAGAGTCTTTGACTATTGAGAAGCCTTACCTTGACTCCCATATATCCAGCATACCCTTGAGAGTCTTTTCCTTAGTCGGGTAAGACTTGCTGAGTAATTCCATACTCAGGGTTTATCCCTTTGTTGTTTTTAGGTGGGGAAGTAGCAGACTTTTGCTGCTTCTGTGCTAAGGTGGTTCCCAACGAGGAAAAACAAGACTGAAAGGCGGGAGGACTCGGTCCTCCATCTAGAATCTGTTGTTTATAGTCTTTCGGGAGAGGTTTGTGTCTCCCTGGTTTGTATAATTATTACTTCTATGCACTCGTTTTTAGACTGGTCTGTAATCATATAACTCGAGCTTTCTTTTGGAAATAAATGTAAGTTTATGTAAATCGCTTTCGCATTTCTTTATCTCCGATGGTCTGTAATGTCTGCAAGACGGGTGAAACGTTCCTGGTGAGGTAAGGAAAGATACCGAGCTTGTCAAGTAACTTAGGAACATCTACAGAGTGTCTGATGTCTGTTAGACAAGGACAACTGTAGGTGGGCCTGATTACTTGGGAGGTTCCGTCACAGCTGGTATCGGAGCGTAGCCCTTCTTTGCAGATATTAAGGCATCTTCAAAAGATTTTCAAGAGTCTTACCTAAAGATTCTTTTCTCTTCTTACCTAAGTATTCTGAAGAGTTTATCTTAAAGACCAGATAGGAAGAGTGCAACGTATAGAAGGTTGAATCGACCAAGGTTGATTCTGTACTTACTCATGCATCATGCTAAGAATTATACTAATAAGTTTTCCCCTTAGAAAGATGCCGCCACGCACAAGGCTCACAGCACGTAAGTCAACGGGACCGATTGGAGTACCCCGGCATCAACTAGCCCCTCGACACGAAAGCAGTAGCAGCGGGAGTAATGACCCCATAGGAGACTTGGAAGCCGAAGTGCGACGACTTCAAGCAACGCTGCAACACAGGACCAATGCTTGGATTGCAGACGGAGATAGAATTAATGAACTAAGAAGGGATATCCGTCACCTGCGGGATCAGCTGGCTGATCGGGACTTAGCACTTGACTGGGCAGTACAGTCTCGTATGTTGGCATGTGCTAAGGAAGCGAGGGCTCAGGCCCGAATTAAAGAACTTAGCTCAGCTGTTGACAACCTGCAGGTCTACTGCAATACTTTGCATGAGGAAGTCCATGTGTTATACTCACAATTACACCCTAGTGAGCCTGTACACTCTGCTGAGTCAGGAGCCGGACCCTCTCACGTTGCGGGACGCGCGTTGGGTGGGGAGTTAGATCTTTTTGAACCCCCTCCTTCTTTGAGGTTGGTGGACGTCTGGACTCCCACACCTGACAATGAAGCCGCCAAAAGCAACGGAAAGCAGGGCTAATGGTGTAATAAAGTAGAGTAGTGTATTGTAGGGTGTACTGTTGTATAATAGGTTAAACTTTTGTAAAATGGGTAATGTATCCTGTTGTGTAATATCGAGTCTGTATCATTACTCTTTATAGTAATGTAAAATGGAAGGTTTTCTTTGGCATATTATGTTTATTCAAATGTTTTTGCCTCAGATGCCGACCCGGACTCGCGGACAGGACGCAGCCGGAACATCCGGGGGTCGGGATGCTACCCCGAATCCACCTCCCGTTCCACCCACGCTTGCTGAGGCAATCGCTGCCTTGGTAAATGCTACAGCCGACAATACCCGCTTCCTGAGGGAGATGGCGGGTCAGCAACAGCTTCAGCAACAAGCAGGAAGAGGATTTCAACAGGGTCCCCGTGAGACCACTTATCTAGATTTCTCCGAGACTCGTCCGCCTCTCTTCGTCAAAGCTGAAGATCCGCTCGAAGCCGACGAATGGATACGGGTCATAGAACAGAAATTTGGCCTTCTCCGTTGTTCGGAAACCCAGAAGCCTTTGTTTGCAGCGCAGCAACTCCGAGGTCCTGCCAGCACTTGGTGGGGGAACTTCGTGGCTATCCAACCGGACAACCATCAAATTACATGGAACGAGTTCAAAGCAGCATTCCGCGAGCATTATATTCCTGAGGGAGTGCTGCACATGAAACAAGAAGAGTTTATGAAATTGAAGCAAGGGGGAGATACTGTTAACCAGTATCTCAACAAATTCAATCACCTGTCACAATACGCAATTGATCAGGTGAACACAGATTTGAAGAAAAGGAATTGTTTTATGAGAGGTCTGAATGACCGAATGCAGCGAAAAATGGCTGCCTGTATTGATCTCACCTACGGGAAGGCTGTCAGCACAGCCCTATCTGTGGAGGCCAAATATGCAAATACTGGAAAAAGTAAGGGATTCAGTGGTGATAGGCCTAGTCAGGGCCCGGTAAAGAGGCAACGGTTTATTCTCCGGCCCTCTAACCAGAACCGTCCAAGTGCACCATCTTTCCCTTTCAAGCAGCCCATAATTATTCGTCCCAACAAAGCCCCTACTGTCCAAAGTCAGCCGGGTGCCCCAGGCACTCGATTCCCTGCTCTGCCAAGTTCTTCAATTGGATGTTTTAACTGTGGCAAATCTGGGCATTTTATCAAAGATTGCCCCTATCCTCGGCAAAATCAGGCTAATAACCAGCAAGGATCGGGAAATTCAGCTCCTAGCAAGGGAAGTACTTCGGGCAAGAATACCAAGAAAATGGGGCGAGTATATTATACGCAAGTGGCTACCACACCGGAGGGAGAGCCGGTGATGATGGGTACGTTCCCTGTGGCCAGTTACCCTGCAATAATTCTTTTTGATTCTGGTGCTTCGCATACCTTCATTAGCAAGACATTTGTGGAGCAACATCACATTGCATGTCATGAATCAAAAGACGGATTTAAAATTCATTCACCTGGGGGACATATTTTTACTAGAGAAGTGGCCTATGAAGTACCAGTAACCATGGCCGAACGGAACTTTCCTGCTAACATGATTGTTCTAAGAGGCCAGGATATAGATGTAATTTTGGGTATGAATTGGTTAACTCAACACAAGGCAATTCTCAACACTGAACTCAGAACCGTCAGGTTGAGTTATAATCAAGAAGAAATTCTCTTGTCTCTCCCCAAAACCAATCCAGCCAAAGCTTCTGGTAGAATATTTGAAGCCATTGTACCGGAGATCAAGAACATTCCGGTAGTGTGTGAGTTTCCAGATGTATTTCCAGAAGATTTGCCTGGACTACCCCCTGAAAGAGATGTAGAATTCGTAATTGAGCTAAAGCCCGGTACGGCTCCCATCTCCCGAAGATCGTACCGTATGCCCCCTAATGAGTTGGCGGAATTGAAGATTCAATTACAAGATCTACTGAATAAGGGATTTATCCGGCCAAGCTCGTCCCCGTGGGGTTGTCCCGCCATTTTTGTCAAGAAGAAGGATCAAACCTTGCGCATGTGCGTGGACTATCGGCCCCTAAATGAGGTCACCATTAAGAATAAGTACCCTCTTCCAAGGATCGACATCTTATTTGATCAACTGACTGGGGCGAGGGTATTTTCCAAAATCGATCTCAGGTCGGGCTATCATCAAATCCGTATTCGGCCCGAGGATATACCGAAGACCGCGTTTACTACGCGATATGGATTGTTCGAATACCTAGTAATGTCTTTCGGGCTCACAAATGCTCCTGCCCACTTCACCTATTTGATGAACTCGGTGTTCATGCCCGAGTTAGACAAGTTCGCGGTGGTCTTCATCGACGATATTTTGATATACTCTAAAAATGAAGAGGAGCATGCTCAGCACCTACGGATTGTATTGACGCGCCTAAGGGAACATCAGCTGTATGCTAAGATCAGCAAGTGCGCGTTCTGGCTGGAGGAAATTCAATTTTTGGGGCACGTGTTATCAGCTAAAGGAATTGCGGTAGATCCTAGCAAGGTCAAGGATATTCTGGAATGGAAACCCCCAACAACTGTTCACCAAGTCCGGAGTTTTCTTGGACTAGCGGGATATTATCGCAGATTCATACCTGATTTTTCTAAGCTTGTGAAGCCAATCACAAGTTTATTGAAGAATGATGTTAAATTCAATTGGTCTTCTAAGTGTAATGAAGCCTTTGAGCAACTGAAGACACTATTGACCACTGCTCCGGTATTGGCTCAACCGGACATCACTAAGCCTTTTGATGTATACTGTGATGCGTCAGGCAGTGGACTTGGCTGTGTGCTGATGCAAGAGGGCCGAGTAATTGCGTATGCTTCAAGGCAGTTACGCCGACATGAAGAGCATTATCCAACACATGATCTCGAGCTAGCTGCTGTGGTTCATGCCCTGAAAATATGGCGTCACTATCTGCTGGGAAATATCTGCCACATATATACAGATCATAAGAGTTTGAAGTATATATTTACCCAGTCAGAGTTAAATATGAGGCAAAGACGATGGCTTGAGCTCATTAAAGACTATGAACTAGAAATCCATTATCACCCAGGCAAGGCCAATGTGGTGGCAGATGCATTGAGTCGTAAGACTTCCTGCCACTGTCTTATGGTAAAGACCTCCGAAAACACTTTATGTCAAGAAATGGAGAAATTAAACCTGAGGATAATCCAGCAAGGGACTCTGAATCAACTAAAGCTTGAGTCAATCATTTTGCAAAGGATAATTGATGCTCAAAAGGATAATCTGGGCATGAAGCACATACGAGAGAAGATAAGGGCTGGGATAGCCAAATGTTTCAAGGAAGACGATCAAGGTGTGTTATGGTTTAACAACCGCATAGTAGTGCCAAAGAATGAAGAACTCCGCCAGCAAATCTTAGATGAAGCGCATCTTAGTCGCTATTCTATTCATCCGGGAAGCACTAAGATGTATCATGATCTAAAGCAACACTACTGGTGGACGAAGATGAAGATTGAAATTGCACGCTATGTGGCTAAGTGTGACACTTGCAGACGTGTCAAGGCCATACACATGAAAACTGCCGGTCCATTGCAGTCATTATCAATACCAACATGGAAATGGGAAGACATAAGCATGGACTTCATTGTGGGATTGCCCAGGACCGCAAAAGGGTATGACTCTATCTGGGTGATTGTTGATCGACTTACAAAGATTGCTCACTTTCTGCCGGTCAAGACAAATTCCCCGGTTACTGTCTACGCCCAATTGTACATTGCTCGTATTCTTAGTCTGCATGGTGTTCCAAAGACCATAGTGTCGGATCGTGGACCTCAATTTGTAGCCAAGTTTTGGGAAGCACTTCACAAATCTTTGGGTACTAAGTTACTCCACAGTTCGGCCTATCATCCTCAAACCAGTGGACAGACTGAGAGAGAGTGAACCAAATACTTGAAGATATGCTGCGGGCATGTGTCCTGGATTTCTCACCAAAATGGGATGAATGTTTACCTTTGGCGGAGTTTTCATATAATAACAGTTATCAAGAAAGTATCAAGATGGCACCTTTTGAAGCTTTATACGGACGTCGGTGTCGAACTCCGCTAAATTGGTCTGAACCTGGAGAAAGGTACTTCTTTAGGCCTGATATGGTGAAAGAGGTCGAAGAAAAGGTTCAGAAAATTATTCATAATATGAAGAAAGCTCAGACTCGACAAAAGAGTTATGCAGACCGACGACGACAACCCTTATGTTTTCGGGTAGACGACCATGTCTACTTGAAAGTTTCACCGATGAAGGGTGTATCGCGTTTCGGGGTTAAAGGAAAACTTGCACCCAGATACATTGGTCCATTCCTGGTGCTTGAACAATGTGGACCAGTGGCGTACCGACTCCAACTACCCGAAACATTGTCTGCTGTGCATAATGTGTTCCATGTATCGCAATTGAAGAAATGTCTTCGGGTTCCCGATCGAACCGTTGAAGTAACTGATGTTGTCCTGGAACCAGATTTAACATACTCGGAACATCCCATTCGAGTTCTGGATCAAAAGGACAGGGTTACCCGGAGAAAGACTCTCAAGTTTTACAAGATACAGTGGAACCAGCATTCGGAAGATGAGGCTACATGGGAAACCCAAGATTTCTTAGATAAGAATTTCCCAGGCTTTTTGGCCTCTTGTAAGTTGTAAAGTTTGTATAGCTGTGTAATGAAGGAATGAACCCCCACACCACCCCTGCCTTGTACCAAAAATAAGGAAATAAAAATATGACACATTTCCTTTTCCATTACTCACCCTAGGACTTTAAATCTTGGGACGAGATTCTTTTATGGGGGGAAGGATGTAACACCCCTGGTGTTACTATAACTAAAACTTGAGCATGGCATCATGAGCATGGGCATTGCATATGTTTGACACACTTAGAGTGCATTCACTAGGCAAAATTTCAAACAAGTTGTATTGTTTTACTGTTTTACAAATAGGACCCTAGTTTAAGGACTTAACCCTAAATAGTGGTTAAAGGGGTAAAACTTAACCCAAGTTGAGAAAAGTCATAAAATATCCCCAAACACTAAGTTGAATCACAGTTATACCCCTGGAATATCAAAAACCCTAATTGGAACCCTGGGAAACCCTAAAACCAAACCCTAGGGACCTAAGTGCAAAGTTAGTCCACTTTTGGACTAAAGTGCAAAAACCAAGTCAAATAAGTGTTTCAAGTCAATTGGATCACAAATATGTGGACTTGAAAGCCAAACCCTAAGTTTTGGACCTAAATGCAAAATAGACCTCCTTTGAGTTTTATTCTAAGTCTGAAAGTTAGTGAATGGGCTCAACTTTGGGGCTTTGTAACTTACAAAGTATAGGGTTTTTACCCTAGGTCACCACATCAAAGTTGAAGACCCATTATAGGAGAACAACTTTGCTTAAGGTTGTAAGCTTAGTTGTTAAGAAGAAATTAGAGAAAACCAAGCCTAAAGTTGGGCTGTCAGGCTGTTATGTCTGAATTTTCAGACTAGCAGTGAACTGACCTCGACTTCAAGCTAGGTTTTGAGCATGATCCAGTGCTCAAATGAGTTCGATCTCTATAGCTAGATTGTAGCTGGTTTATAACTCTACAGCTTTGCTACTGGGAGTTGATGAAGTTCTTGTGAGAAATCAGGAGAAAAATGACTCTAAAATCGTTCAGTCAGAAGCCCTGATGAAGGAATTCCATGGTACAGTGCCAGACTCACTGAAGAAGATTTTAATCGCGCTCGTCGCCGGTAGCCGCCGCCGTCGATCATGGCACGTCACGATTCGTGCTCAGTAGTCTTTGGATAAGCACGGCCGGTGCGAGTCCTCGCCGCCGGTGAGCTGTAAACCACTCCGGCCAGCTGTAGCGCTTTCCTTCCCCTTGCTCTCTGCTCGGGGATACGGATTTCACCGCCGTCGAGCCATTACCGGCGTCCGCCGCGTGGCTCTGTCTTTACACCTCGTCACCGTGACTCCTCTAGGCCATCCCATCATCGACGGGGAGCTTGCCACGGCAGTCGACACGTATTCACTGCGCGCCAAGCCTCTTCCCCATCTCCGACCGCCGCCACGCCATCCAAAATTCACGAGCCACCGCCCCCGGAGCCTATAAATTGAGGGCAGGGCTAGTTGCGCCATGGAATTGTGAAGCTCTAGCACCCGCTCCCACACTCAATCGTCCAACCGTTCGCCTGAATTGCTCGTTGCCCCCAAATTGATTTTTCGCCACCGTTGAAGTGAGCTCGCCGTGGACAGCCCTCCACAGGTCAGCCCCGGCCCTCTGCTACTTTGTTTAAGTACCCTCCCACCTCCGTGATGCTTGCCGAGCCATTGAATTGAGCTAAAGGTTCTCGGGTCGCCGGGAACGCAATCATTACGCCGCTTGGCTTACGGTCACCGTGGCCGGAGCTCCACGATCCACCAACAGTGCAATTAAGTGAGGGAAAGTAGTTAGGCCGACCCCAATTTCGTGTCCACCGCTTGGAGAACCCAGCCGTTGCCCCGTTCGGCCGGTCTGCTGGCTTGCCGGAGCGCGGCTGTGCGTGAACGGCGTCGAGGACTGGTAATCGTGAATTGACAGAAACCCGAGGACCTTTTCGTGAACTGTCAGCGACTTAACACAATAGTAAATGGACTTATTTCGGTTTAGCTGTTAAGCCGGGGGCCTCTGCGCAAAGTCGCCTCGCGGGCGCGGGCGCGCGCGCGCATTCGCTCGGGCTTGGGCCGACCTGGGCTGGTTTCGGCCCGTTACTGTTAAAGTTTTTCCTTTTTCTTTTTCCACAGAGCTTTAGAAACCTGTTAAAAATTATAGAAAAATGGTAAAATTATGAGACCAATTTTCCTAGGTTTGTTATTTTCCATAGTATTTAATAAAAATAGTTTTATGATTTTTAGTTTGAACAGGGAATTTTAGGGTATTTAAAACAGCCTAAACCAATGGTTCTGGATTTTTAGAAAATAAATAATAAGTCCAAAATTTCCCAAACTTTTTATGTGAGCTTTTCACATTATTTAGAAGCCTTGGGTAGAATTTGGGTTGATTTGGACCTTGTTTTATCACAAAACCCAAAACCACCCCCCCTGCTCCATGAACTCCTTTACTGACTCCGGAAACCCTAGGTTCTCGGAGTACCGTGAAGGAAAGTTGTACTCAAGACGTAAATAATAAGTTTATGTTAACTTTGCATCCTCATGAGCATTCCATGACATCCATTCTTATGCATGTATATGGTTATATTAGAGCAAGAAGAAGAAGAAGAAGTTTTTGAAGAGGGGATACCACCCACCTCTGATCCTCAGGCGGATAACTGCTTTTATTTTGATATCTGTGGATCCGAGCAAGACACCTCTGATAACAAAGGCAAGCCCCGGTGCATTTGCCACCTTCTTTGATGTTTTTAAATCTTTCTCACTTGCTTGCTGCATTAGGTGATAGGAGTTGATTGATTAAACAATTCCTGCATTACCTTCCTTGATCTTGATTACCCTCCTTGAAATCCTGTTTTTACAAAAAAAGGTTTTACTATGCTTAGTATTGCTTTAGAAAAACAAAAGGATTTGTTTTACAAAAGATGTTTGGCAAAGTGGGAGGGTGTTTCAAAAACAAAACTTGATGGTGGATCCATCATGGCCATGATGGATTCAACATCGGAAAAGATGTACCTCTGCCAGGTACCAAACTTTGGGTTTGAAATGATTAAGCTGAGACCGGGCGGGTGACTTGCACGAGAAGAGAGTCTCGGTGTAGTGTCTCCGTCTGAGTCGATTAAGGACCGTCTCGATGTAGGCCTGCTGACCGAGGACCCTTTAACTGGTCACATGCCTCGTCATGGGTAAGCCTTGCCTCGGGCAGACTAAGGCCGGAATAAGATAACACGAAATGGGAGTGGAGCGGTGGCGAGAGTAGCGTGTACCCTCCGTGGCAAGAGGCTGGACGGTGGTGTATCTGTGCTCTCGGTTTGCGTGAACCTGATCCGGTCTTAAGAACCCCGGTGGCGGGTTGACATATGCAAGGGTTAAGTGCTACATATGTCGTGTGATTGGAGATCCTCAGCTGAGTATAATCGATTCGGATCGCCGTACCTCCGCGGTTATGGAGACTTGGCCACTGACTTACACGTAGCATTCCACTAAAGATGATGGGTTTTTGGTTAAGAAATTGGCTAGTGCAGGACCAGTGATTGAACTAGGGTAGAAAGAACTCTAGTGCAGGTAATTTTACCTAACTTGACCAATAAAATTGGATTTTTAAGGATCCACTTTAGTAAGCATTTCTGCAAAACAGAGTCTTTGACTATTGAGAAGCCTTACCTTGACTCCCATATATCCAGCATACCCTTGAGAGTCTTTTCCTTAGTCGGGTAAGACTTGCTGAGTAATTCCATACTCAGGGTTTATCCCTTTGTTGTTTTTAGGTGGGGAAGTAGCAGACTTTTGCTGCTTCTGTGCTAAGGTGGTTCCCAACGAGGAAAAACAAGACTGAAAGGCGGGAGGACTCGGTCCTCCATCTAGAATCTGTTGTTTATAGTCTTTCGGGAGAGGTTTGTGTCTCCCTGGTTTGTATAATTATTACTTCTATGCACTCGTTTTTAGACTGGTCTGTAATCATATAACTCGAGCTTTCTTTTGGAAATAAATGTAAGTTTATGTAAATCGCTTTCGCATTTCTTTATCTCCGATGGTCTGTAATGTCTGCAAGACGGGTGAAACGTTCCTGGTGAGGTAAGTAAAGATACCGAGCTTGTCAAGTAACTTAGGAACATCTACAGAGTGTCTGATGTCTGTTAGACAAGGACAACTGTAGGTGGGCCTGATTACTTGGGAGGTTCCGTCACAGACGTGGGTGAGGGGGAAGAGAGAGGGGCGGTTAGATCTAGATCGGAGGGCTGGGATTAGATCTACTCGGGTTTGTACTGAACCATCCGATCTCGGGTGGACGGCCGAGATCTAACGGCCAGGGGCTGACTTCGACGCGGTGGCGCCGCTCGGTCCCGCGGCGAGAGTTCACCAGAGAGGAGCAGACCGGCCACGGTGAGGCACTAGAGGCTTGGGGACTAACCTTGGCGCAATCAGGGGGGTCTAGCGAACTCGGCCATGGCCTACGCGCTAGCGCAGGGGCCCCCGAGGGCGCAGACCACGGCGGAGCGGGCTAACGGCGGCGCTGGATTGCTCCAACGAGCAATTGCGCGAGCTATAGAGCAAGGATAACTAAATTAATGTTTAAGGGCACGGGCAGGTTGCTTACCTCGAGCAGAAGCGCTGGCGTCGTGAAACGACAGCGGAGGCGCAGGGGCTCGACAGGGCGACGGTGGCGGACTCTGGCTACGTAAGAAAACACTCCAGTGAGCGCGGACCGGACAAGACAGAGAGGGAGAGGGCACACCGAAGGGTGTCCCAAGCGGCTGGCAGTAAGGCAAAGCTCACGGTGGCACTAGACAGGGCATGGGCGCAACGGCGGCCACGAAACAAGCGGTGGGCGTCGACGGGCGGTGGCGGAGCTCTCGGTTCGCGTGGGCAAAGCGAGCGAGGGGGCGAGGGAGCTGGGCAGAGGGCGAAAATGAGAGAGGGGAGGTGGGCGAGCAGGGCACGGGGCTCAAAAGGGGTGCGGGGGCTCGAACGTGGCCGGAGAACTCGCGGTCGTGGGTGCGGGCGCGGCGGGGAGATCGTGGGCGAGAGGTTAGAGACGACTGACAGGTGGGGACGGTGGGACAGAGAGAGAGAGGGAAGAGTGAGCGCGCTGGTTGGCGCCGACAGACGGGACCCGCCTGTAAGGCACAAGGGACGCGTAGGCGCGCGCGCGCTGGCTGGGCTAGATGGGCCGACCTAGGCCGAATTGGCCTTTTCTAATTTCCTGGAATTTCTATTGCCTTTTCTATTTATTTTCTCTAGGGTTTTCAATTCAAATTCAAATCAAGTTTCAAATTCAAACCAAATCAAATATGTGCAACAATTCAAAGAATATTTAGGCTCAATATGATGCAACATTCATGACTCATATGTTTTGGGCAAAATAAATTAAATAATCCCTCACTAATACAACTAACTCTAATTAAAAGAGAAAGAGAGAGAGAAAACTAGAGAGAGAAACTAGAGTGAGATAGAGAAGAGCAACACCTGAATTTGGATGATCATAAGAAAGAAATTTTATACTCCCAAATTCAAGGTGTTACAATCCCCTTCCTTATTTGGCGCAGCCGACCGTTGGATCTTTGGATCTGTTGGCGCACCGGACACTGTCCGGTGCACACCGGATAGTCCGGTGCGACCATCCGACTGTTGGCTCAGCCACGTGTCGCCTGTTGATCGCGCAGGCGACCGTTGGCCGCGGGCGTCGTTGACTCACCGGACAGTCCGGTGATTTTTAGTCGTGGCGTCCTCGGCGAATTCCCGGGAGTGACGAGTTCGTCGCCAAAGTACTTGGGCGCAAGCGTTGAAGACTCACCGGACAGTCCGGTGCACCATTGGACAGTCCAGTGAGTTTTAGCCAAGTCGCCCGGCCGATTCCCGAGATCAGCTAGTTCACGTTGGGCCAGTCTTGGGCACCGGACACTGCCCGGTGCACCACCGGACAGTCCGGTGTGCTAGGCTGGTGCTAGTTTTGGCTGTACTTAGCCAACTCTTCTCTTATTCAAATCTTCTTTTCTTGGTACTATTTCTAGCACTTAGATAAACATGTTAGTATTCAAAAACAATTTACTAGGTCTAGTAACATACCTTGTTCTTTGATTTGCACTTCTCACTCATTTAGCACATAAGAACTCAATCAATATGTGTTGGGCATCTAATCACCAAAACACTTACAGAAATGGCTCAAGGGCACATTTCCCTTTCAATCTCCCCCTTTTTGGTGATTTATGCCAACAAATTTAAAAGCAACAAGAGAAGTGCAACATCAAAGCAAATTAAAGACCAAATTCTCTTTACTTAGTATTTGGCATATTTGGATCACTCTTTGCCACCACTTGGTTTGTTTTTGCAAATCAAATTCTTTTTCCTGTCTCTATGTCAAACACACTTGTTTGGGCAAATCAAGAGATATTCCAAGAGTAAAATTGATCAAGTGCCAAAAACTCCCCCTTTTTCCCATAATCAAAATTCTCCCCCATAAGAGACCAAATTTTGCAATAAGAGTATTTTGGACAAAACACAAATTCTAACTCTTACTATTTTCAAAAATCACAAGTGGTTGGCTGATCCATTTGCTTTTGCCTTAGTTTCTCCCCCTTTGGCATTAAGCACCAAAACGAGATAACTTTTGGCCCTTTAACCCTATTGCCTCACCAAAATGTCAAATAAGAGCAAAAGGCAATGAGAGTGTAAGTATGAACTTGGAATTAAATACACTAATACCGGAGTGCAGTGGAAGTCTTCTTGTCATCCAAGTTCATTTTTCCTTTCAACGTACCTTCGAGACTACATCAAGTGTACTCAAACAAACAAGTTAGTCTCAAAGGGGTCAAGTTGTAGCACATCTCCCCCTAAATATGTGCATCATTTGAATACGGATTTGTGAGGTCCAGAGATGACTTGTACAACTTGAGCACCATAAATAGACAAAAATGATGTAAGTGCTCAAAGTAACATGATCAAAGGCATAGACTACATGTATGCTATAGATCAATCCAAGTACGCGAATCTAAGACATTTAACTCACTACGCAACCTACAAAACCTTTTCTCATCTAAAGGCTTGGTGAAGATATCGGCTAGCTGGTTCTCAGTGCTAATATGGTAAACATCGATATCTCCCTTTTGCTGGTGGTCTCTCAGGAAGTGATGCCGGATGTCTATGTGCTTGGTTCGGTTGTGTTCAACAGGATTATCCGCCAAGCGGATTGCACTCTCATTATCGCGTAGGAGTGGGACTTTGCTCAGATTGTAGCCAAAGTCCCGGAGGGTTTGCCTCATCCAAAGTAGTTGCGCGCAACACTGTTCTGCGACAACATACTCGGCCTCAGCGGTGGATAGGGCAATAAAATGTTTGTTTCTTGGAACTCCAGGACACCAGGAACCTTCCTAGAAATTGGCACGTCCCTGATGTGCTCTTCCTATCAACCTTGCACCCGGCATAGTCAGAGTCTGAGTATCCAATTAAGTCAAAGGTAGACCCCTTTGGATACCAGATCCCGAAGCAAGGCGTAGAAACTAAATACCTAAGAATTCGCTTAACAGCCACAAGGTGACACTCCTTGGGGTCGGAATTAAATCTAGCACACATGCATACACTAAGCATAATATCTGGTCTACTAGCACAAAGATAAAGTAATGAACCTATCATTGACCGGTATGCATTTTGATCAATGGACTTACCTCCTTTGTTGAGGTCGAGATGTCCGTCAGTTCCCATCGGTGTCTTCACGGGCTTAGCGTCCTTCATCCCATACCTTTTGAGAAGATCTTGAGTGTACTTCATTTGGGAGATGAAGGTGTCGTCCTTGAGTTGCTTCACTTGGAATCCAAGGAAGTAGGTCAACTCGCTCATCATCGACATCTCGAACTTTTGCGTCATTATCCTGCTAAACTCCTCACAAGACTTTTGATTAGTAGAACCAAATATTATGTCATCAACATAAATTTGGCAAACAAAAAGATCACCATTGCAAGTCTTTGTGAAAAGAGTGGGATTAGCTTTCCCAACCTTGAAAGCATTAGAAATAAGAAAATCTCTAAGGCATTTATACCATGCTCTTGGGGCTTGCTTAAGTCCATAGAACGCCTTAGAGAGCTTATATACATGGTCGGGATACCTGTCATCCTCAAAGCCAGGGGGTTGTTCCACGTATACCTCCTCCTTAATTGGCCCATTGAGGAAAGCGCTATTCACGTCCATTTGGAACAGCCTAAAAGAATGGTGAGCAGCATAGGTATAATATCCGAATTAACTCTAGCCTAGAAACAGGAACAAAAGCCTCCTCAAAATCCAAACCTGCGACTTGGGCATAACCTTTTACCACAAGTCGAGCCTTGTTTCTTGTCACCACTCCGTGCTCGTCTTATTTGTTGCGAAACACCCACTTGGTTCTCACAATGTTTTGCTTTGGACGTGGCACCAGGCTCCAGACTTCATTCCGTTTGAAGTTGTTGAGCTCTTCCTGCATGGCCAACACCCAGTCCGGATCCTGCAAGGCCTCTTCTACCCTGAAAGGCTCAATAGAAGAGATAAACGAGTAATGCTCACAAAAATTAGCTAATCGTGAGCGAGTAGTTACTCCCTTGCTGATGTCACCCAGAATCTGATCGACGCGGTGATGTCTTTGGATCATCGTTCGGACTTGGGTTGGAGGGGCCCATGGTGCTTCTTCCTCCATAACCTGTTCTTCCTATGCTCCCCCTTGATTCTGCCCCTCTTCTTGAGGTACTTGTACATCATCTTGAGTTGGGGGATGCACCATTGTCGAGGAAGATGGTTGATCTTGTTCCTGTAGTTCCTGTGGTTGCACATCTCCTATTGCCATAGTTCGCATTGCGGCCGTTGGAACCTCATCCTCATCTACATCATCAAGATCAACTTGCTCTCTTGGAGAGCCATTAGTCTCATCAAATACAACATCGCTAGAGACTTCAACTAATCCTGATGATTTGTTGAAGACCCTATACGCCTTTGCATTTGAGTCATATCCTAGTAAAAACCCTTCTACTGCTTTGGGAGCAAATTTTGAATGTCTACCTTTTTTCACTAGAATGTAGCATTTGCTCCCAAATACATGAAAATAAGAAACATTGGGTTTGTTACTAGTTAGGAGTTTGTAGGAAGTCTTCTTGAAGAGGCGGTGCAGATAGAGCCGGTTTATGGCATGGCGAGCTGTGTTCACAGCTTCTGACCAAAACCACTCAGGTGTCTTGTACTCTCCAAGCATCGTTCTTGCCATGTCGATTAGCGTCCTGTTCTTCCTCTCTACCACACCGTTTTGCTGTGGTGTGTAGGGAGCGGAGAACTCGTGCTTGATGCCTTCCTCCTCCAAAAATTTTTCAACTTGAAGATTCTTGAACTCGGACCCATTATCGCTTCTTATCTTCTTCACCTTAAGCTCAAACTCATTTTGAGCTCTCTTTAAGAAGCGCTTTAGGGTTCCTTGGGTTTTAGATTTGTCCTGCAAAAAGAATACCCAAGTCAAGCGGGAAAAATCATCAACTATTACAAGACCATACTTACTTCCCCCGATGCTGAGGTAGGCAACGGGTCCGAAGAGATCCATGTGAAGAAGCTTTAGTGGTCTTGATGTCGTCATCACATTCTTGCTGTGATGAGTGCTTCCCACTTGTTTCCCTGCCTGACATGCTGCACAAGGTCTGTCTTTCTCAAAACAGACATCGGTTAGTCCTAACACATGATCTCCCTTTAGAAGCTTATGAAGGTTCTTCATCCCAACATGTGCTAGACGGCGATGCCAAAGCCAGCCCATATTAGTCTTAGCTATTAAGCATGCATCTAGATCGGCATTCTCTTTTGAAAAATCAACCAAGTAGAGCTTGCCGTCTAATACACCCTTAAAAGCTAATGAACCATCACTCCTTCTAAAGACAGATACATCAATATTCGTGAATAAACAATTGTAGCCCATGTGACACAATTGACTTATAGATAGAAGATTGTACCCGAGCGACTCTACTAAAAATACATTTGATATTGAGTGCTCGTTAGTGATAGCTATCTTGCCCAAGCCTTTGACCTTGCCTTGGTTCCCATCTCCAAAGATGATCGTATCCTAGGAATCCTTGTTCTTGACGTAGGAGGTGAACATCTTCTTTTCCCCCGTCATGTGGTTTGTGCATCCGTTGTCGATAATCCAGCTTGAGCCACCGGATGCATAAACCTGCAAGGAATTTAAGCTTGGGTTTTAGGTACCCAACTCTTGTTGGGTCCTGCAAGGTTAGTCACAATAGGTTTTGGAACCCATATGCAAGTTTTGTCTCCCTTGCATTTGGATCCCAATTACCTAGCAACTACTTTTGCATTCTTGCATAAAAGTACAAAGGAAGCATTGCAAGCATGATAAACAGTAGTAGGTCCATTGTAAACTTTCCTAGGAGCATGAAAAGTAGCATAATTTCTCCTAGGCTTACTTCTACCATGAACAAAAGCGGAACTAGATGCAAACATATCATGAGAATTGAATGTAGCATCATGAGAACCAATACAATCATAGCATCTATCACTATAAGCATGACTAGTGAATTTCCTATCATAAATATAGGCATGGTTCTTTTAAGAACTACTAGCCATAGGGGCCTTCCCTTTCTCCTTGTTGAGAACGGGAGTCCTTTGGCTTGTTAAGTTCTTGGTTTCCTTTTGAAAACTAAGTCCATCCTTAATTGAGGGGTGTCTACCAACAGTGTAGGCACCCTAGCAAATTTTAATTTATCATAATCATCTTTGCAAGTCTTAAGTTGAGCATTAAGACTTGCAACCTCATTGTTTAATTTAGCAATAGAAGTAATATGTTCATCACAGGCATCAATATCAAGGTCTTTACATCTATTGCAAATAATGACGTGCTCTACACATGAACTAGTTTCATTAACTTTTTCTAGCTTAGCATTTAATTCTACATTTAAATTCTTTAGGCTAGAAATGGATTCATGACAGGAAGACAGCTTAGATGACAGTATTTCATTTTTCTTTATTTCTAAAGCAAGAGATTTTTGAACGCTAACAAACTTGTCATGTTCCTCATATAAAATATCCTCTCGCTTTTCTAGCAGTCTATCCTTTTCATTAAGAGCATCGATTAATTCATTAATTTTCTCTACTTTAGTTCTATCTAGTCCTTTAAACAAATCAGTGTAATCTACTTCATCATCGGAAGATTCCTCATCGCTAGAAGAAGAGTACTTGGGGGTATCTCTAATACGTACCTTCTTCTCCTTAGCCATGAGGCATGTATGGCGTTCGTTGGGGAAGAGCGACGATTTGTTGAAGGATGAGGCAGCTAGTCCTTCATCCTCAGAGTCGGAGGAGGAGCAGTCAGAGTCCCATTCCTTTCCGATGTGCGCCTCGCCCTTGGCCTTCCTATAGTTCTTCTTCTTCTCCCTCTTCCCGTGTTTTTCTTGTCCCTGGTCATTACCATTATCGGGGCATTGAGCTATGAAATGACCAGTCTTACCGCATTTGAAGCATGAGCGTTTTCTCTTTGACTTGTTTTTGTTGGGGTACTCCTTGCGTCCTTTTAGCGTGGTCTTGAAGAGCTTGATGATGAGTGATATCTCATCTTCATTGAGCCCGGCCGCCTCCACTTGTGCCACCTTGCTTGGTAGCGCCTCCCTGCTGCTAGTTGCTTTGAGAGCAACGGGCTACGGCTCGTAGACGGGCAATGGATCGTTCAAGGCATCGTCCACGTATCGAGCTTCTTTCACCATCATACGCCCGCTCATGAATTTTCCGAGTATCTCCTCGGGCGTCATCTTGGTGTACCTGGGGTTTTCATGAATAAGATTCACAAGATGAGGGTCAATTACTGTAAATGACCTGAGCATGAGTCGGACGACGTCATGATCCGTCCATCTTGTGCTTCCATAGCTTCGAATTTTGTTGACCAGGGTTTTGAGCCTGTTGTAGGTCTGTGTTGGCTCCTCTCCCCTGATCATCGCGAACCTCCCCAACTCACCTTCCACCAGTTCCATCTTGGTGATCATAGTGGCGTCGTTACCCTCATGTGATATCTTGAGAGTATCCCAGATTTTCTTAGCGTTGTCCAAGCCACTCACTTTATTGTACTCATCCCTACAAAGAGATGCAAGCAAAACAGTAGTAGCTTGGGCATTTTTATGAATTTGTTCATTTATAAACATAGGATTATCCATACTATCAAAATGCATCCCATTTTCCACAATTTCCCAAATGCTAGGATGAAGAGAAAATAGGCGACTACGCATTTTATGACTCCAAAATGAGTAATCCTCTCCATCGAAGTGTGGGGGTGTCACACCCGGTTTTTAGAAGGTAAACCGAATGCGAACCATGTACGTGCCAGGATCAGTTATTCACGTACACAGCAGTTACATAACATGGACATCATCACACAGTGCTCAAATAGTATTAAAAGGGGAAATAATAGTCGATTACATCATACGTCTGAGACGTCCATATAGTTCTTACAATAAATCAAAGTGCGGAAAAGAAACGTAGATAACGCGGCCTTCACAGGCAGCCGACTGGGGGTTGCCGCTAACCCACGCCTAGAACTTGCCGTAGTCTTGAAACTCCTGGAAGTCTCCTTCCACAGCTTCATCTTCTCCTGAGCAGTGGTTGCAATGCTGACAACCTGGGGGGTGGATTGGTGTGTAGAGCAAGGGTGAGTACACATCAACATACTCAGCAAGCATCCCGTTTGGCTGTAGTGGACTAGCTTTATGTGGGGATAAGTCAAGCAGTTGCTTTTAGTTGGTCAGGTTATTACTTACTAGTAGAAAGCCAGGTTTTAACATTAACCCAAGTTATTAGCCCAATGTATCCTTTCCAAACGGAAAGAATACCACTTACCAGCACCATAATCATAACCAGAATCATCAATCTCATTGCCACCTGTACCAAAATGTCTCTGATCAAGTATCACTAATCTCTGGAGCTCCCTTGGCCGCTCATAACCGTGAGCACGGCTGATATATCAGTTTCATAACACTCTGCAGAGGTTGTGCACTTTACCCATAAGCCGTGATTCCCTCTCTAGCCCGGGCTTGCAAGACCCTTATTCACTCCCAAGGTGAATGGCTAGGGATTCACTACGAAGCCTTTACAAAGATTCCCCGGGGCTGTAGCCACCCGTTAGGTTTCCTAAATGTACCGCACTCCTCCCCAAGGGACAAATCAACCTTGGCAGAGCGAGCCGCATACACCGAGCCCCATTAACGGCACAACGGCGAAGTGATCTACACCCCGGTTCCTCTAATTATTCAGCTAAGGGCGTCCCATTCCACCCTCATGGTTGCACTGTTTTCCCGGGCGGTCATCCATTGAACAGGTCCTTACGGAGAGGCACTCGAGAAACCGCTCGAGTCCCCTTGAAGGTCACAAATATAATCATAAATAAGAAGGGAAAACAGCGTATCATAGATAATCACATCATGTTCATTGATTAGAGTTGAGCAATAGCATCAGACTAAGCAGTAATAATCCGACCCAAATAGGTAAACAAGGACATGAATAACAAAAGCTAGTCAATCCTTAAGTATAAATGTGTAATGCGGGAGGTGAATTAAAGAATGAATAGGACAGCAATAGGTCAAACGACACTTGCCTCCACCAACCGACTGTTGCTCAGGGGCTTCTCCTGCGAATTCCTCGGGCTCTTCGACCGGATCGTTCTCTATGCGAGCGCAAACATACATACATCCACATATTTAATACAAAAGAACAGTACACCATACAAGGGAACAAATAAAGTGAATCTGCATCAAGTATGACATTCGATATCGCATTTGTTATGATTAGAAAGAAACGGGAAAGGGTCTCGCAGGGGGTTAAATCTTATGCACTAATGATTAGTTAAATTATGCACTCTAGTTTCAATAGGTTCTAACAAGCGAATTTAGTTATATGCACTAATGGAAACCTAGTCATTTTTAGTTAATCAACATTGTATGAGATAAACAATTGATTATGAAATTCTAAATTAAGCTTCCTATTTCAATAACATGAACAATGATTAGCCTGCCTAAAATAAAATAACTATGATAACAGAAAGTAAAATAAAAAAAATAAAAAAAATAAAAAAGGGGGGGCGGTTGAACCGGCCAGGGGGCAGTTGAACCGGCCTGGGGCAGGGGCGGGGGGCGGCCAAGCCGGCGGCGGGCGGCCGAGCTGGCGGGGGGGCGGGCGGTTGAACCGGCCGGGGGGGGGGGGGGGCGGCCGAGCTGGGCGACTGGGCTGCGGGCGGGCGCACAGGGGCGGCCGAGCCGGGGCGGCCGAGCTGGGCTGGGGCGGCTGGGCCGGCCAGGGCGGCCGAGCCGGGGGCGCGCAGGGGCGGCGGCGGCCGAGCCGGCCATGGAGGCGGCCGAGCTGGCCAGGGCGGCTGGGCGGTTGGGCTGGGGAGGGAGAGGAGGGGAGAGGGGAGGGGAGAGGAGAGGGGGAGGGCTCACCGGGGACGGGGGCGGTGGCCGAGCTGCAGGGGCGGGGCTAGGGCAGGGGGCGGCGACGGCTAGGGTGGGGAGAGGGAGAATGGGAGGGAGAGAGAGAGAGTTGGGGGAAAAAGGGGAGGGGCGGCTGGGCCGGCTAGGCCCAAGAGAGGGGGCGCGGGGGGGGCTGGGCCGGCTGGGGGCGGCTGGGCCGGCCAGGAGCAGCCGACGACGCGGGAGAGAGAAAAGGGAGGAGAGAGAGAAAGAAAAAGAAAAAGAAAGAAAAGGTTTCTCTCATTTTCGAAATCCGATCTTCCTAAATGAATGCACTTACATTTTCAAACAATCCAAAAGAGTGCATGGTCCGGCATGGTGCATCAAACAACATAAAGCAATTTAGGGTTTTTCTTTATACGGGAATTCCAAACCGAGTCCCGCTAGCTTTGGAAAAGGTCAAGGTCTAGCGAGGGGAAAAAAGAAAAGAAAAGGTAACGCCCGAATTTGGCGAGTGAAGAAAAGAAAAAAAATTCAACTGCAAAATTCGGCGCGTTACAAACCTATCCCCCTTAAAAGAATCTCGCCCTCGAGATTCAGGGTTGGCTAGCAAAGAGCTCTGGGTACTTGGCCATCAAATCATCTTCACACTCCCAGGTTGCTTCTTCCTCAGAGTGGTGATTCCATCTAACTTTGCACATCCTGATGGTCTTCCTTCGGGTGACTCTATCTGCAACCTCAAGGATTTGCGTTGGCTTCTCTGTGTAGGTCAAGTCCTCCTGGACTTCGAGACCTTCCACTGGCAACTGCTCTTCTGGCACACGCAAGCACTTCTTCAACTGAGACACATGAAAGACATCATGCACAGCTGACAAATTCTCTGGCAGACTGAGCTGATAGGCCACTTCTCCACGCTTTGAGAGGATCTGGTACGGACCAATGTAGCGGGGTGCTAGCTTGCCTTTGATTCCGAACCTTCTGACTCCTCTGATCGGTGACACTTTCAAATAGACAAAGTCTCCGACTTCAAAACTCAGCTCTCTTCTTCTTGTGTCTGCATAGCTTCGCTGCCTCATGTTCAATTCTGACTGAGTGAATATGTACTTCAGACTCTTGTGATCTGTGTAAACATCGCATTTCTGTCCATACAGATAGTGCCTCCATGTCTTCAGTGCGTGAACCACTGCTGCCAACTCTAGGTCATGGATTGGGTAATTCTTCTCATGAACTTTCAGCTGTCGGGACGAGTAAGCCACAACTCTTCCCTCTTGCATCAACACGCATCCCAAACCTGTGTAACAAGCATCACAGTACACAGAGAAGGGCTTGTGCAAATCAGGCAAGACTAGGACAGGCGCTGTTGTCAACTTCCCTTTCAGCGCTTCAAAGGCTTCTTGGCATTTCTGGGTCCACTTGAACTCAACTTTGTTGCCTAGCAACGCTGTCATTGGTTTCGCAATCTTCGAAAACCCTTCAATGAATCGCCGATAATATCCGGCCATTCCAATGAAGCTCTTGATTCCTCGAGCATCTGTTGGCGCTTTCCAGTTCAGAATGTCTGCCACTTTCTTCGGATCCACAGCCAATCCTTCTTTGTTGATTATGTGACCCAAGAACATGACTTCACTGATCCAGAACTCACACTTGCTCAACTTTGCATACAACTGGTGCTCTCGCAATCTCTGCAATACCATCCTCAAATGATCTGCATGTTCTTCTTCGCTTTGAGAATAAACCAGAATGTCATCAATGAATACCACCACAAACTTATCGAGATAATCCATGAATACGCTGTTCATCAAGTTCATAAAGAAGGCTGGTGCATTGGTCAAACCAAAAGACATCACTGTGAACTCATATAACCCATACTTGGTAATGAATGCCGTCTTCGGAATGTCTGAAGGTCGGATCCTGAGCTGATGATAACCTGACCTCAGATCAATCTTGGAGAACACACTGGCTCCTCTCAACTGGTCGAACAGATCTTCTATTCTGGGCAAGGGATACTTGTTCTTGATCGTGACTTCATTCAAAGCTCGATAATCGATACACATCCTTTTGGTGCCATCTTTCTTTTCCACAAACAGGACAGGGGCGGCCCAAGGTGAGGTGCTTGGCCGGATGTAACCTTTCTCTGACAGCTCATCAATCTGCTTCTTAAGCTCAACCAACTCTGGTCCAGATATTCTGTAAGCTCTCTTAAAGATAGGGGCGGTTCCAGGAAGAAGCTCTATGGCAAACTCAACTTTCCGCTCTGGTGGCATACCCGGTAAGTCCTTTGGAAACACATCTGGGAATTCAGACACAACCTTGATACTCTCAATTGGGTCTGCTTCACTGCTATCGACAGCCATCTGATAACAACTTCCTTTCTTCGGCTCAGGCGGGACTAACTCGGTCACCACTTCCTCTCCTAGTGGGGACACCAACTTGATTGTCCTTTTATCACAACTGATAACTGTCTGATACTTATCTAGCCAATTCATCCCTAGGATGACATCTATTCCCTGAGTACCCATTACTATAAGGTTAGCGGGAAACGCTATCCCCCTTATTTCCACACTTACATTCAAACAAATGTTATCGGCTCGAATTCTACCACCGGCTGAGTCAATTTGAATGGGGGTTGACATGGTAGTAATTGGAAGATTATGTGCTTCTACTCATGATGCAGTAATGAAAGAATGTGTTGCTCCAGTATCAAATAACACTTCTGCAATATGGGAGTCGACTGGGAACATACCTACTATCATGTCGGGGGTCTCCTGAACTGCTTCAGCCTCCAAGTGGTTCAGTCTTCCATGATTATAGCGCGGTTGAGAGCGGTTGCCTGATCCAGGCTGGGACACATTCTGCTTTGTTGGGGCATTGGGGCCTGACTGCTGCTGGGCTGCTTTCTTCGGACATTGCATCACCTAGTGGCCTTGCTCTCCGTAGTGGAAACATGCCCTGTTTCCAACCTGAGCTGGTGCTGCCTGACTGCTCTGCTGAGTTGCGGGGGCAGGAAGACGAGGTGCCTGCTGATTCTGCCTCTGAAACTGACCTCCTCCTGACTGATTGCTCTGACGATTCTGGTACTGATGCTGAGGGTACTGCCTTTGGAACTGCTGATACTGCTGACGCTGCTGATGCTGCTGAGGTGGACGCTGATTCTGCCTGAACTGCTGAGGTTGATTGCCTGAAAAACGAGGACGACTGCTGCTTCCAGGCTGGGGTCCACTAATCTTGCGCTTACGATCCTCCATCTCCTTACGCTTCCTTTCTGTCATGATTGCTCTGTCAATCAGGTGCTGAAATGTCGGGAAGGTATGATTCATCAGCTGATACTGCAGAGGGTCGACCAAGCCTCTCAGGAAACGGTACTGTCGCTTGGCATCGGTGTTGACATCTTCAGGAGCATAGCGGGACAACTGCAGAAACCTGTCCCGATACTCACTGACAGACGATGACCCTTGCTTGAGGGCCAAGAACTCCTCCTTCTTCACTGTCATCAGACCTGCGGGCACATGGTACTGACGAAAGCTACCTCTAAACTCTTCCCAGGTGATGGCATCGGGGTTGGCATGGGTGGCGAGGTAAGACTCCCACCATGATTGGGCTGCTCCTCTCAACAGACGGAGACCATACAAGACTTTCTCCCGGTCATCACACTGAGCGGTATGCAACTCCCGCTCCACAGTGCGCAGCCAATCTTCAGCATCCATGGGGTCAGAAGAGTGAGCGAACGTTGGGGGATGACCTCTCATGAATTCAGCACGCTTGTCTCTGGGCATCTGAGGCTAGGGTGGTGCTTGCTGCTGTTGCTGCTGCTGCTGCTGCTGAATGGCGGCCAGAGTCTGACTGATGGCCTGAACTGCCTGAGTCTGCATCAGAAACATCTGCTCGATCGACATCGGGGGCGGGGGTGGCAGGTGCTGCTGCTGGGGCACCTCATCCTGCGGAGCGGCTCGCTCCTGCTGAGCACGCCTTCCTCCTCTGCGCCTGTTCTCTGACATCTGCAGAACGCAACCACACATCAGAACTGATCTGGCAAATCTTGCAGCATAAGAAAAGAGTATAGAATTCTCCAACAGCACTGAACAGATGAGCATCTTCACTGATCTCCAACACAGACCACACAGCTTCTCAGATAAAGAGGAAAGTGGAATAAAGGGTTTCCCAACTATATAACTAACTCCATTAACATAATAGGTAAGCCAAAATGCAGGGGATACCCACACTCTGGTGACAATCATTACAAAGATCCAAACCAAACATAGTTCATCATGACAAACATAAATGCACAGGATATAGCAAACTACCCTGTCTAACTAAGACTAACTAAGACCGAGATTAACGCTAAGACTGAAGCTTCTATGTATATATTTTTCGTATTAATTACAAGATCCAACTCTAACGAGCTATGGTTCTAGATTTATCTTGGTCTTGCAGTCGGGATTGCCATAAGACTGGAGTCCACGCCGAGGTGAGCGGTACGGGTGCTGAGTCCCAACGGGAGCGGGGGAACCATCATCCAAGTGACGACGTTCTGCGCGCTCAGCCCGCAGCAGGGCGATCTCAGCACGAGCCCTACTCAGCTCGTCTAATGCATGGTCCAGCTCCGTGTTTAGCACGGCGGCTAGGTTGACTGTGCTGCTCAACCTAGGATTGTCCTCACCAGCAGGTGAAACAATCACGCCTCCTGTGCTGCCAGATGGACGGCGGGGGTAATACTTCAGGCCGAGACCGTCAGCTATCCCACCGAAAACCGAGCAGTAGTGCGAAAGCGCACGCCATGCAGCATCCTGCATGGCTGCCTCAGCTGAGTCCCACTCAGAGATAGAATAGTGCTCTGAGCAAGCCTCCGCGCCCTGGAGACTGTTCTCCGGACGGCGCACCAAGCAGGTCGCCTCCCAGCGGTCCGGGTAGACCCCGCGACTATGCTGGTAGACCACACAGCGATACTCGATGGACCAAGTACGCCGGTCAAGTGCCCGACGTAGCAGGGTGTCGAGCGCGTCGTGGAAGTGACACCCACGAGCAGCGTCGCGAGTGATGGGTCGAGCAACCCATCCTTCCGGCTCATGGTCAGCAGGGAGGTCGGTGTCGTGGCTCAAGCTGTCGTCGCCATCTCCGTCGTCCGGGTCTCCTCCAGCAGCTACTCCAGAAGCTGGGGCGCCCAGTGGTGGTGCAGGGGGCGCCTCCAGAGGAAGCACAGGGGAGCAGCTCCTCACAGACTCTATCTCCTGCTGGAGCGAGAAGGAAGAGCCCTGCTGCTCCTGTCGTCGACGTTCCTGCTCCTCATGCAGGCGGTGGTGCAGTCTCTCCAAGTGGCTGGACTGTCCGGCCACGGGACGGCGAAGCAGACGCTCAGCAAGGCGGGAGGGTAAGAATGGGATGACAGACTTTCGTGCAGTGTGTCTAAGACGAGCCATCTACAAAAGATATCGCAAGCAAAAGGGTGAGAACAGAATTAATATGACCAGCAAGTAATGAATCATAAATAAATGAAGGATCAGAATAAAACATAATTTTCAGCAAGGTATAATATATAGTAGAACATAGGTTTGGTCGGTATGACCAACTTTTGAAGGGATATCAAAGTCAAGGCAGTGACAGAGGTCTATAATCCTTAGAACGACCATTCTACTCTAGGTTAGCGGTCCTACAGTCAGCACGGCTCTGATACCACTTATGTCACACCCGGTTTTTAGAAGGTAAACCGAATGCGAACCATGTACGTGCCAGGATCAGTTATTCACGTACACAGCAGTTACATAACATGGACATCATCACACAGTGCTCAAATAGTATTAAAAGGGGAAATAATAGTCGATTACATCATACGTCTGAGACGTCCATATAGTTCTTACAATAAATCAAAGTGTGGAAAAGAAACGTAGATAATGCGGCCTTCACAGGCAGCCGACTGGGGGTTGCCGCTAACCCACGCCTAGAACTCGCCGTAGTCTTGAAACTCCTGGAAGTCTCCTTCCATAGCTTCATCTTCTCCTGAGCAGTGGTTGCAATGCTGACAACCTGGGGGGTGGATTGGTGTGTAGAGCAAGGGTGAGTACACATCAACATACTCAGCAAGCATCCCGTTTGGCTGTAGTGGACTAGCTTTATGTGGGGATAAGTCAAGTAGTTGCTTTTAGTTGGTCAGGTTATTACTTACTAGTAGAAAGCCAGGTTTTAACATTAACCCAAGTTATTAGCCCAATGTATCCTTTCCAAACGGAAAGAATACCACTTACCAGCACCATAATCATAACCAGAATCATCAATCTCATTGCCACCTGTACCAAAATATCTCTGATCAAGTATCACTAATCTCTGGAGCTCCCTTGGCCGCTCATAACCGCGAGCACGGCTGATATATCAGTTTCATAACACTCTGCAGAGGTTGTGCACTTTACCCATAAGCCGTGATTCCCTCTCTAGCCCGGGCTTGCAAGACCCTTATTCACTCCCAAGGTGAATGGCTAGGGATTCACTACGAAGCCTTTACAAAGATTCCCCGGGGCTGTAGCCACCCGTTAGGTTTCCTAAATGTACCGCACTCCTCCCCAAGGGACAAATCAACCTTGGCAGAGCGAGCCGCATACACCGAGCCCCATTAACGGCACAACGGCGAAGTGATCTACACCCCGGTTCCTCTAATTATTCAGCTAAGGGCGTCCCATTCCACCCTCATGGTTGCACTGTTTTCCCGGGCGGTCATCCATTGAACAGGTCCTTACGGAGAGGCACTCGAGAAACCGCTCGAGTCCCCTTGAAGGTCACAAATATAATCATAAATAAGAAGGGAAAACAGCGTATCATAGATAATCACATCATGTTCATTGATTAGAGTTGAGCAATAGCATCAGACTAAGCAGTAATAATCCGACCCAAATAGGTAAACAAGGACATGAATAACAAAAGCTAGTCAATCCTTAAGTATAAATGTGTAATGCGGGAGGTGAATTAAAGAATGAATAGGACAGCAATAGGTCAAACGACACTTGCCTCCACCAACCGACTGTTGCTCAGGGGCTTCTCCTGCGAATTCCTCGGGCTCTTCGACCGGATCGTTCTCTATGCGAGCGCAAACTTACATACATCCACATATTTAATACAAAAGAACAGTACACCATACAAGGGAACAAATAAAGTGAATCTGCATCAAGTATGACATTCGATATCGCATTTGTTATGATTAGAAAGAAACGGGAAAGGGTCTCGCAGGGGGTTAAATCTTATGCACTAATGATTAGTTAAATTATGCACTCTAGTTTCAATAGGTTCTAACAAGCGAATTTAGTTATATGCACTAATGGAAACCTAGTCATTTTTAGTTAATCAACATTGTATGAGATAAACAATTGATTATGAAATTCTAAATTAAGCTTCCTATTTCAATAACATGAACAATGATTAGCCTGCCTAAAATAAAATAACTATGATAACAGAAAGTAAAATAAAAAAAATAAAAAAATAAAAAAGGGGGGGCGGTTGAACCGGCCAGGGGGCGGTTGAACCGGCCTGGGGCAGGGGCGGGGGGCGGCCAAGCCGGCGGCGGGCGGCCGAGCTGGAGGGGGGGGCGGGCGGTTGAACCGGCCGGGGGGGGGGGCGGCCGAGCTGGGCGACTGGGCTGGGGGCGGGCGCACAGGGGCGGCCGAGCCGGGGCGGCCGAGCTGGGCTGGGGCGGCTGGGCCGGCCAGGGCGGCCGAGCCGGGGGCGCGCAGGGGCGGCGGCGGCCGAGCCGGCCATGGAGGCGGCCGAGCTGGCCAGGGCGGCTGGGCGGTTGGGCTGGGGAGGGAGAGGAGGGGAGAGGGGAGGGGAGAGGAGAGGGGGAGGGCTCACCGGGGACGGGGGCGGCGGCCGAGCTGCAGGGGCGGGGCTAGGGCAGGGGGCGGCGGCGGCTAGGGTGGGGAGAGGGAGAATGGGAGGGAGAGAGAGAGAGAGTTGGGGGAAAAAGGGGAGGGGCGGCTGGGCCGGCTAGGCCCAAGAGAGGGGGGCGCGGGGGGGGGGGGGGGGGGCTGGGCCGGCTGGGGGCGGCTGGGCCGGCCAGGAGCAGCCCACGGCGCGGGAGAGAGAAAAGGGAGGAGAGAGAGAAAGAAAAAGAAAAAGAAAGAAAAGGTTTCTCTCATTTTCGAAATCCGATCTTCCTAAATGAATACACTTACATTTTCAAACAATCCAAAAGAGTGCATGGTCCGGCATGGTGCATCAAACAACATAAAGCAATTTAGGGTTTTTCTTTATACGGGAATTCCAAACCGAGTCCCGCTAGCTTTGGAAAAGGTCAAGGTCTAGCGAGGGAAAAAAAGAAAAGAAAAGGTAACGCCCGAATTTGGCGAGTGAAGAAAAGAAAAAAAAATTCAACTGCAAAATTCGGGGCGTTACAGGGGGTTTTCCAAGAGAAAAAGAAAGTAAATGGGCATTTGAATTATACGGAATACGGGAATAATCAAAGGATTAGTTTTGATTAACTGTCTTTTTCTTAGATGAGGAGTCATCGTCGTCATCCCTTGGTGAAGAAGAGGAGGCATCGCTGTCGTAGTAAATGATCTTCTTGATGCGCCTCTTCTTCTTCCCGTCCCTCTTCTTGTGACTCGAGCCTGAATCAGTGGGCTTGTCGTCTCTTGGCTCATTGAAGAGGGACTCCTCCTTGTCGTTGACCACCATCTCCTTACCCTTAGAATCCATCTCTTCGGGCGGTTAGACCTTTAAATGAAGAGTATGGCTCTGATACCAATTGAGAGCACCTAGAGGGGGGTGAATAGGTGATCCTGCGAAATTCAACACTTAATAGCCAATACTTGGTTGTGAAATGTTAGTGATTAAAACCAAGTTGCTAGAGTGTGAACTTCAGAAGAAAGCCAATCACAAAATAAGATGAACACAAGACACAATGATTTATCCCGTGGTTCCGCCAATGCCTACTTCCATGTTGTGGTGACCTCCTTCGGTTAAGGATTGCACTCAATCCCTCTCCAGTGATCCAATGATCAACTTTGAGTACCACAGCTATCTTCCTTATAGTCTTTCTCCCGTTTGTGAGGAATCTCCACAGATTGGAGCCTCTCGCCCTTACAAGTTTATCATAAGAGAAGCAAAGTAGTGAGTGAGAGAGAGTAACACACGCAAGACCCAAATCCGTAGCACACACACGCACACAAGCCAAGACTTGAGCTCGAAACACAGCACAGAGAGTTCATAAATCAAATGGAGCTCAAATCACTAACACAATCGATCAAATGCGTGGAGGTGGAGTCTGGGAGTCTTAGGATGCTTAGTGAATGCTTGGTGTTCTGCTCCATGCGCCTAGGGGTCCCTTTTATAGCCCCAAGACAGCTAGGAGCCATTGGAGATCAACTTGGAAGGCAATTCTTGCCTTCTGCTGAGTGGCACACCGGACAGTCCAGTGCACCATCGGACAGGTCCTGTAGCTGTCCGGTGCTCGATCCCCATCCTTATCTAGCGAAGCCGACCGTTGGATCTTCGGATCTGTTGGTGCACTAGACACTGTCTGGTGGACACCGGACAGTCCAGTGCGATTATCCGACCGTTGGCTCAGCCACGTGTCGCCCATTGATTGCGCAGGCGACCGTTGGCCGCGGGCGCTGTTGAGTCACCGGACAGTCCGGTGCACCACCGGATAGTCCGGTGATTTTTAGTCGCGGCGTCCTCGACGAATTCCCGAGAGCGACGAGTTCGTCGCCGAAGTACTTGGGCGCATGCGTTGAAGACTCACCGAACAGTCCGATGCACCACCGGACAGTCTGGTGAGTTTTAGCCAAGTCGCTCGGCCGATTCTCGAGAGCAGCCAGTTCACGTCGGGCCAGTTTAGAGCACCGGACACTGTCCGGTGCACCACCGGACAGTCCGGTGTGCCAGGCTGGTGCTGGTTTTGGGTGTACTTAGCCAACTCTTCTCTTATTTAAATCTTCTTTTCTTGGTACTGTTTCTAGCACTTAGATAAACATGTTAGTTTTCAAAAACAATTTACTAAGTCTAGAAACATACCTTGTTCTTTGATTTGCACTTCTCACTCATTTAGCACATAAGAACTCAATCAATATGTGTTGGGCATCTAATCACCAAAACACTTATAGAAATGGCTCAAGGGCACATTTCCCTTTCAATTAAGCCAAATGGTTAAGGTCAGCACTGAATGGAAATAAAATTGGGGTTCACGTAGCCAAACTACATTTGATTCCACCCTTTGACATGCTTACCACAATCTATCTCTAATCTACCAGAAGTAGGAAGAGTAGAAAATAGCCTTAAAATCCCACATCACCAAAAAGCTTGAAGCTAAATTGGGCATTAATATGTCATTGGTCCTTGGCACCTAGAAGAGCCATAAATCTTGACCGCCAGAGTGGTAGTGATGGTAATTTGTGATAGAACTACGAAGATCCTGTGCAGACCAGATGACTCCTTCATATGAGAGCAGCACTATCTATAGTTGAAGCTTGGTCCCAGACGGATATCGGTCTTGTTTCACTCTTGCCAAGCAGTTATCACCATTTGCTTAATCGAAAGCTTAGCAATCATGTGATTTTTCCCAGATAAAAGGAATTCTTAGCCTTGTCTGTTCTATCCCAAAGCTTCTCTTTTTGTTGAACAATGAAGAGATCGAAATAATGCTATATAGAACAATTTGGTACATAATAAGAGGAGAAATGTTTGCCTTGCTGGCAACACCACAAATAATTAATTATTGTTATAAGTTCTCTCTCAAAATTATTATACCTAAAAATGTTGCATAAATCTATACCCAATTTTAGAGTGGTATGAGTAATTAGGTAAACCATGGGCAGTGATAAAAACGAGCTGGACTATACATCTCTGCATATAAAAATCTTTGCTTGGCAGCATTGGCCTGATGCCGTGCACTTTCCTACCAATATAAACACTCACATTTTTCCTATGTGTCTCAAAGCACATTGCAACCAGTGAATGTCCTTGTCAGCGCTAGACCCTGATGGTCATTTTACTTGTTGATCTGAAGTCAACTAATGGCTCCAAACGACGAATGATATGCATGAGCCCCTGAAGGATCCTTATGGATAACATAGTGTTGTGCATATCAGTCTAAATCTTAATGATTGAATGTGTATTTGGTAATAAAAACAATAAGTTTGCAGAATTATAACCATGAAGCAACTTGTTGTTGCATGTCTCACTGGATGTTGAGACTAACCTTTCATGTTGAATGACAAATATGTAGTATTCATGCCACTACATTAATCTAAGTCCAAAGCTCACTGCATAAAACCCCTATCTGTAATGTGTGTAAGATTTCCCAAATAAATCACCACAATAGCATACATTAGCCACAACTGGATGATTGTGGTTGGGGATTTTATCTGTATGCTTTTAAGAACATCTCGACATTAGGGGGAGGAATGCCCATATTGTGTAATGCCTCAATATTCTATTAAAACACACAAAAGCCAAACTGAACTTGTCGTTTAGTGTGTACTCCTATGTATATGGAGTTTGCCAAAAATCGTTGAGGATTAACCATGTTGGTTTGAATGCTTCTACCTGATGTAGATGTGGATATACCCGGGATTAATATCATATCCACATTTGACTTATTGGCATTTGATCTATTCTCGAGGACGCCTACAAATATGATCCATCGGTTTTAGTCAAAGCATATGTTTTGATCGCATGGTCCGTAATAACTCTCCTCCGATGAACTCACCCTGTGGTGAGTTGCCTCACGAAGAGGTTCATCTTGATGATGAAATTCCTAGCAATGCGCGCAATATCATTGTGCTAGGAATATGGAACAATGAATCTTTTGTTTTTGGGAAATGACGAAGATCATTATTAAATGTGGGAGACAAATGTGTCGACATCTATCTTGCCTCTCTAGATTGCAAACGGATCCAAAACAAAGTCCTAGGCATGAGTGCTTTAAGCTCTCTTATCGGGTCATTGATAAATGCAATCGAGGCTAAACCAATAATCGCAAAATGGAAGTCGCGAGCTTGAAGTTTGGACATTATGTGCACTATTGAAATAATGTGTGGTGAATGCGATGGTTCAAGTGGTCTCGTGAGAGACCCATCCCACATATGTGTTGAATAACACTGTTCCGCTATGTAATATATCTGACAAATGGCATGAATCAAAACATGCAGTTAATAGGATTCTGAAGATCCATCATGAGATCCTATGAGGATTCATATCTTTAATTTATAAAAATGCAACATATAAATCTCATACCAAATAATATATTCCTGATGAATGATCACTCTCCTGTGTAGGGAGAATATCTCATAGTTGAGATTATAGTTCCTAGATGGAACCTTTCCAGAAGAAACAAAGTCTATGTTGAACACTAAAGTTTGATAACCCCTATAAAGGGATAAAGACCCATACATACCTGAAAAGGAATAAGATGAGGTACCAAAGGACTTGAAGTTCACCGAATAAGCACATGTGCATTCCACGAGTTTTACTCATGGTATTTTTCACTTAATGTGGAATTACGCTATCCTCTAAAGCCCTGATGGTAGAAACCTACAAGGTTTAGGTGTTACTGGCAAAATATCCCCATTGTGCCAGAATGACAGACTATAACGAAGTATCTGATCGATGAAAAATCCCTGATGGATTACGATCTTTGATGGACTTTTGTTACACCATCGTAGAGGTTGTAATGGATGAACGCGTGGAGCGATGTGTCATATTTAGAATATGTACTATTACAACTATATTATCCCCTATGTCCTATAGAAGGACATGTTACTTGCTTTGCACAACTATGTATAAATTGTGGTGTAAGATAGAAAATTATAGCACCCCAACCTCATCCATTCTCGTTATTCCAGATGAACAATGAGACATATATCTTGAAGAATATGCTTGAGTTATGAGGGATAATGACTTTGATAGATGTCATCATCAGGGGAGCGAATGCTTATATTGATCACAATCGTGAGAAAATAAATGTCATATTCTATGCCCTGAAGGCATCAGTTTGATGATCAATATGTGAACCTTTATGAAAGTTTCTATCAAATATAAAGATCCAGTCGATCGAACACCATCAGTCGAAGTGGCTTGTTTATGTTGATACGTGCACTTACCCCGTATATCCTAGAAGTGAGTAGAGGTGAAGTTCTTGTTATAATCCTTGCAACAGTATGCAATCCATTTGCTAAATCTCTATGTGCGTATATGAGAGCACCTAGAGGGGGGGTGAATAGGTGATCCTGTAAAAACTTCAAACTTAAGCCACAAAAACTTGTTATGTGTTAGCACGATTATTGCCAAGTGGCTAAGGTGAAGTCTCAACAAAACACAATACCACAAGAGATCAAGACAGAGGTGACACGGTGGTTTATCCCGTGGTTCGGCCAAGCCAATGCTTGCCTACTTCCACGTTGTGGCGTCCCAACGGACGAGGGTTGCAATCAACCCCTCTCAAGCGGTCCAAAGACCCACTTGAATACCACGGTGTTTTGTTGTTCCTTTCACTATCCCGTTTGCAAGGAATCTCCACAAATTGGAGTCTCTTGCCCTTACACGTATATGATCACAAAGAAGCACAGAGTAAGGGAGGGAAGCAACACACACAAATCCACAACAAAAGCGCACACACACGGCCAAGACTCGAGCTCGAATGACTATCTCAGAGTTCACACTAGAACAGAGCTCGAATCACTTAGAATCACAAACGAATGCGCAAAGAACTTGTGTGGATGATCAAGAATGCTTAAGAGTTGCTTGTATGTCTCCTCCATGCGCCTAGGGGCTCCTTTTATAGCCCCAAGGCAGCTAGGAGCCGTTGAGAGCAAATCCGGAAGGCCATCCTTGCCTTCTGTCGTCGGGTGCACCGGACAGTCCGGTGCACACCGGACACTGTCCGGTGCCCGATTTGTTTCCTTATCTGGCGCTGCCGACCGTTGCAGCCTGTTGGAGATCTGCGAGCCGTTGGCGCACCGGACAGTCCGGTGCACACCGGACAGTCCGGTGCCGTCTTCCGACCGTTGGCTCGGCCACGTGTCTCGCGCGGATTGCGCGGCCGACCGTTGGCCCTGGCCGACCGTTGGCTCACCGGACAGTCCGGTGCACACCGGACAGTCCGGTGAATTTTAGCCGTACGCCGCCGGCCAAAATCCCGAGAGCGGCCAGTTCGAGTCGAGTCAGTCTGGCGCACCGGACACTGTCCGGTGCACACCGGACAGTCCGGTGCTCCAGACCGAGCTGGGACTTGGCTGCACACAGCCAAGTCATTCTCTCCCCTTTTCTCTTTTTCTTCTTGCTGTTTCTAACACTTAGACAAATATGTTAGTCCACAAAACCAATGTACTAAGGCTTAGAAACATACCTTTACTTCATGATTTGCACCTTGTTCATCCATGTACACAAATTCACAATTAAACACATGTGTTGGCACTCAATCACCAAAATACTTAGAAATGGCCCAAGGGCACATTTCCCTTTCAATCTCCCCCTTTTTGGTGATTTATGCCAACACTACATAAAGCCACTAGAACAAGTGCAAACTCAATTCAAATAACACTTAAATTTATTTTGAATCAATTTTGGCATATATGGATCATCCTTTGCCACCACTTGGTTTGTTTTTGCAAATCAAACACAAATCTCTATCTCTAAGTTAAACACACATGTTTAAGCATAAAGAGAGTCATTCAAAAAGAGATTGATCAAGGATTTCAAAAACTCCCCCTTTTTCCCATAATCACTACTTCTCCCCACAAGAAGCCAACTTTTGACAAGAGAGACAACAAAAGAGTTTTGACAAACCAAAAGCTCTATTCTACTATTTTCAAAATCTCTCAAGTGGTAGCTGATCCATTTATTGCTTTGGCCTTTATTTTCTCCCCCTTTGGCATCAAACACCAAAACGGGATCAATTTTGGCCCTTTAACCCCATTGCCTCACCAAAATCTTCAATTAAGAGCAAATGGCAATAAGAGGTCATGAGATGAACTTGGAATAAGTTACCCCTCATCGGAGTGCAGTGGAAGTCTTGCATGATCCAAGTCCACCTTTTCCCTTTCAATTCTCCTTTGTGACTAAATCAAACAAACTCAAGCATATGGTTAGTCTCAAAGGGTCAAGTTGTAACACATCTCCCCCTAAACATGTGCATCACTTTGCAACGGACTTGTGAGGTCCAGGGAGTGTTTGTACAACTTGAGCACCATAATAAGCAACAAAAATGCAAAAAGGAAACATGATCAAAAGCATGAATACATGTATGCTATAATTCAATCCAAGTTCCGCGAATCTAAGACATTTAGCTCACTACGCAGCCTGCAAAAGGTCTTCTCATCTAAAGGCTTGGTAAAGATATCGGCTAGCTGGTTCTCGGTGCTAACATAAAACACTTCGATATCTCCCTTTTGCTGGTGGTCTCTCAAAAAGTGATGCCGGATGTCGATGTGCTTTGTGCGGCTGTGCTCAACAGGATTTTCCGCTATTCGGATAGCACTCTCATTATCACATAGGAGTGGGACTTTGCTCAGATTGTAGCCAAAGTCCCTGAGGGTTTGCCTCATCCAAAGTAGTTGCGCGCAACACTGACCTGCGGCAACGTACTCGGCCTCAGCGGTGGATAGGGCAACGGAAGTTTGTTTCTTAGAGTTCCATGACACCAGGGACCTTCCTAAGAATTGGCACGTCCCTGATGTACTCTTCCTATCGACCTTACATCCAGCATAGTCAGAATCTGAGTACCCAATCAAGTCAAAGTTAGACCCCTTTGGATACCAGATCCCGAAGCAAGGCGTAGCGACTAAATATCTAAGAATTCGCTTCACCGCCACCAAGTGACACTCCTTAGGATCGGATTGAAATCTAGCACACATGCATACGCTAAGCATAATATCCGGTCTACTAGCACATAAATAAAGTAAAGACCCTATCATTGACCGGTATGCTTTTTGATCAACGGACTTACCTCCTTTGTTGAGGTCGGTGTGCCCGTCGGTTCCCATCGGAGTCTTTGCGGGCTTGGCGTCCTTCATCCCAAACCTCTTTAGCAGATCTTGCGTGTACTTCGTTTGGGAGATGAAGGTGCCGTCCTTGAGTTGCTTCACTTGGAACCCAAGGAAGTAGTTCAACTCGCCCATCATCGACATCTCGAATTTTTGCGTCATCACCCTGCTAAACTCTTCACAAGACTTTTGATTAGTAGAACCAAATATTATGTCATCGACATAAATTTGGCATACAAACAAATCACCATCACATGTCTTTGTAAAAAGAGTTGGATCGGCTTTCCCAACCTTGAAAGCATTAGCAAGTAAGAAATCTCTAAGGCATTCATACCATGCTCTTGGGGCTTGTTTAAGTCCATAGAGCGCCTTAGAGAGCTTACACACGTGGTCGGGGTACCGCTCATCCTCGAAGCCAGGGGGTTGCTCCACGTACACCTCCTCCTTTATTGGCCCGTTGAGGAACGCGCTCTTCACATCCATTTGGTACAACCTGAAAGAATGGTGAGCGGCATATGCTAGCAAGATACGAATGGACTCTAGCCTAGCCACAGGAGCAAAAGTCTCCTCAAAGTCCAAACCTGCGACTTGGGCATAACCTTTTGCCACAAGTCGAGCCTTGTTCCTCGTCACCACCCCGTGCTCGTCCTGTTTATTGCGGAACACCCACTTGGTTCCCACAACATTTTGCTTGGGACGAGGCACCAGCGTCCAAACTTCGTTGCGCTTGAAGTTATTAAGTTCCTCCTGCATGGCCAACACCCAATCCGGATCTAGCAAGGCCTCCTCTACCCTGAAAGGCTCAATAGAGGAGACAAAAGAGTAATGTTCACAAAAATTAACTAATCGAGACCGAGTAGTTACTCCCTTGCTAATGTCACCCAGAATTTGGTCGACGGGATGATCCCTTTGAATCATCGCTCGAACTTGGGTTGGAGGTGCCGGTTGCGCTTCTTCCTCCATCACGTGATCATCTTGTGCTCCCCCTTGATCACACGCCTCCTTTTGATGAACCTGTTCATCGTCTTGAGGTGGGGGATGCACCGTCGTTGAGGAAGAAGGTTGATCTCGTTCATCTTGTTCCTGTGGCCGAACGTCTCCAATCGCCATGGTTCGTATAGCGGCCGTTGGAACATCTTCTTCATCTACATCATCACAATCAACAACTTGCTCTCTTGGAGAGCCATTAGTCTCATCAAATACAACGTCGCTAGAGACTTCAACCAAACCCGATGATTTGTTGAAGACCCTATACGCCTTTGTATTTGAATCATAACCTAATAAAAACCCTTCTACAGCTTTGGGAGCAAACTTAGAATTTCTACCCTTCTTCACTAGAATGTAGCACTTGCTCCCAAAAACACGAAAGTACGATACATTGGGTTTGTTACCGGTTAGTAGCTCATATGACGTCTTCTTGAGGAGGCGGTGAAGGTAGACCCTGTTGATGGCGTGGCAAGCCGTGTTCACGGCTTCCGACCAAAAGCACTCGGGGGTCTTGAACTCTCCAAGCATCGTCCTCGCCATATCGATTAGCGTCCTGTTCTTCCTCTCTACCACACCATTTTGTTGTGGTGTGTAGGGAGCGGAGAACTCGTGCTTGATCCCTTCCTCCTCAAGAAACTCCTCCACTTTAAGGTTCTTGAACTCGGACCCGTTGTCGCTCCTAATCTTCTTCACCTTGAGCTCAAACTCATTTTGAGCTCTCCTGAGGAAGCGCTTGAGGGTCCCTTGGGTTTCAGACTTATCCTGCAAAAAGAACACCCAAGTGAAGCGGGAAAAGTCATCAACAATAACTAAACCATACTTACTTCCTCCTATGCTTAGATAGGCGACGGGTCCGAAGAGGTCCATATGCAGCAGCTCCAGAGGTCTTGACGTGGTCATCACATTCTTGCTGTGATGTGCTCCTCCCACCTGTTTACCTGCTTGACAAGCTGCACAAGGTCTATCTTTTTCGAAATAAACATTTGTTAGACCTATCACGTGTTCTCCCTTTAGAAGCTTGTGGAGGTTCTTCATCCCCACATGTGCTAAGCGGCGATGCCACAGCCAGCCCATGCAAGTCTTAGCCATTAAGCATGCATCTAGACCGGCCTCTTCTTTTGCAAAGTCAACTAAATAAAGCTTGCCGTCTAGTACACCCTTAAAAGCTAGTGAACCATCACATCTTCTAAAGACAGACACATCTACATTTGTAAATAAACAATTATATCCCATTTGACATAATTGACTAACAGATAGCAAATTATATCCAAGACTCTCCACTAAGAATACATTTGAGATAGAATGCTCATTATAAATTGCAATTTTACCTAACCCTTTTACCTTGCCTTGATTCCCGTCACCGAATATAATTGAATCTTGGGAATCCTTATTCTTGACGTAGGAGGTGAACATCTTCTTCTCCCCGTCATATGGTTTGTGCATCCGCTGTCGATAATCCAGCTTGAACCCCCGGATGCATAAACCTGCAAGACAAATTTAGGCTTGGGTCTTAGGTACCCAACTCATGTTGGGTCCTGCAAGGTTAGCACAAATATCTTTAGGGACCCAAATGCAAGATTTATCTCCCTTGCATCTAGCCCCTAATTTCCTAGCAACTACCTTCTTACCCTTTCTACAAATAGCAAAGGGAGCATTACAAGCATAATAAATGGTAGAAGGTTCATTCACTACTTTCCTAGGAGCATGAATAACATTCTTTCTAGGTACATGAGCAATATCTCTCCTAGGCATATGTACAACATTTCTTCTACACATATCTCTACCATGCTTATAAGAAGAACTAGAAACAAACATGGCATGAGAATCATAAACATGTGAATCAAAATGATTATAAGCATTTCTAGCATTTCTCCTATCATAATACATAAAAGCATGATTCTTTTTAGCATTACTAGCCATAGGGGCCTTCCCCTTCTCCTTGACGAAGATGGGAGCCTTATGGCTTGTTAAGTTCTTGGCTTCCCTCTTGAAGCCAAGCCCATCCTTAATTGAGGGATGTCTTCCAATTGTATAGGCATCCCTTGCAAATTTTATCTTTTCAACTTCACTCTTGCTAGTCTTAAGTTGGGCATTAAGACTAGCCACTTCATCTTGTAGTTTTGAAATTGAAACTAAGTGTTTGCTACAAGTGTTAACATCAAAATCCTTACACCTAGTGCAAATTGTAACATTTTCAACACAAGACTTAGATTTATTTGTTACTTCTAATTTAGCATTTAAATCATGGTTAACACTTTGTAAAGTAGCAATAGTTTCATGACAAGAAGATATTTCACTAGAAAGCACTTGATTTCTTTTCACTTCTAAAGCATATGATTTTTGTGCCTCTACAAACTTATCATGTTCATCATACAATAAATCCTCTTGCTTTTCTAAAAGCCTATCTTTTTCATTCAAAGCATCAATCAATTCATTGATTTTATTTATCTTAGATCTATCTAAGCCCTTGAACAAGCATGAGTAATCTATGTCATCATCACTAGACTCACTATCACTAGAAGAAGCATAAGTGGAGTCTTGAGTACTTACCTTCTTCTCTCTTGCCATAAGACAAGTGAGACGCTCATTGGGGAAGAGAGCCGATTTGTTGAAGGCAGTGGCGGCGAGTCCTTCATTGTCAGAGTCGGAGGAGGAGCAATCCGAGTCCCACTCCTTTCCTAGATGCGCCTCGCCCTTTGTCTTCTTGTATGCCTTCTTCTTCTCCCTCTTGTTCCCCTTTTCCTGGTCACTTTCATTATCGGGACAGTTAGCAATAAAATGACCAAGCTTACCGCATTTGAAGCACGAGCGCTTCCCCTTGGTCTTGGTCTTGCTTGGCTGCCCCTTGCGACCATTTAGCGCCGTCTTGAATCTCTTGATGATGAGAGCCATCTCTTCATCATTGAGTCCGGCCGCCTCAACTTGCGCCACCTTGCTAGGTAGCGATTCCTTGCTCCTTGTTGCTTTTAGAGCAATGGGTTGAGGCTCGTGGAGTGGTCTGTTCAACGCGTCGTCGACGTATCTCGCCTCCTTGATCATCATCCTCCCGCTCACGAATTTTCCAAGTACTTCCTCGGGCGTCATCATCGTGTACCTGGGATTCTCACGAATATTGTTCACGAGATGAGGATCAAGTACGGTAAAGGACCTGAGCATTAGGCGGACGACGTCGTGGTCCGTCCATCGCGTGCTCCCGTAGCTCCTTATCTTGTTGATGAGGGTCTTGAGCCGGTTGTATGTTTGCGTCGGCTCCTCGCCCCTTATCATGGCGAAACGTCCAAGCTCTCCCTCCACCAACTCCATCTTGGTGAGTAAAGTGACGTCGTTTCCCTCATGAGAAATCTTGAGGGTGTCCCAGATTTGCTTGGCGTTATCCAAGCCGCTCACTTTATGATATTCATCCCTGCACAAGGAAGCTAGAAGAACAGTAGTAGCTTGTGCATTCTTATGAATTTGTTCATTAATAAACGTGGGACTATCCGAACTATCAAAGTGCATTCCACTCTCTACAATCTCCCATATACTAGGATGGAGAGAGAATAGGTGACTACGCATTTTGTGGCTCCAAAATCCGTAGTCCTCTCCATCAAAGTGTGGGGGCTTGCCGAGTGGAATGGAGAGCAATTGAGAATGTGAACTTTGCGGAATACGAGAGTAATCAAAAGAAAAGTTCGAATTGACCGGTTTTCTCCTCTCGTAGTCGTTGTCGTCGTCCTTTTGGGAAGAAGTGGATTCATCACTATCGTCGTAGTAGATGATCTCCTTGATACGCCTCGTCTTATTCTTCTTCCCTTCCTTTCGTCTATGGCCCGAGCCGGAGTCGGTAGGCTTGTCGTCCTTCGGCTCGTTGACGAAGGTCTCCTTTTCTTTGTCGTTGATCACAATACCCTTCCCCTTAGGATCCATCTATTCGGGCGGTTAGTCCCTTTGTGAATAGAACGGCTCCGATACCAATTGAGAGCACCTAGAGGGGGGGGGGGGGGGTGAATAGGTGATCCTGTAAAAACTTCAAACTTAAGCCACAAAAACTTGTTATGTGTTAGCACGATTATTGCCAAGTGGCTAAGGTGAAGTCTCAACAAAACACAATACCACAAGAGATCAAGACAGAGGTGACACGGTGGTTTATCCCGTGGTTCGGCCAAGCCAATGCTTGCCTACTTCCACGTTGTGGCGTCCCAACGGACGAGGGTTGCAATCAACCCCTCTCAAGCGGTCCAAAGACCCACTTGAATACCACGGTGTTTTGTTGTTCCTTTCACTATCCCGTTTGCAAGGAATCTCCACAAATTGGAGTCTCTTGCCCTTACACGTATATGATCACAAAGAAGCACAGAGTAAGGGAGGGAAGCAACACACACAAATCCACAACAAAAGCGCACACACACGGCCAAGACTCGAGCTCGAATGACTATCTCAGAGTTCACACTAGAACAGAGCTCGAATCACTTAGAATCACAAACGAATGCGCAAAGAACTTGTGTGGATGATCAAGAATGCTTAAGAGTTGCTTGTATGTCTCCTCCATGCGCCTAGGGGCTCCTTTTATAGCCCCAAGGCAGCTAGGAGCCGTTGAGAGCAAATCCGGAAGGCCATCCTTGCCTTCTGTCGTCGGGTGCACCGGACAGTCCGGTGCACACCGGACACTGTCCGGTGCCCGATTTGTTTCCTTATCTGGCGCTGCCGACCGTTGCAGCCCGTTGGAGATCTGCGAGCCGTTGGCGCACCGGACAGTCCGGTGCACACCGGACAGTCCGGTGCCGTCTTCCGACCGTTGGCTCGGCCACGTGTCTCGCGCGGATTGCGCGGCCGACCGTTGGCCCTGGCCGACCGTTGGCTCACCGGACAGTCCGGTGCACATCGGACAGTCCGGTGAATTTTAGCCGTACGCCGCCGGCCAAAATCCCGAGAGCGGCCAGTTCGAGTCGAGTCAGTCTGGCGCACCGGACACTGTCCGGTGCACACCGGACAGTCCGGTGCTCCAGACCGAGCTGGGACTTGGCTGCACACAGCCAAGTCATTCTCTCCCCTTTTCTCTTTTTCTTCTTGCTGTTTCTAACACTTAGACAAATATGTTAGTCCACAAAACCAATGTACTAAGGCTTAGAAACATACCTTTACTTCATGATTTGCACCTTGTTCATCCATGTACACAAATTCACAATTAAACACATGTGTTGGCACTCAATCACCAAAATACTTAGAAATGGCCCAAGGGCACATTTCCCTTTCAGTATACTTCTAGAAGAAGATGTTGTGCCATATTGATATGGTTTTGCAAGGATCTGGGGGAGCACATTTCTAAAATTTAGCCCTTGCAGAAGATTCGATGGAATCCTGATCTAGAAGATCGGAATTTGTCCTGATAACATTTGTTGTATTCTTTTCCTTGGTGAGTTTTTCTAAAGTTTCTCACATAAGGTTTTTTTAATGAGGCAACGAAGTGTAAATGCAATTTGCGTCACCATGTACTCTTTCTCCATATTTTCCCACAGGATTTTTGGGAGTTTTAACGAGGCATGTGTTGGTCACGGTATTCACCCAAGGGGGAGTGTTAAGTAACCCTAGTTAGGGTTATGTGGGCAAATACCGACTTTGCCCCTGAGGGGTCTCACATCTCTATATAAGGAATCTGTACACCCCTTCATAATACAGAGAGGAGAAAGAGGCCAGAGGCCCAACCCTATATCCTGTGTCTCGTGTGTTCCTCTGTCGTGCTTCTGGTAAGGGAGATGGGTCCTCTATAACTTCTCGCGCCTCTACTGCTGACGGGAGGGAAGGGAGCAGATCTGGTGATCCGCAGTAACGTAGTTCTCAATAGTGTGTACTCTTTTGGACCAGGTTGTATCTTTGATCAGAGTGCGATGTGAAGCACAAAGAGAGATCTGTTCCTCTGTGATTATGATGATCTTTAATTTGATTCTACCGGGTTTCTATGAGAAAGCACGCTGAAGAGCTGACGAGAATTGGTTCTTTACTAATCTTTGTCAGAATATAGATTACTCCTCCGTTCTTTTTTATTTGATGCGTTTTAATTTAAAAATGAACTAGGGGACGATAGATATTTAAGAACAGAGTTAGTAGAATATAATAAAAAGCAGTGTGTTGGCGTCGATCTGGCCGCGCAATCACTGCGTTGAGAACCGGCCGCGGTGCTCTCTACATAGGCACAGACAGTCCGCGGCTAGGGGCCAGATGGTCCGTGACCTGGCGCAGGGCTCGGGTTCCCTGCCTGACGGGCTAGACGGTCTGCGCCTAGAGACTGAACGGTCCGCGTGTGCGTAGGGGTGCCGGAGTTCGCCGACGGCGCCTGAATCTCGCTCCCGAGAGGGACCCCGTCGGGGAGGAGAGCTCCTAGGCTTCATCTAGAGTCAGCAGGGCACCCTAGACACCCCTAATCGATGTAGAGCAGATGAGAAGCGAAGAATTTAGGGTAGGGAAAGGCTAACCTAGAGCTAAACTAGAACTACTCCTAATGCATAAATAAAAATGAGAAATAGATTTGATTTGATCGACTGTGGGGGGTTAAATCGGCCGTAGCCCTTCATCTATATAAAGGGGAGGTCTGGATCCGCTACAAGTTGTTTACCGAGCTAATCTCACGATTTTAGCTAACAAATCCCACGAGAAACTCGGAAGCCTAACTTACTCTGTGCACGCGCGGTCCCGGGCCGTCTGTGAGGACATTTCTGGTGGTCAACATATGCCCCCTGCCTTTTGGTGGAGGTTGACGAACCAAAAGCATATGAACTAAGCCTGATGCAAGCCAATAGCTTTTTCAATCCAATATGGTGATCATTCAATAGAGCCCCAAAGCATAAAGGCCGTTTAGGATTACATCTTTCTTGGTCGTGACCATTTGATCAATGGATCAAAAGGAATAGAATGGAGGTGTCCCCCAACCTGAATAGACAAAGGGAATACGCATGTACCATGGGTTCATTGTCGTACCATTCCATATTTGAACAGGACAATACATCGATGATAAGTAGGTAGGTGGGAAGCATCCTAGCATGATAGGATGAATAGGCGATGCTTGTTGCGTCGTCTTTTGGATCGTTTTACTCCGTCATTTTGTTTTAGTGGGTGACCGGGGTTTCTTTGTTGGCTGATCGTGTAGAACGGCCTTCTTGCCAGCATATTTGGCTAGCATTTGATCAAAAGTAGGGTCGGCTTTTACCAGCCGACCATGTGTGTCATGTTGGCTTTGCCCTTGCGTCTCTTTCCTTGCTTTGTGTGGACGCTGACGCCTCTGGCCATGGGCGGACTGTCTGACTGAGTCAGCCAGACCGTCTGTCTGAGCACCAGACTGTCCGCACGTAGGTGTCGGACTGTCCGCGATGCTCGGGTCAGGTTGCCATGCTCGGCTCCTCAATTGAGTCTGCCCTCCGGCGCCTCCATACTTGCTAGTCTTCTTGTCTGGAGCCTTCTAAGCAATCTCTTCTTATGATATATTTAATGTGCGAGGATCGCTAACGACGATATTTTCGCCTTTGCCTTTATCGGCCACTTTGGGCCGAACCAAGACCTCTTTGCATGTGGGTTCTATGGTATTGACAGACAATGGCTGTTGTCCACTTGCATCTCCTGAAAAGCCAACCGACCCTCATTTATGGTCGATTGTATTTGTCGACGAAAAACATTACAATCATTGGTGGCATGGAAAAAAGAATTATGCCACTTACAATAAGCATGTCTCTTTAATTCTTCCATAGGAGGAATAGTATGAGTTAATTTAATGTTGCCATTTTTTAGTAGTTCGTCAAATATCCTATCACATTTGGCAACATTAAAGGTAAATTTATTTTTTTATTGCCAATTCTTTTGAACCGGCTGTAAGGAAGAACATGCAGAAGATTTGGCCTTTGTTGGCCAAACAAACTCAGTGGTATATACATCTGCGGATTCATCATCTGAATTATCACGCTCTAGTATATGTATAGTACGGGCGACCGATTTTGATGTCTCTTTAAATCGGCTTTCACAGGCTAAAGCCCACTGATTTAGTTGAGCTATTGAAAAAACTGGGTCCCATCTAATTTGTATCTTAAGTAGGATAGCAAAACATTAAAAGCCAACCATGCTAGCTCTTTGTCTGCGACATGGATCCGAAAGCATCAGTTTCTAGTGTCCCGGAACCTCCGGATATAATCGTTAACCGATTCTTCGCGTCCCTGTCGGAATGAAGCTAAATCAGCTAGCCCTAATTCATATTCCCCGGAAAAGAAATATTCATAAAATTTACTCTCTAAATCATTCCAGGAATTAACGGAACTAGGAGGCAGGGCGGCGTACCATGCAAAAGCAGTACTAGTAAGGGATAAAGAAAATAAACGAACACAAAAAACTTCCTCATCGGCCAATTCGCCTAGGTGTGCTAAGAATTGGTCTATATGTTTGTGTGTGCTTCTCCCATTTTCACCAGAAAACTTGGAAAACTCTGGTATCCTTGCCCCTTGTGGATATGGGACAGTGTCAAACCGGCGATCATATGGCTTCTGATATGATTGCCCCACTCTAGCTACACTAACTCTGAGCTTATCCCGAAATAGTTCAGCCATCTCTTCCCTAATTTTCTCCATTGCGTCCGGTGGTAGACCACCAGACCCTAGGTTGTGGGGTTCATTCAGTCGGGCATTGTTATGCTGACCTTCTTGCCGTGACCGATCGATACTGTTGATCAGTTTGTGATCGTATGGCGTGATGTGGTTTTAATATGTAGAGGGCAGAACGTACTGCTGTTGTGGTGTGTAATAATTTGGTGCGTAGTGTGCGATAGTAGGTTCTGCGTATGCGTATCCGGTCTGTCCGGTGGTACATCCGAACTGGTCGGTTGTGTTCGCTATTATTGGGGCGCCACGCGGTAGCCCTGCACTACAAGAAACTGGTTAAAGAACGTGGGTGAAAAACCGTCGAACTTAATGTAATAGGTCGTCGAACTTACCATAAGAACGTGGGTTTACCGACGAATATAGCCGACGGCGATTTTTGGACGAACTTAGAGAAGTAAGTTCGACGGCCCCGACGAACTTAACAGTAAGAACGTGGGTACCGTCGAACTTAACATTAAGAACGTGGGTACCGTCGAACTTAAGGTTAAGAACGTGGGTTTTTAAGTTCGACGGGGGCCGTCGAATTTTTTCCCATAAGTTCGACGGCACCCACGTTCTTAAATTTAAGTTCGACGGGGCCACGTGGCCGTCGAACTTATGGGTCCTGTGTGGGTCGGCGAGGGCTGCCCATTAAGTTCGACGGTACCCACGTTCTTACCCTTAAGAACGTGGGTACCCACGTTCTTAACCCTTTTCCAGAAAAAAAATAAAAAATACAGAAATGAAAAATTAGACACACATAATATCACATGCAACACAGAATATCACATACAATACATATTTCAAACACATGGATATATGTTCATATCACAAATTCACACAAGTCCAAATACATAAGTTCACAAATTCACATAATTAAGTCCAAATACATAAGTTCACAAATTCACATAAGTTCACATCCATAGTTCACATTTGTAGTTCACAAGTTCAAATACACAAGTTCAAACATTAGCTCCATCGCTCTCGATCAGGACATCAGATTGTTGTTCGTAGCTCCACCACTAGAATTGAGACATCTGTCCGCAAAGTTATCGTGAGGGGGAGGAGTCACTTGATGAGAGCCGGAATCCTACAAAATAAACCAAAATTCTCATTAATATACAATTGCATTAAATCACAAGTACACAAAGATATTAATTATGCGTGCAAGAACAGCTGAACCAAGAAGATCATCTACAACCTATATCAGTGTAAGGTTGTGCACAGATAAACAATATAACAAATTGCACCTTGTGTTAAAAATAATAAAATATTTTTGATTCCCCAACTTCAATGAAATTTTATTGTTTTCTAATAAAACAACTAAGTTCCATGGCAAGGTATTCTGATTCTATGTAACACCAATAACAGATATCAGTGGTTCCAACAAAATAGCAATCACAATCCTCAAAAGTCAAACTAAACAATTTGCCCCAGAAGACCCAAAGGTACATATTACAACATGAAAAAAGCAAATGACAATCATTTGAAGAAACTAAACAACTGATAACTGAAACAATAACTGAAATATCAAGAATTGACAAACTATTAACTGAACAGACATCATTATTTATTACCTTTGTGTAGCCATTAAGATTTATCAAAATCTGTATTTTGTCTTGATTGATAAGCTTGGCGATATTATCGGAAGTCATGGCAGAAACATCGACAAAATGTTCTGCCTCAGACTGAATACGCTGCCTCCACTCAGTACCATCGTTTTGACTGTGTGCATAGCAAAAGACCTGCCATTCCATCATGGGTCAGAGAGAGAACCGCAACATAATGTGAAAACAGAGAGGTTCAATGGAAATAAAACCTCGATATTGGCACGATCATGCATTCCAAATACTGATCTCATGAGATGGGAAAGGGGGTGATTTCCAAAATCACTACTCACATATCTGTAGCGTGGAAAGGCCATTTAGTCTGCTGTTGGATAAATCTTTTCAATTTAATGTACAAAAGTAAGTTTGTGTACTTACCCTACTTTAATCGGCAGTGTTTACCCTCTGCTTTTACAGGAACAGGAGGTGGATGCACAAAAGGCGGCAGCCCAAAAGGAGAGGCAATCAAGGAACAGTGGCCCGCATATTTACTGCTGCCAATGAAAAGAGGTATATAAAAAACAAAAGGAAATGATGTATTTAATTCAGAGTAAATTCTACCCCCCCCCCACGCACTCACCAAACACACCCCACCAGAACTTGCCAATAGTCTGTATTCCATCACCGTTATAAGAATCATTCAAACCAATAGTCTGTATTCCATCACTAACACACTGACATCAGAGAAGATATGCATTTCATGTGCGTAGCCAAAGCTTGGTCTCTAGAAGTAAACAATGTATATTATTAAATATTATTATGCTTTATGAAAGAATGTTGAGGCTGCTCTTGACATAAATTATGTACCTCGACATCAGATATACGCAGATCAAGTCGGCGATACATGTAAAATTCCAAAGTAAATGAGGGATTCTGAATCTGCATATAATGAACAGCGTTTAAAAGTGGACTGAACTATGAAAGGCGAGTTATTGAGGCAATGGAAACATGACTCACCTTCAAAGCAACCATTTCTTCCGCATTACTGTCAACAGTGGCTTTGTATACTTTAGCAAAAGCACCAGTGCCAGTAGATCCTTTGATTTGATACTTTCTACCACCTTGACACAAGGAATTGTAGTTGCATTTTGTAATAACAACATAAATAAACATTTTTTAGGTAATTGAAGTGGGATTGACAAATAATATATAAAATAATAAGTGTTTATTAGTGTCTCATAAAATGAAATGACATGGGGCATGGCCAAGTGGTAAGGCAGCGGGTTTTGGTCCCGTTACTCGAGGTTCGAATCCTTTGAAACAAAGAAGACGATACATTTGTCAAATAATGTACTCATTGTAACTTGGGAGCATTAATCATTTAAGTAGTCAAATTAGGAACATGATTCAGAATGTACGACAACATTCTGCAATACTGAAAAACAAAACAATTGCAGTTATACCTAACTTGATGCCCTTGTTTCTTAAAACATTCAGCGAAGAAGTCAAAGGCACCTTTCCACAGTACACCTTGTTACTCTTATAATAGCCCTGTTAATAATTTGGGCAACCATGATGAGTCTCGTAGCAGCACATCAGGGAACATACATGCTACTAGTGAACTTACAGAAAACTTCCTCAAGCCACCATTAATTTTCTCCAGTATTCCTAGTAGAAGGAGACCATGGATCTATCATAGAAGGTTCATTCTTCTGTATTTTTGATGATTTGCACTGAAGGCAAGAGCAAACAAAATAGAGCAAAGGAGGCATATTAATCCATTTGGATGACAGGTATTAGGCAACCATATGCATGAAAATAATACTATCTGAAACAATGGGCAATGATGAAAATTTCTAACAGAGTATGTTTGAAATAAAAAAATATAATAATATTTTGAATAAATATTTTAACAGGCCTATCGGTGCTATAAATTTTTACTGCTCCGTCTAAAAGGTAAAGGTAACATGGCTGATGGCTCATTTTTCCTTTTATACTCCATAACAGTGCTTGATTTTCTAAAACTATTATGGCACAGAGCGGTGCTCAGGAAGTAGGTGAGGAAGGGATGGAATTGATTTCTCCTTGAGGCCATAAATTTGAGGTGGGCTGCTGTTTTGGAGCAATAAAAAGAGACTGGAATCTTTCTTTCCAATTCATGGTCCATCCAAATAGGCCTGTCCAAACAACAAATTCTGATTCAGCCCAATTCATAGGATCCAAATGGAGGGGTCAACTGAAATATGTTGTCGCTAAACGCCAATTCAGCAACTGTCTTGCCCTGCAGCCCAAATTGTAGTGGCTTCTGAACATAAGCCCAAGAAATCATGCAGTTACCAGTGTTAGCCTATTCCTGCCCTTTCTACAAAAAACCGCGACGCCTCTTCTCAATTGCCTTAATTAGCCATTTGGGCAAAGATCCATAGCAACCAGTTATCCTACCTTGTTCATGAGAGAGGCCTTCCATCTAGGGAGGTTGTCTGCATTCTGCATCCTTGTCAACCAAGGGTAGTAAATCTGCTTTAGCAGGCTTGTGAATGGTGACTGGAAGACCAAGGTAGGTGCAAGGGAAATCACAGATGTGCAGCAGAGAATTTCAGAAGTGAGTGTTGTGTCTTCTTTCGACCAGCGAATAGGAGTTGCAGAGCTTTTGACCATATTTGTCCTGAGATCTATGACATGACCAAAGATATCTAAGAGCTCCTTTATGATGATCAAATCACCTCTTGTAGGCCTTAGAAACAGGATAATGTCATCAGCATAAATGGAGATCCGGTGCTGAACATGCTGAACAGTAAGCCGCTGCAGGACCAAGAAACCGAGTTTAAGGCCTTAGAAAAATCAAGCTTGAGGAGAATGTGGGGTTATTTCATCCTGTATAAACAACTAGCCATCTGCTGGACAAGAAGAAAATCACTCTGGTTAATGGACACCATGCTGGACAGCAAGGGTGCCAAGTAACTGGCCATGACCATAATACCCAATTTGGCAAAACTATGTATAAGGCTGATTGGCCAAAAATCCTTCAATTGAATAACACCCACCTTTTTTGGAAGAAGAGTGATAAAAACAGCATTCAGCAGATGAGCAGACAAAATCTAAAACATGGACATTCTGAATAGCTGAATATGGGAGCCTCCCAGTTCAGATGCACAGCATAAAAAAACTTGGGAGTTTGGTCCAAAAACTCTCAAAGTGGAAGTGGCGCTTTCCCTAAGTGCTGACCTTGGAGCCCTAAGATGAGTAGGCAGTGATCCGACACCCCTGAGGCAGCGCTCTGCAAAATTGCATCAGGAAAAATCCTTCTCAATCATTGTTAATGTTCTTGTTTGCCACTTGATATCAAATTTAAATCTCCTGCTACACTTCATGGACCAGAGAAAAGGGACTGAAAATTCCATAGCTCTTGCCAGAAAAGGATTCCTCGATATCTTCTTGAGGACCATATACGCCTGTGAACCACCAATTACAGCCTTCTTCAACGAATTGGACTAACTACTGAAAAGACATCAACATGGGATGCTATTGCTTGGCACACATAACTCTTCCAAGCAATCAGGATCCCTCCATGCGTGCAACTCGCCGGAAGTGGAGCTACTGAAAAGACATCAACATGGGAGGCTACTGAAAAGACATCAACATGGAAGAATCAGGATTCCTACATAACTCTGTAGGAGCAATGCAGAAAGTGGAGCTGCTTACCTTTGCCAATGGAAGAGAGGAAGAAAGTTTGTCAAGAAGCAAAGGGATGACAAAAGGCTCAAAATATTGGGTTGAACAAAAAGCGTGCTGCAAGTATTCAAACATACTGTAGGAGCAGGATGCAAGGTGGCTCACCGCGGCCACGGAGCAAGCAACGGACGGCGTCGGCGGAGCCCCCAAGGCAGAGTGCGGAGGGGAAGGCTTTCCTGCAGTCCTCGAGGCGGTCTAGGAGGTTCTCAGCGACCACATCCACGAGCCCATCGGTCTCACGCATCGCCTACGCCTCGCGGTCCCGGTGCCGGCGCTTCAGGTCGCGGTCGGGGTGGCGCTAGGTGGGGCAGGGGGCGCGGTGGGCCGGCGAGGTTGTGGCGGCGGCCGCTGGTGCAGGCGGGCGAGCCTACGTGCGGTGGGGCTGCGGGGTGGAGGCGGGTCGCACGTGGCGGCGGGGCGGGCGTGGGGTGGAGGCGCGGCACCGGCGAGGCTGTGGCGGCGGGCGCGCGCTGCGAGGTTTAGCTTCGGGCGCACGCGCGCGGTCTCGACAGGGAAAACAATACAGCCGCGCGGGGTGAGAGAAATTTAGGTTTTAGGTTAAGTTCGACGGGATCCACATGACCCATGAATTTAAGTTAAGAACGTGGGTACCCACGTTTCTAATACTATAAGTTCGACGGTTTTCCTCGGGCCCACGAAGTTAATATAAGAACGTGGGTACCCACGTTCTTAAATTAACCCACGAATATAACTCAATTAAGAACGTGGGTACCCACGTTCTTAAATTAACCCACGAACTTTTATTAGTTTCTTGTAGTGCTGGTGTGGTCTCGAACTGTCCGACAGGGAAAGCTGGACGGTCTGCGTAAGGGCCGGACTGTCCGAGCAAAAGCTCGGATGATCCGACCGTGTCCAGAGGTGCGCGATCTGCCAAGTAGGGACAACGGTGGTGGTATTTGTCCTAGATATGAGTTCATCGGCATACTATATAATGGCTGGGGCTGTGAATCCCCATTTGTCGCCAATGTATTAGACATAGATATCCTGTTACTAGTTTCATATGATGGAAAATTAGGAGCAACAGACTTCTCCAATGTATGCGTTAATTTTCTAATTGATTTTTCTAACCCTCCAATCTGTTGTTTCATTTGATTCTACTGATGATCTACATACTGTTTAATAGATTGGATGTTGTCAGGTTTACTTACGTTGGGGACTTGAAGCGAAGATAGAAGAGATGCGACGTCGGTCTCTCCATGTTTGACAACTTTCTGGTGGCGATCCACCGTGTATTGTGATAAGAATTTCTCCTTCGCTTGACGCATGTAGTCCTCATATTGCTGTTGCTCATCGGCAGTCAGACTTTCAACAGCCGGCTTCAGGATATTGTCTGAGGAGATATCGGTGTGATCTTTAGAACCGACCATTTGAGAGCCTGATTTTTAGTAGATCTAGACAACTGTCCCAGCGGAGTCACCAAAAAGTGTGTTGGAGCCGATCCGGGCGCCAATCACTGCGTTGAGAACCAGCGGCGGTGCTCTTTGCACAGGCACGGAAGGTCCGCGGCCCGGGGCCGGACAGTTCGTGACCTGACACAGGGCTCGGGTTCCCTGCCTGATAGGTTGGACGGTCCGCGCGTGCGCAGGGGCGGCGGAGTTCGCCGGCAGCGCCTGAATCTCGCTCCCGAGAGGGACCCTGTCGGGAGGAGAGATCCTAGGCTTCGTCTAGGGTCGGCAGGCTACCCTAGACACCCCTAATTGACGTAGAGCCGAAGAGAAGCGAAGAATTTGGGGTAGGAAAAGACTAACCTAGATTTAAACTAGAACTAATCCTAATGCATAAATAAAAACGAGAAATAGACTTGATTTGATCGATTGTGGGGTTCAATCGGCCGTAGCCCTTCATCTATATAAAGGGGATGTCTGAATCCGCTACAAGTTGTTTACCGAGCTAATCCCGCAGTTTTAGCTAACAACTCCTATGAGAAATTCGGAACCCTAATTGACTCTGCGCACGCACGGATCGTCCGCGCCACCACCGCGGACCGTCTGGCCTTAGAGCCGGACCGTCCGCAAGGACATTTCTGGTGCTCAATAGTATGAACATTTTTTTTAGCTCCCAGCTGCCAATGTAAATAAAGAAATGATTCTCCAGTTGAGCGATTCTATTACATTTTTAGGAAAGAGCGGGTCGAAGAGCTGCAAATAATTACTACTTTTTTACTGATCTCTATCAGAACATAACAGGCAGGGTAAACAGGTAAAGCATATTTTTAGCTTCTAGTTCCTAATATAAATAAAGAAGAGATTCTTTTCTGATCTCCACACGAAATTAGTTGGTATTGTAAATGTTTAACTGGTTGAGAGTGATTCACTTCAAATAAGCTGTTGGGGCTCTTCCAAACGGCCCCTAAGCACCAGTGCAACCACCCATTTGATAAAATCATCTGCAACTTGCACTTGATAGACCTGAATGAATGTCTGGTTCCTAACAATGACGAACTGGAGCTTAGATCTGAAGGCGGCAAGCATATGCGAGTGTACAGGAAAGAATGGAACTATTTCTTATGTGATCTGACGATATCTCATGATGTAAATTAAGATATCTCGTGGTGATAGCAAAGAAATAGGCTGCGTCAGGAAAAAAAAAAGAGAAGTTCAGAAAGACAAGGGTACATGGGATGCATGATGCATGGACGAATTGCTTCGTCGGTAAGTCTCTGAATTCATCGCTTCCTTTTATGCTGTCTTCTCTAGCTTTTCGATCGGTTACTATGCTGTTATACTATCAGTCCTTCGGGTGTACACTACAGTGGAAATTTTAAGGTAGAGCACCGTGCTAATTCCTGAGGTGAAGAACCACACTCCCATGGCTCTTTGAAATGGAGTGTGGTATTTCCTTATCACTTTAACTATGAATGCTAGCTTTGAATTTTTTTTTCCCAAACTGCCACTACGTACAAAAATGCAAGAATAAAAGTACTATCTGCTAGTGCCGATCCGAGATCTCCTCTCTAAACTTGGAATGAATGGCTGCTGTTTACAGAAGCTATATGCAGTTTCAGTGCATAACACAACCTTTAATAAAGAAAAACAATTATGTATGGGCCTCCTTCAAGGATATACTGAATTTACAGAGACACTGCAAAAAAAAAGCATATTAGCCAACTTTTGACGACGACCTTATCGTTTTCGCCATGTTCTTGCACGTGGGACCGACACGAGGAGCCCGCAAGCACTTGCATGGACATGCAGAAAGGAAGAACTTTGCAGATGCAGATGCAGATGCAGATGAGATGACGCACTGGAGGAGGGATGCCATTTCCTAGTGTCCTTCGATTCGACCAAGAGCCTGCATAAAACCGCATGCTCCCCCATGTTTCTGGTATATGCTCCTCCAGCCACACATGCATGGCAGCGGACGTGGTCTCCGACCTGGTCCTGTCCTTCTTCTGCTGCTGCTTCTACGCTCCCGGTGACCACCGCGGCGGCGGCGGCGGCCACGCGCACCCGACCGGCCGTGATGCGGCGTATCACCACCGCGGTGCCGGCAGCCGTACGGCGAGCGGCCGGAGCAGGAGGACCGTGTCCCTGCAGGTGCGCGCTTACACTTACATCCTGCATCAACTCCAGATTTCCTTTTTATTTGTTTATTCCATATATATGAGGCTGGCTGGCTGGCTGCTGGCTCGCGTGAACGGTGACTGACTGGACTAACCAGAGATGAGCTAGCTGCATCCAGACGGTGGAGCTTAAGGTGAGGATGTGCTGCGAGGGCTGCGAGAGAGTCGTGCGACAAGCCCTCCAGAACCTCCGAGGTACTATACTACACACGAAAACATCGTGTTGGATTGGACAGTGACATTGGTCAGCGCAGCACGAAATGGCTTACAGAGATCCAGATTTGCTATATATATTTATTATATATGTCGCCGCAGGAGTGGACAGGGTGGATGTGAACGTGCCAATGGAGAAGGTGACGGTGACCGGGTACGTGGACAGGGCGAGAGTGCTGCAGGAGGTGCGGCGGAGCGGGAAGAAGGCGGAGTTCTGGCCGAGCGGCGGCACGCCGCTGTGGTTCACGTCCCCCAGGAGCTACTTCCGCGACGACGGCGGCTCCTACCGCCGCGACAGCTACAACTATCGCCGGCACGGGTACAGCGACGGCGACCGGCACGGCCGCATGCGCGAGCCCGCCCGCGGCGCCGGCCCCGTCGGTAACATGTTCAACGACGACGACGTCAACGCCGCCTGCCGGATCATGTGATTTGACCCCCATGCGGATGTTGCCGCATTTTCTTTTCGTTTCTCGTCATCTCAAATGGGCTCGCCATGCAATGGCTAATGGATTACAGTGGCCCTTAATCTTACCAGGGCCCCACATCCAGGATTAACCATCTCATTTTTTTTAATTAAAATTCCGGTCATTAGCAAAAACGATAGACCGGATGAATTTTGTCGAATTTTCCAACCGGTTTGCATTTTCAAATAAAAAGCGAGATTTGGGAATCTCGGTCAAGAAATCGTGTTTCCTGAGCGATTTCGACGTGTTTTCACTGGAAAATGCTAATTAAGTTTGAAAAGGTTAAAATTTAATTTCTGAAAGAATCTGTTTGTAATTTGTTTAATTCATGTTGTACAAGGAATAACAAACACACATAATTTGTTTACCAAAATCACATATCACATCCATATGCAAATAGAAAATGACAAAACCGAATGTAACACACTACAATAAAACTTCACAATAGTGATGAAAGTACCGAAAGGATCTTGATGTCACCTAGAGGTGGGTGAAAAGTCAATTATAAAATATTGTACTCTAAAAACTCAACTTACTTGTTTCAGCGGATTAATATCAAGTCATATATGTGTACATGCACTTCACAAACACATATACCAAATATATAATATGAAGTGCAAGTAAAGTAAAAAAGCAAAGGAACAAGACACGTGATTTATCCTATGATTTATCTCGTGGTTCGACCAAGTCTTAAATAGATTCCTACTCCACGTTGTTAAGATAGTCCAACTGGCTTGAAGTCTCTTTCAACTCGTTCCTCGACTCAAAGTTATCACCATCGTGATAAGTCAAGATTTCCACTATCATTTTATGCTTTACTACAATCCCGAGGCTCTACACAACCCGGACCTAGAAGCTCTACGCACGAGTGCGCAAAGTGAATGGTCGTAGCCTAACAATCTCGCTCAAGGTAGCTTTGCTCTTTCTAAGCTCTCTCTAGCTTCTACAAGCAACACATTAACTCTTTGCTCACTTCTCTAGCATATATATATCTACTAGGTATGTGCCCGTGCGTTGCCACGGGAGTTAAAAATTAATATAAAACATAGATATGGAACGATAAACATCACTATAATATGTATCCAAATTTGACATCACTATAAAAGAATGACAAACAAATAGGCAATCAAATACTACCTCCATCCAAGTTTCACAGGCGTATAAGTAGTTTTTACTGAGACCAAGGAATCATTAATAATTCCCCTTGATCTGTTTGCTCTCAGCCCTTTAAATAAGGACTGCACTTTCTTGTGTTACTTTATGGATAGCTGTTACACATGATAAGTGTCCACATAAATAAGTAACTATTCACTCGCCTAGAGTTGTAAATTAATGAAACAAATCAAAGATCCTGATCTATAGAAGTATTTATATGTAATTATGAAACATGAAAGGCAGCATTTGCAAAGCAGAACACTTATAGATACACACATTACCTTCAAAAACAGGAAAATAAAGATATGCACAAATTAAGTTCATTAAGGTAGCTAGTACCATACATAAAGCTGACTTTACAATGGATGCATCATTTGGCTAATTGTAACAGACAAAACACCATAAGGACAAAGGCATCCAATCCGTGGAAACAAAAACATGACCCAATTCTAGTAGATCTATCCAGGTAGCCAGTGGCTTCATGCTTAGAAGTTGGGAGATCTAATTATTGATGAACATCCTAAGAGTACCCAAATGCTAAATATTTTAGTGCTTAGAACCATGCCCTAGAGCGCACACAACTTGCACTTGCCTGCTGCCCATGTTGTATGATCTCAGTTTCTAGTCTGAGCAATGAACAAAATAAATTAGATTGCAATCTGAATGAAAGCCAACAATATTATAGTAAAAATGGAGGATCATTCCTTCGACCAGTTGCTAAAAGCTCAGACTATGCTTCAGAACCCACTCTACTAAGTCGTAGTCCTCGAGAACCCAGATGGATAGACCATGGAAGCCGAAATCGCTACCTTTAACCAATTCACTGATACAATGAAGGTGCCCCTGTGATTGACTAATAAAAGCAACTTGAGGACACTCACGCTGATCTGGCCATGGGACGACTCTGCATGTGTTCCCTTGGCCATTCACTGCAACTATGTCATACACGACTGTTTGGAAGTGGTAGAAGAGAAAATGCAGCATGCCATTGACAGAGGCCCTGCCACATCCCTTTCTAATGGCTCTATACGCTCCCCATTTCCCCCATCCACCACCATGTTTCCATCACACCCATTCACTTGACCTGTCACTCCATAACCCAGTTACAGAAGAGTAGGTGTGCACCCGGCACCCCTTCCACATCTTCCGTCAGAACGTCTCTTCTTAATAGTAGTAGCATCAGATATAGGAAGATATTCTCAGACAACTGGTACATGAGCATAATAATTAGAAGAAAAGTGAAAACAAGTACCAATGGGTAATGTTATGTACTGAAAAGCATAACATGAAGAATGATTGATACACAAATAATACTCATTTTGGATGGCAGCTCTAGTTCCATATTTCAGAGCAAGCAAATCGATGGTTTCGTTGAAGATCCAGAGTATCAATTAAGCTCACCCTAGCAATCATGCAACCATCCTGATGTTCATTGCTCCTAGAAGGGTGCAAACGACTAATTCATAGTAGAAACTGGGAATGAAGATGCGAGTCTAGACGATTCAGGATGTTAACAACGATTTGAAAAATAATAAAAACAGAAGAACTTAAGATTGCGTAATTTAAATAAGTGCAGGAAGATTTGTAGTATAATAGAGCAATAGATAGAAGAAATTAAGAAAAAACAGGGAAACAATTCCACATATCATTCTTTAATGTCTTGGCAAAACAATCAACAATACTTATGTACGTTGAATCATCCATCACTGAATCAATATGATAAAATTCATTGATATATAAAAAGATGAGAATGATGTACTCCCATCTGCACTAAAATCTGAAATGGACTTCTACAACAAGCCCGATGCTATCCTCACTTCCGGTTATCGATCCTGCCAATCTCAGCATATTTCAGATTTTCAGTAAATAAACCAATAAACATTTAGAATTTAGAAAAGATGAGAATTTATTCAATATGATAGTTAAACCCGTCACTTATAGATGAATGTTCTACCAAGGGAACATTCATGCCACTCTAGCAAATTACCTAATATTGACTATACTACTGCAGCATTATGAAGCATTCCAGTAGCAGTACACATAAGCATTTTTCTATCAATAAAACTATGTTTTGAAGCATGCTTGCACAAACCAACCAACCATTTCTTTACCTATTGTGTCAGTCAGCTTTATAAAGCATTCCAGTAGTATAGTGACATGCCTTCATACCAGTTATTAAAGCACCACTCAAACTTACGCTCGAGACAAGAATGGGTCAATGAAAATTCTAGATAAATACAAATAAATCAGCTGCAATGTCATCATACTATTAATCACAATCAGTGAAAAATCCAGATAAATACATATGCAAAATAACCACCAAAAAAGGAGAAGAATGAACCTAGTGTCTAACCTGACCTAGCTGCACCACAAACTCATTCATCTGAAACTCTTTCTACAACCCCAAGTACAATCGATAACTGAAATAATAATGCGCACTGATGATTCTGTTGTCTGAAAATGGAAGTCTTTTATGCAGTCATATGAACAGATTTTATAGCAAGATCGTCCAACACAGATAAGTACCCTGAATAGCTCGATTAATCATACAATTTGTGATACCTGAACACCGCGTATACCAGAGCAGCGGGCTAATGAATAAACTGGTCTTGAGAAACACAACAGTGAACTGACGTGTGTAGTAGTGGGCGGGGATTTGCAGAAAAAGTTGGATGGGGCCTGTGAATATCATGAAATAATGTGTTTGAGAAACTATCCATATTGTGATGAATTATCTGGACAAACAAAGAATAATGGACGATAACAAGATGTGCGTGCATGGAAATAAGACAATAACTTCCAACATTTACCTTTCTGAAAACTGAACATTCTGGCAACATAGGAAGCATCACAATGAAAAAGATTATAAGAAAGGTAACCGTGTGCATTTCAAGAGGGGGTGGGGGTAAAGGAGACCCAGAATGCTTATTAGTTATTTACAAGCTTTAATGAGCATTAGTAGCTTTTTTGGTAGGTGGGGGCAGGTGAGTGTTTTGTGCATGTATCTGGTGGGGATGGTGAAGCCTGGTGACAGCGACGGAGGAAATGCTTGCCGTCGGTAGGCTTGTTGACATCGACGAAGCTACGTGTGCGGCAGATGGAACAACAAACACAAGAAACAAGCATGTTTACACGACCGTGAGCAGGGAGAATTCAGAGCATAATAACAGAGAGGATTGGATCTGTGTTGGTGTTACTTGTAGAACCAGCGGTAGCTCGACGGATTCAGTTCGTACAACTGGGTCAGCACGGTCCTCATGGCCTTGTACATGAAGTAGTTCATCAGTTGCTGCGACCACAAACAGCAGGGGGAAGTTCAGGAAAGCGGGGGCGGAGGAGGAAATGAGCGAAAAAAGCAAGCGCTTTGAATTTCTCCACCCAAATTGAGACCAAAACCGGCACAAGCAATCAGCATATACCACAGTACCAACGTGTGCATCCTCTGTGTCACTCTTCAGAAGAAAACAGAGAGAACTGTAACTCGATACATGCGTTAGTACTGTGGTACGTGGAGGTGTAGGGACGACGGCCGCGAGCGAGGTGTACCGTGGACGGACGACAACGAGGTACGGTGGAGGGGCGACAGCTGCTGCCTGGTGGCCGACTCCACGCCTGGGCGACCCCAGCACGCCGCACCTGGGAATCCCACAGCCCTAGCTACCAGAGCGTGTGGGATTGCCGATGATTGGGAAGGAGAAGAACAGCTGGCGGCTCATTTAGGAGTCCTGCCCCCTGTGGTTGATCTTCCAATTGAACCGTCAGCCGTTGCGAAGCCCCGCACGCGCTCGCCCTTCTCGCAAAATGGAATGGGATCGATGCGTTGCGGCGATGGAAGGGCGCAGATTGCGGGCTTCCATCGAAGGTCGCGAGGGTGAGAGATCCGGGGCGGAGGCGAGAATGGAGGGGCGTGGGTGCGGGCGCGAGAATGGCGGCAACAATGGCGAGATGCAGAGGCGAGAGGATCCCTGCAAGGCGGGACTGCGGGCGCGACAATCTCGGGGGCGGAGCCATGGTGAAGCTGTGGACGCCCACGTTAGAGCCTTATAGAATAGTAGAGATTCACTCTAACACATAATCATGTACTAGACACTTTCTCTCATAAAGAGAGGGTTAAAGGGGCTTTACAACTTGCTAATGGTGCTCTACAATGTTGGACATTTGCTTGCTTCAAACAACTCATGGGAGGGATGTATTTATAGCACCCTCAAAAAACTAGGTGTTACCAAAATTATACATATTTTGGTTACACCGGACATGTGTCTAGTGCATCGGACACCCCACTATAGCTCTAATAGGTCAATAACTGTTGGGTAAAGTTGTCAGCTGTCAGAGGGCAAAGAACCTTATCTGGTGCATACTGGACCTGCCACATCAACGCCACGTCAGCTGACCGTTAGTCCTTGTGAATCCAAACATTGGGTTTATTATGTGGTTGTTGACACACCAGACACATTCGGTGTGCCTAGCACCTAAAGTCCAAAACATGCTCTTTGTGTGTCGTGTTCGGAGACATGTCCAACGCACACTGGACCCAGCCCAATGTGCCTTACTCCAAAGTCCCGAAATAAGCTCTCTGAGTTACATGTCTGGTGCACATGTCCAGTGCACATCAGACCTGTTACTGTGTGTTCAGTGCACACAATAGTAGGTTGAAGTATTCTAACTTGAGCAAAACTTCTATGGCTTCACTTGACTTGTGTCTTGGACACTTGTATGACATAGACAAATGTTTCTTAAGTTTATCCTAATAATCTAAGTCATATCATTTGTTGTATTCCATCCTCCAGCTCAATTTGCACTTCTCCACCAAGCCTTTGTTGCAATTGTCTCTCGGAACATCAAAATCTAATCCATAGCAAACCTACTATTCCAATGAGTTCTGATATGTTGCTATGGTCATCAAGAACCTATCCAAGTGTAGGGATGGCCCGAAGTCCACTTCATTTTCATTTCTCACATTTTGCTCTTTCTACCTGAAAGTTGCCTAGAAGGGGGTGAATAGGCGAAACCTGAAATTTATAAACTTAAGCACACACTACAAGTCGGGGTTAGCGTTAGAACTAAAATCAAGTCCGGGAGAGAGGGGAAAAACAAATCAAATGAGAAACAAGCGAATGAACATGGTGATTTGTTTTACCGAGATTCGGTTCCAAAGAACCTAGTCCCTGTTGAGGAGGTCACAAAGACCGGGTCTATTTCACCCCTTTCCCTCTCTCAAACGATCACCTAGACCGAGTGAGCTTTCTCCTTAATCAAATGGGTCACTTAGACCCCGCAAGGACCACCACACACTTAGATATCTCTTGCTTTGATTACAATTCACTTCGGAACAAGAATGAGGAAGGAAGAAAGCGATCCAAGAGACAAGAGCGCAAAAGAACACGAACAAACACTCTCTCAACTCACTAAGTGGTTGGAATGATTTTGGGACTTGGAGAGGCTTTGATCTTTTGAATTGTGTCTAGGAGTGAATGCACTAGCTCTTGTATTGAATGAAAACTTAAGAAGTCTTGGATGCTTGGAGTTGTGGTGGTTGGGGGGTATTTATAGCCCTCAACCACCAAACAAGCCGTTGGGAAGGCTGCTGTCGATGGGTGCACCGGACAGTCTGGTGTGCCACCGAACAGGCACTGTAGGCTGTCAAGGTGCGCCGCCACGCCACCCAACCGTTAGGGTTCGTGAGCAGTCGACCGTTGGCGCAGTTGACTTCTTGTGACACCGGATAGTCTGGTGCCACACCGGACAGCTCCTGGTCATTGTCCAGTGTGCCACTGACTCTGCGCTCTGACTCTGTCGCGCACTGTTCATCTGTTCATCAGCTTTTGCAGTCGACCGTTGCGCAAAGTAGCCGTTGCTCCGCTGGTGCACCGGACAGTCCGGTGGCACACCGGACAGTCCGGTGAATTATAGCGGAGTGCGCCCGAAGAAACCCGAGAGTGGCTAGTTGGACTCTATACGGTCCTAGTGCATCGGACACTGTCCGGTCGCACACCGGACAGTCCGGTGCGCCAGACCACAACACACTTGGTTTCTTTACTCTGTTGAATTTTATCCCTAACTTGAATATTTATTGGTTTGTGTTGAACCTTTATGCACCTGTAGAATATGTATTCTAGAGCAAACTAGTTAGTCCATTTGTTTGTGTTGGACATTCAACCACCAAAATTAATTATGGGAAAAGGTTAACCCTATTTCCCTTTCAATCTCCCCGTTTTTGGTGATTGATGCCAACACAAACCAAAGCAAATATATAAAGTGCAGAAATGAACTAGTTTGCATATGGTAAGTGAAAGGGAAATAGGGTCAAACCTTTTCCTAAATGATTTTGATGGTTGAATTGCCCAACACAAATAATTGGACTGACTAGTTTGCTCTAGAATAAATGTTCTACAGGTGCCAAAGGTTGACATCAAACCAATATGTCGCAGAACCTCCCAAGTTATCGGGCCCACATGCACCTGTCCTTGTCTCAAGACCTCAGACAGCTATGCGTGTGCACCAAACAACTTAACAGGATCTGTCCGAGTGCCCCGAGGACCCCGGATAAACGACTTACCGCCAAGATCGCAGGATTAAGTAAATACAACTCACATATATTACAATATATCAGAATTTGATTCAAAAATATTACAATTTGAATGTATAAAACATTTATAAGTTTTAAAATACATGCTAGCTGAAGTGACAGTCCTCAATAAAGAAGCTAAAGATGGGATATACTTATATAAGAAGGCCGAGCCCACCGGCACTTAGCACCATCCACAACAGAACAAACTTATAACCTGAAAAACAACAGGGAATAAAGCCCTGAGTACGCAATTACTCAGCAAGACTTACCCGACTAAATAAAAGACTCTCAAGGGTATGCTGGTTTGTTGGGAATCAAGGTAAAGCTCATCAAATTTCAAAGACTCATTTTTGCAGAAAAGCTTACTAGTAGTTGATCCTTATGCCAAACTTTTACTTTACAGATTAAGTACTTTTCCTGAATCTAGATTTGCCTAATCTAGAGCATTCACTTGTCCTACACTAGCTTCATTTTATTAGCTTTAGTTTCACTTGTTATCTACGCTGAAGGTCGAAGATCCAGTCTTCATATCCGAGAAGTTCGGCGATCCGAATCGATTAATACCCAGCTGGGGATCTCCAACCACACGACATATGTAGCACTTAACCCTTGTATATGTCAACTCGCCACCGGGTTTCTCAAGACCAGAACGGGTTCACGTGACCCGAGAGCACAGCACTCCACCGTCCAGCCGTTGGCCTGGTTGGTACACGTTACTCTCGCCATGGTGCCCGCCATGTTTCCGAGAGTACAACACCCCACCTTCCAGTCTCTTGCCACGGAGGGTACAAGCTACTCTCGCCATCTCTCCACTCCCAGTGCATGCGAGCTGTTCTGGTATTGGTCCGACCGAGGCAAAGCTTACCCATGATGAGGCATGTGGCCAGTTAAAGGGTCCTAGATCAGCAGGCCAACAATCGGAACGGTCCTTAAGCGACACAGACGGGCGACCTTTCCTGCTCAACGTCTGGTCTAGATTTATTCCAACCATTTTCCCATTTTTGGTACCCGACAGGGGTATTTTTTTCTGAATGTTGAATCCATCATGGCCATATGGATTCACCATCCCAATTTCTTTTTCACAAAAATTTCCCATATCCCGTGTAACACATCATCTTTTTTTTAAAAAGGACAACTTTTAATTATCTAAGCAGGACTAAGCATCTTTAGTTCTCTTTTATAAACAGGAATCAAGGAATAGTAATCAAATTCCAAGGAATGGTAATGCATCAACTGTTTCATCACTCAACTCCTATCACCTAATGCAGCATATAAGTGATAAAAGTTTTAAAACAACAAGGAGGTGGCAAATGCACCGGGGCTTGCCTGGGATAACACTAGGTTAGTGTTGTTAGATGATGACCACTTGGTGAGCATCTTCCATCTTGGCACTTGATCAGATCATCCATTCCTCTGGTTTATTCGTCAGCATCACTTTGAGGTTAATCCAACACTTTTCCTCCACATCGTGCGATCAATTAACGTACCTAATTGATATGCATAATGCATATGAGTGAGAATAATTATAAACAATACAAGATAATAACACTATACCGTAGAGGGTAATATATTGCTAGTAAGGCATTACAACTCCTAGGCAAACACTAGCTACCTTTGAATTAACAACAATCATGATCCTCGAGCTAGGGGGACCTAATTCAAATATTTGGAAATCATAACTAAACATAAGCCTTAAGCTAAAGCATAACATTGATAGGTTATTACCCTTAGACTTGTCACTTTTTAACACTCAAAACTTGGGAAAAGGTGATAGAACAAGCATCAAGAAAGCAGCACATCTCAAAGGATTACTAGAACTTAGGTTCACTAGTGATAGTCACCTAAGACTTAGATTGAAGATATGAGTAGCTTAACTAGTTTCCTAAACTTCTTTCCCAAATTAACTTATTGTAACACACCAACTAATAAATTATCACATTTCTATTCAATCACACAAGTAGAACACTTATCATACAACATAAAGTTCCATAGAATTTACATCCTCAACAATTAAAGATCTAAAGCATACAAGATGAAATATAATAAGTGTTCCATACTTTCCTTAGATTACTGAGTATAGCACCTTAAGCTTGGGACACTTGTTCACTTGAATTTAGCAAGTACAAGACTTCACCAATCAAGAACTAACTAAATTTACTTAGTCAAACAATAAGAAGGAAATGAATTAATCAAATATAACAAGGCATTTCGATAAACACTTCATATGCAACAAGTTGTCATCAATCAAGGGTAAAAATGACTAATCCAACTTAGCCAAACAAGAGCAACTTCAAGAAATCCACTTAATGCTTGCTGATTTTGTACAGCAGAACAGCAGCTAGTTGTTTTATTTATAACTTACACAATATTCATCCAAAAATAGTAAACTAAGACTTTTTTGGAAAGCTTATAAAGTCCTCTAAAATTTTGGTATTATCATCACAATGAGATTCGACATTTAGAAATGTCAAACAGTACTAAACGCAATTTCTGTCCAGATTTGGACAGAATTCGACTACTTACTTCATTAATTCATAACTAGAGTTTCAGGCATCCAAATCAGGTGATTCTAGACTTTTTAGAAAGCTAATAGAATTGTATATAATTCATTTATAATCATCTCAAAGTGATTCAATGTGTATCGAAGTCAGTTAATACAAACAAACATTGCTGTCCAGATTTGGACAGATTCAGAGATACTAACTCAAACAGCTGTAACTTAATTTATAGATCACCAAAAAGGGTGATCCAAAATCTGTTGGAAACCTTAAGAAAAGTATTACAATTCTTCTATAATTACTAAGGGCTGATTCTAAGTTTAATTTAGTCAAACAAAGCAATTTTCGAAATCAGTACAGAATCTGGACAGATTCTGAAACTGGACTTGGGAAAATCATAACTTCTAAACTGCTAAGTCTATGGTCATGAAATTTTTACACAAGCAAGATAAAGAAGTGAGCTACAACTTTCCTATATAACATGTCTACAGAAAACATGGTTTGCTTTGTTAAATTAGCTGCGCAATTAAAATTGTACCTATAGCTCTAAACAGTAATATATTCAATTTAGCTCCTATTTGGCTTCTACAACTGTCATGTGCTTAGTACTTCAAATACTACTAACACCTTATCTTAAAGTAGACTTAAAAACCATCTAATATAACACAACATACATATTACCAATTAGATGAGCTAAAAGGACCATAACTACTTGAATAACCCACTAGAGCCCTAACGTGTGGAAATTTGGCAATTTGCCCTCCCCCCTTGACATGTTCATTTACCAATTATCGCGCATATGGACAACGATGGATCTGAAAGTCGACACACAATATGCTTACACTACAGACAAGAAAATCATCAGCCACAACTCTAATCAATATAACAATCAAATTAACTAAATAGAGTAGCGAAAAGGCTCGCCACATCACAATTCAACTCAACTCAATATTCGCACGAACGACGATAGCCTTTTGATTGAAGTTTTCTATCGAACCTCTTGCGAGTGATGCGCACAAACCTTTTCTTCATCACCCAAACCCTGGGGTTCCTCTCCCCAAAACGCTAAGGATTTCAGTCCACATCAAACACAGAAACTCATATATGGTTAATATAAAGATGTAGGTACCAAGTCATGAACAGCAAGCCTCACCGATGAGGAACACAATATGTGGACTGCATACAAGACTGGCGGGGTCGCGGATGAGAAACGACGACAATTTCTTGGTTCTCCCATTTCGTCGAACACCTAGAGCACCGAACGGGATGGACGTCGTCACTGTCGGGGCTGCGCAGACACGGCGAGCTGCAGGGACACAAAAACTTGGGCACCGAGAACCAAACTTGAGGAAAGGGAAGGGGAAAACAGCACCTGCGATGGGGGTGATTTCTTGGGCGAGCTCGCCATGGGAAGAAAACTAGGCGCTATGGAAGGAGCTCGGGGCGAGCTGGAGGTCGACGGACTCAAACACAGGGACGCGGCGAGCTCGACCGTGGCACAGAGAAAAAACGCAGACGAGGTGCCAGACAACAATGTGGCCGTCTAGAACCACGTTCGTCGCTGACTGGAAGGAGGCAGGGAGGAAGTCGAGGGGAGGACGCCCTGCGCACCATGGGAAGGAGCAGGGAGATGGGAGGAGGGTGGCGCGGCTGTGAGGGACAGCGCTGGGAGGTGGAGCCGTGGGGAGATGCCTCTGTCGAACGACGGCAGCTCGGAACAGGCTAGAAGAGACAACGACAGGGATAAGTGCTATGAAGAGGAGGACGCGTGGGAGGATGAGCTGGAGATAGGAATTGCAAGTGGTGATCAGATAACGATATAGGAAGAAAATTAGAGTTTTTCTCCAAACTTTTCTTTTTTGCAGAAAAAGATATAGATAAATACAGATACTCGAATTAGGGTTTAAAAGATGTACAAATTAATTGGGCCAAATAGATCGACGATAATATTTAAACGATGTTTGATTTGGTAGACATTCTCAGAATCAGATAAAGTTTTACCAGATATCTATACCCGAACATTTGGATTTAGACAAGATGAAATCGGAACGAACTGGAACGATGTCAACGATGCTATTTTAGACTGCGTTCAATTTGATTTGAAATTAAATAATTTCATTTGTGGTCTGAACACCTGATTTCACGGCTATAGATAATTTACTGGAGAAATAGATCTCATTTATAATTCTTCGGACGTGACGATTTCTTGGTTGGCGAGCGGGGACTAAATTATTTTGCACCGAAAACTTTAGTTGCCGAGATCCACTTAATTTATCTAGGACAAGATGGTATTGTTCCATTGATCTATCTAGGATCAAATAAATTCGCCCGCAACCAAATACTTGGATTTCTCTACCATAATTAGCGTGCACCAACCTCGGTTATCGACTTTGCGTGTGTTTTCCTCGAATAGCATGCGCAGTCCAGATTTATGAAATCAGTCGATTCCCAATTTTACACTCGCTAGCACGTCGGACATGCGGCAGCGGAGTGACGGAAGGCGCGACACGTAGTGAAGAATTGAATCGGTGGCCGATTCGGATAAACGAAAGGGATAACGGTAGGGAGATAAGATGCGTCTGCGAAACTTCACAGAAACGATGTTACGTGTCGCAAATCGTAGGCACGAAGTTATGCACAGCCGCCCACAGATTTGCACACGCCACGCGCGTCACGATGTCTGGCCACAGATAGACATGTGCAACGCAAGCATGAAAGAATTTCAAACGAATTTTAAGGAGCTACATTTGATTTCAAAAATTATAGTTTAGGTAAGACGTCGATGGCTCAACCCAAACAATATTGGATTCAATATTTCGGAAGATTACTAAAGTCAGGATTTTTACAAAATAAATTAGGACAATTTAAACAGATGGAGACAAACACGATATCAAAATCGTGATAGACAAAGATGATTAAAATGTAGTGTCCATCTACATTCACAGCTATCACGTGTTAACGTCCACACTCGTGGTCGAGTAGACGATAAACACCTGGGGTGTTACACAATACAAAGTCAAAAGAAAGGGCTCAAAAGAAAGGGGCAAAGGAAACCAAAGTGTTCTCTGGTCTGGCGCACCGGACTGTCCGATGTGCCATCGGACAGTGTCCGGTGAATCACCGGACAGTGTCCGGTGCACCAGAGAGGATCGACCTCAAACTCTTCAGCTTTGGGTTTCTCAGGCGCAGCTCTGCTATAATTCACTGGACTGTCCGGTGGGCCACCGGACTGTCCGGTGTGCCAGCGGAGCAACGACTATCTGCGCGCAACGGTCGACTCTAACAGTGAACAATGCAGCACAGTGAACGCGGCAGAAGTCAGAGCAGTTGGTCAGAGGGGCACCGAACTGTCCGGTGTCGCACCAGACTGTCCGGTGCCGCATGAGGACAAAGCCTCCAACGGTCGACCAGCTCCAAGCCCTAACGGGAGGATGACATGGCGGCACACCGGACTGTCCGGTGTGCCATCGCCAGCAGCCTTCTCCAATGGCTGCATTTTGGTTGGTGGCTATAAATACCACCCCAACCGGCCACTTCAAGGGTGAGAGCCCAAGCAACATTCCAAGTCATCTAGTTGACATATTGAAGCCCTCCCAACCACCTCTATTCATTGATCCATCCTATACACAAGATTTAGACCACTACAACCAACACAAGTGCCACAAAAGAGAGAGCAAGCAAGAGAGAGCTACTCATTTAAGTTTAGCACTAGTGCCTTGTGAGATTCATTGAGAGATAGTGTGTGCTACATCTTTGTGTTCATTTGCGCGTGGAGTTTTGACTCCCATTGAACTTCCTCCAAAGTTTTGGAGGCTTGTAAAGCTAGCAAGAGACACCAAAGAGTGTGGTGATCCTTGCGGGGTCTTAAGTGATCCTTGAGAAGAAGAAGAGCTCGCCGGTCTTTGGTGATCGGTGAAGAGAGGGAAAGGGTTGAAAGAGACCCGTCCTTAGTGGACTCCTCAACGGGGACTAGGCCTACGAGGGCCGAACCTCGGTAAAACAAATCACCCGTGTCTCGTTTGCTTATTGCTTGTGATTTGTTTGTTCTTTCCCTTTCTAAGTTTTCTTGCACTATTCTTTGCTAATACTATTTGGTGTTGCTTTAAGTTAAATTCTCATTTAGTGAAGCAACACATTGCAAGAAAGAACTTGTGTCATTGCTCTTCTTATCTAAGCCTCCTTGCTTTATTCTCATAGACATATTAGTTGTATTGTTTTATCAATTCCGCATTATTTGAAAGCAATACTCTTTACAAGCAAGGACTTAGTTTTTATACTCCGATAATTGTATATCTTGTTCTAACCACTAATCAAGGGATCTAGTTAGGGAGTAAAGTTATAATTTTCAGGTTTCGCCTATCCACCCCCTCTAGGCGACTTCCAATTGGTATCAAAGCTAGGCACTTCATCTTGAGTCTAACAACTTGAAGTGATGGCTCGTAGAAGATCCCAAAAGAACAAGAAGACACCTCCGAAGGAAAACAATGAGGTAACTCTTGAGATATTACTTTCCGATTATTCTAATTATGATTCTTGGTCTACTAGGGTGATAAATGCTTTTAGAACCATAGATCCACAATTAGAACAAATTATAGACATGAGTATCTTCCCCTCTAGTTATAATAGAAAAAATATTTCCGAGGAGGATCAAAGATGTTTTCGCTTAAACTACCTAGCTTATGACATCTTAAGTAATTCTCTTAGCAATGAAGATTATCGTGCCTTCATATCAAATTTTAATGAATCCATTCATGATGCGCATGATATTTGGACTAGAATTAAAAGCAAATTTGATGAGTCCAAACATGATAGTTCATTTTGTGCCTCTACTTCCCTTGGTATTTGTGAAACTAACTCTTTGAAGGAAGAAGAAGAAAATGAACGATGGAGACCAAACGATGAATCCACCTCTCCAAAAGATTTGTCTTCCCATTTCGATTCCCACATATGTTGTGTGGCTAATGAAAATGATAGCGGAAGCACAAATGAGGATGAGGAGGAAGAAAGAAGCTTCTTGCAACTCTATGCTCGCCTAAGCCAAGAAGATAAGGCAGTCATGCTCAAACTTCTAAAAAGAGCGAGAGAGCAAAGCGAAGCTCATCAAAGGCTAGAAGATATTCTCTCTATAAAAATGCTAAGCTTTGACGAGTTGACTAAAGAACATGAGGAGCTAAAGTGCTCTCATGTTGATTTGGTCCAAAGGTATGAAACTATTTCAATTGAGCAAGATAACTCTTTACATTGTATCGCTCAATTAGTAAACATGAATGCCTTACTTAAGGACCAAGTAGAAAAGCTAAAATTTGAAAATCTAGCTTTTCAAGAAAAATATGATATGCTTCTATGCTCGCATGAAAATCTTATGGATGATCATATCATATTAAATATTGCTCATGAGGTTGTGATAGAAAACTTAAAATCCCAACAACCTCACTCATGCACATGTATTCAATTTGAAACTACATTACCATGTGCTAATGCTTGTTGTCCATCGACAAGCACATATTCCTTTGAGCTAGAATTTGCAGGAACGAAAGATGATACATATCAAAAGCTCAAAGAAGAAAATGAGAGGCTAAAAATGAGCTTGACACAACTAAAAGGGAAGTGCATTGCTCAACCTTCTCAAGATAACCGTGATCACATGGTGAAGAAGCTTGAGATGGGAACAACCATGGCATGCACTAAATCCCTTGAAGAAAATGTCAAGGACTTGAGGATTGCCAAGAGGAAGGAACAAAAGATGAAAATCAATGCCTCCTCCAAAAGCCTCAACCACGCCTCCACAAAAGGTAACATCCAAGGTAATGATCAAGCCACACTTCATACTAAGAGAAGTAAGAAGTGTAGCGAATGCTTTGAAAAGGGACACTCGATTAGGTCATGTCCCTATATTAAAAATGACTTGATTATTAACAAGGATGATAAACTTTGTTTTAAATGCTCAAAGAAGGGACACTTAATTAAGTCTTGTCCCTATTTGAAACAAAAAGGCATAGTGTTAGAAAAGAAAATATTAACTAACCATGTAGCAAGCAAGAAACAAGGAAAGAAGAAATCTGCAAAACTTGAAGATCGCCTTTGCTACATATGCCAAAAGAAGGGACATCAATGCAAGGATTTTCCCATTGGTAACAACCCCACTCCTAGCTTGTCAATTAATTCTCATGTAACTAGGCAACCCAAAATTGCAACTTGTGTAGAAAGGTAATGAGTTTACCTAGGGCTAACACAAAGGACGTTTGGGTTCCTAGATCTTTGTTGACTAACTTTGATGGACCCATCAAGAGATGGGTACCAAAATATACTTGATAAGCTTTGCAGGAGAAGGAGATGATATGAAGCTTTGAGGGCGCTTGAGAAAGTCAATTCAATTTTTATTAACTCAAGCTATCAATCTTCAATGATCTATATATCCAAGATTGACCCAAAGTTATTTAAATTTATTATATTCAAAACTCATATCATCTCGGGAAAAATATTGATGTTGTAGGAAATAAAGAATTACCCTTTGCAAGAAAGATCAAGGCCTACAACATGGAGGAAAGCCAAAGGATGGTAACACTTATGTTTTAGGTGCACGCATCTTAAATTATGATTTCTCATGTGTCTTGTGTAGTCACATAGAAAAAGAAGCACTTTAAATGTCCTTAAAATTATGTCACCATTCTTTGAAGAAATTCCTCTCATATGGTAGATTGCTTATTCATCTCTTCTATGCTATGGCAATCTACATGCTTTAAATTATTGCAAGTACCTCATGGCATGTTTTACACTAACTATCTTGTTATTGCCATGATTCTAGATATAGAGAGATATTCCAAGTTTTTAAGAGAATAAGGTGTCATGTAAGGAATTCAAATCCTTAGGACACTTATAAAAGGAAAATTCTCTCTATAACTAGAATAATGAGACTAATGTTTTTGTCTAAGTAACCCAATTAGCCTCACTTGTAGAGAATAGGTTTCTCTTTGGAAGTGCGTAATCCAACATAAAAAGAAAAATCAATCCAATGACTTATGTTGTTGTGCTTCTTGAAATTGGATATGATTCTTCTACTTTCATCACTCTCCATGTTATGAATTGGATTTGTTCCATAATCTTAAGAAATTATTTATGCTTGTTTTATGAGTTAAATTGAGCATAACATCATCTATGGATAATCTAGTTCATGCTATGAAGTTTCCATGTTTTAGTATTCTATCTTTCATTCCTTTCAAAAATGATTACTAAAAGGGAAACAAATGCTTGTGCTACTAATGACATATCTCTTGAGCTTACTTATGAAAATCGACAAGAGAGTAAGTGCAAGCCACAAGCCTCAAGGGTTCCTCTTCACCCAAAGGAAGAAAGGTAAAAGCAAAGGTATGGGAACTCTTTTTCTCATCAATGGTTATTCATTCTAAATTATCTTATTCTACCTATGTGAAGAATAGATTCTTTATTGGACTTAATTTTTGCTAAGTATGCATTCAATCTTGTTCTCATAAATGCACTAGTCCATTAGAATCTATTTCATGCCTTTGCTATACATATTCTCATATTGATTTACTTCTAAGTAATGATTAATAAATTCAATATGAAGAAGTAAATTTCCTATAATTGATCAATATGTTCAAAGGGTGCATATTCCTCTTTCCTAATGATGTGCACTAACATTAAGAAATTTACTTCATATATATGTGAATTATGGATGATGGATTGTGTTTATTTCCTATCTAAAGAAATCATCCTTCATTATATACTCCTTTGTGCTATTAACATCCTACTTGAGTATTTTCAATAAGTTTGGAAGGAAAAAGAAGCCACTACAAAGGGAGGACTCTCAAATGAAAGAGGAGGACATCAAGAACGACACCACCAACTACTACAAAACAATCAATGTTGTGGTTGTGAGTACTCTAAATCCTTTTCATTGTGAGAATATCAGGCATAAGGTGTTCATTGCAAATCTTATAAGCCTTGATCAAGATGTATAATGCTTCTCCCTACACGTCTCTAAAATGAATGCATCTATTCATCTCATTAAAATTCTTGATGCATATCTTTAGGAGGAGTCTATCTCTATATCTTGATCATGTTGATACTAACACTTTATCTTAGTAATCTCATTTAGTCTCAAGTATGAGAATAAGATTCTCATGAAGTATGCTACTACATATCAATCCAACTTGTTAAAATAATGTCGCTTTTATCAAGGATTGTTGCCTTCATTACTAAAGTAGCATATTTACTGGATTCTCCTATTCTAATGCATATGTTGTTCTTTTGATCACATCTGTTATTTGTTTGATCATTGAATAACTTCAATTAACACTTACGTTTCTTAGTGCCTTATATACTATTAATCGATAACTGTCTTGATGTGCACTAAGTTAAAAGGAGAATTCATGATACATCTATGCAATTTGTGATCCATTTGATATATGCTGACAATGACTTAGAAAAGGATCACTAGTTGTAAAACTCTCTCTTGTGCAAAACATTTCCATATATTGTCTTGAGTATAGGTCTTAAGCATCTAAAACTAAGGACAAAGCACAATGAAGAGAGTGTCTCCATGAGAAGGTACAAAAGGGTAAAACTACTTCATCTCATTTATACATATACCTAAATCTCCCTTTTATATACATTCTTTGCATATCTTGTATAAAAGGAAGAGAAAGCATGTCCATGCATTAACCCTGCTTCATACCTAGTTTAACTTCTCAAAAATCTCACTCCTGCATTAATGCATCCTTTGTTAAAACTAGATGAAGTGATTTTATTGTCAAAGAGCTTAAAGCTTAACCTTGTAACGAGGATAAGCTGCCTTTGTTCCAAAGGTGGATGGTCCTTAAGCCCCTTTGAAATCCTTAAGGGTAAATGCTTAAGATGTTTATAACATGCTTTCATAAGTGCATAAACTGTCATGAGCATCACACTTATTCTATGACACAATGCACTTCACATTCTCTATGATATAGATATATTCTCATTAACCTAATTATGTGCATTTGGCATTTAAGGCCAACATATGTGTTCCTCTCCATGCACATATTTAGGGGGAGCAATCTATGTTATATATAACTATGATTATGCTTAAATTGATATATCCTTTGATCATATCTCTTTTATGTCTATGACTAATGTGTTTTCAAGTGTATTCTCATGCTTAGTCATAGAATTGAAAGGGAAATGGAGTATTCGGCAAAGACGACGCTTCCACTCAACTCCATCGGTATTATCTACTCTTTGCCGGTATTCCGCATAATTCTCAACTTTGGTATAATCTTCACTCACATCTATTTGTTTGCCATTGGAGAGAAACAAAAATGGCTTGTATTTCACTCACGAGTATCCGTTTTTGGCGATTCATGCCAAAGGGGGAGAAAGTATGAGCCCAAAGCAAAAGGACTGCACCACCACCGAATTTTAAAATGAAGTTTTCAAATTGATACCTTGTTGTGTTCAAAAAGGGGGAGTATCTTCAAAAATTTATAAAACCCTCTTGAACACTAAGAGGAGAATTTCATTGAGAGGGAGTTTTGTTTAAGTCAAAGGAAAAGCATTGAAACAGGAGGAGAAAATATCAAAATCTTGAAAATGCTAGCAAGAGACACCAAAGAGTGTGGTGATCCTTGTGGGGTCTTAAGTGATCCTTGAGAAGAAGAAGAGCTCGCCGGTCTTTGGTGATCAGTGAAGAGAGGGAAAGGGTTTAAAGAGACCCGTCCTTAGTGGACTCCTCAACGGGGACTAGGCCTTCGAGGGCCGAACCTCGGTAAAACAAATCACCCGTGTCTCGTGTGCTTATTGCTTGTGATTTGTTTGTTCTTTCCCTTTCTAAGTTTTCTTGCACTATTCTTTGCTAATACTATTTGGTGTTGCTTTAAGTTAAATTCTCATTTAGTGAAGCAACACATTGCAAGAAAGAACTTGTGTCATTACTCTTCTTATCTAAGCCTCCTTGCTTTATTCTCATAGACCTATTAGTTGTATTGTTTTATCAATTCCGCATTATTTGAAAGCAATACTCTTTACAAGCAAGGACTTAGTTTTTATACTCCGATAATTGTATATCTTGTTCTAACCACTAATCAAGGGATCTAGTTAGGGAGTAAAGTTATAATTTTCAGGTTTCTCCTATCCACCCCCTCTAGGCGACTTTCAGTTAGTGCATAGGTTACTTGGAATTAAACCAATTGATAATCTTACTAGATATGAATGGATTGCTTTCTTTTATTTGATATTTTGGACCACATTTGCACCACATATTTTGTTTTTGCAAATCTTTTCAAAGTCTTTTCAAAATTCTTTTGCAAATAGTCAAAGGGTATATGAATAAGATTGCAAGAAGCATTTTCAAGACTTGAAATTTCTCCCTCTGTTTCAAATACTTTTCCTTTGACTAAACAAGAGCTCCCCCTGAATGAAAATCTCCTCTTAGCTTTCAAGAGGGTTTTTAAATGGATACCAATTTTGAAATCTTATCTTCATAAGCATAGATACCAATTAATATTAATTGAAAAACAAACATTTGTGAAAACCAATTAAATCTTCATATCGAAAATTTTGAAATGGTGGTGCGCGGTCCTTTTGCTTTAGGCTTAATATTTGGCATTAAGCGCCAAAAAACGGAGAACGTTGGAGCCCTTTACATTTTCTCCCCCTTTTGGGGCCTAACATAACCTCCCAAATGGTAAAATAAATACAAGTGAAAGGTCATACCATTGAGATTTTGCGGGATACCGGCAAAGGGTAAATAATACCGTTAGAGTTGAGTGGAAGCGTCGTCTTTACCGAATACTCCATTTCCCTTTCAATCTACGACTTAGTATAGAAATACACTTGAAAAACATATTAGTCGTAGTCTTGGTACAAGAAGAATAAGAAATATGCAATTGTACCAAAAGAAAGAGATATGATCAAAAGTATATAAATGAGCTATGTGTGCAATGTTTCAATCAAAATTCCGAGAATCAAGAATATTTAGCTCATTCCTAAGTTTGCTAAAGGTTTCCTCATCTAGTGGCTTGGTAAAGATATCGGCTAATTAGTTTTGGGTATTGATATAAGCAATTTTGATATCTCCCTTTTGTTGGTGATCCCTCAGAAAGTGATACTGAATGTCTATGTGCTTAGTGCGGCTGTGTTCAACGGGATTATCTGCCATGCGGATTGCACTCTCATTGTCACATAGGCGAGGGACTTTGCTCAAATTATAGCCATAGTCCCTAAGGGTTTGCCTCATCTAAAGTAATTGCGCACAACAATGACCTGCGGCAATAAACTCGGCTTCGGCGGTAGAAAGAGCTATGGAGTTTTGTTTCTTTAAAGCCCAAGACACCAGAGATCTCCCCAGAAACTGACAAGTCCGTGATGTGCTCTTCCTATCAATTTTACACCCTACCCAATTGGTATCTGAATATCCTATTAAATCGAAGGTGGATCCCCTGGGATACCAAAGCCCAAACTTAGGAGTGTAGACTAAATACCTCATGATTCTCTTTACGGCCCTAAGGTGAACTTCCTTAGGATCGGCCTGGAACCTTGCACACTTGCATACAGAAAGCATAATATCTAGTAAAGATCCTATCATTGACCGGTATACCTTTTGATCTACGGATTTAACTCTCGGGTCGAGGTCGAGATGCCCATTGGTTCCCATGGGTGTGTTGATGGGTTTGCCATCCTCCATTCCAAACTTCTTAAGTATGTCTTGAATGTACTTTGTTTGGCTGATGAAGGTGCCTTCTTAGAGTTGCTTGATTTGAAATCCTAGGAAATATCTCAACTCCCCCATCATTGACATCTCGAATTTTTGAACCATAATCCTACTAAACTCTTCATAGGTAGACTTGTTAGTAGACCCAAATATGATATCATCAACATAAATTTGGCATATAAACAAGTATTTTTCAATAATTTTAGTAAAGAGTGTAGGATCGGCTTTACCGACTTTGAAGCCATTAGTGATAAGAAAATCTCGCAGGCATTCATACCATGCTCTTAGAGCTTGCTTGAGCCCATAAAGCGCCTTTAAGAGTTTGTAAACATGATCAGGGTTCTCACTATCTTCAAAGCCGGGAGGTTTCTCAACATAGACCTCTTCCTTGATTGGCCCATTGAGGAAGGCACTTTTTACGTCCATTTGATAAAGCTTAAAGCCATGGTAAGTAGCATAGGCAAGTAATATACGAATTGACTCAAGCCTAGCTACGGGTGCATAAGTTTCACCGAAATCCAAACCTTCGACTTGTGAGTAACCTTTGGCCACAAGTCGGGCTTTGTTCCTTATCACCACACCATGCTCGTCTTGCTTGTTGCGGAATACCCATTTGGTACCTACAACATTTTGATTAGGACATGAAACCAAATGCCATACCTCATTCCTCGTGAAGTTGTTGAGCTCCTTTTGCATAGACACCACCCAATCTGAATCCCTTAATGGATCCTCTACTCTATATGGCTCAATAGAGGAAACAAAAGAGTAATGTTCACAGAAATGAGCAACTTGAGATCTAGTGGTTACCCCCTTATGAATGTCACCAAGGATGGTGTTGACATGGTTATCTCGTTGAATTGCTTAGTGGACTCTTAGTTGTGGCGGTCTTTGACCCTGTATTCCTTGATCATCTTCCTTGCCTTGATTTTCTTCATCTCCCCTTGATCATTGACCCCTTCTTGAGGTGGCTCATCTTCTTGATTCTCATCTTCATTATATTGAGCCTGATCCTCATCTTGAGTGGGTGGAGATGCTTGCATGGAAGATGATGGTTGATCTTGTGCTTGTGGAGGCTCTTCAGATTCCTTAGGACACACATTCCCAATGGACATGTTCCTTAGCGCGACGCACGGAGCCTCTTCATCATATAGCTCATCAAGATCAACTTGCTCCACTTGGGAGCCATTAGTCTCATCAAACACAATGTGACAAGAAACTTCAACTAATCTAGTGGATTTGTTGAAGACTCTATATGCCCTTGTGTTTGAGTCATAACCAAGTAAAAAGCCTTCTACAACTTTGAAAGGGAAATGTGCCCTTGGGCCATTTCTAAGTATTTTGGTGATTGAGTGCCAACACAAGTGCTTAAGTGTAAATCTATGCCAATTGATGGACAAAGTGCAAATCAAGTCTAAAGGTATGTTTCTAAGACTTAGTACATTGTTTTAGAGACTAATGTTTTGTGTCTAAGTGTTGGAAACAGGAGAAATCACTTTGGAAAAGAGATTGCTTTCTTCAGCCAAAGTCTGCTCAGTCTGGGTGCACCGGACTGTCCGGTGGTGCACCAGATAGTGTCCGGTGCGCCAGGCTGGCTCTGGCGAACTTGCTGCTCTCGGGACTTCGACGACGGTGTACGGCTATAAATCACCGGACTGTCTGGTGGTGCACCGGACTGTCCGGTGAGCCGTTCACAGGCGAAGTCGTCACTCTCGGGATGTGATTAACGACGTACGGCTAAAAATCACCGGACTGTCCGGTGGTGCACCGGACTGTCCGGTGAGCCAACGGTTAGCCGGGCCAACGGTCGGCCGAGGATTCCGTGCGTGACACGTGGCTGAGCCAACGGTCACATTAGGGAACCGGACTGTCCGGTGTGCACCGAACAGTGTCCGGTGCGCCAACGGCTCTACATCAGCAACGGTCGGCTTCGCCAAATAAGGAAAGAAATCCGCACCGGACAGTGTCCGGTGCGCCAGGCGACAGAAGGCAAGAATTGCCTTCCTGGAATGCTCTCAACGGCTCCTAGCTTCCTTGGGGCTATAAAAGGGACCCCTAGGCACATGGAGAAGACATCCAAGCATTCTCTAAGCATTCCTAAGCACCAAGACTTCGATTCCGCGCATTTGATTCTTTGTGAGAGCAACTAGAGCTCTATTTGAGTTGTAAACTCGTCGGGCTGTGTTGTGAGCTCTTGTTGCGACTTGTGTGCGTGTTGTCACTCTAATTTTGTGTATTGTGTGTGTTGCTCATCCCTCCCTTACTCTGTGCTTCTTTGTGAACATCAAAGTGTAAGGGCGAGAGACTCCAAGTTGTGGAGATTCCTCGCGAGCGGGATAAAGTAAGCAAAGCAAAACACCATGGTATTCAAGTGGGTCTTTGGACCGCTTGAGAGGGGTTGATTGCAACCCTCGTCCGTTGGGACGCCACAACGTGGAGTAGGCAAGTTTTGTGCTTGGCCGAACCATGGGATAAACCACTGTGTCTCTCTGTGTTGATATCCTTGTGGTTATTGTGTTTTGCTAAGACTCCTCTCTAGCCACTTGGCATTATTTTGCTAACGCTTAACCAAGTTTTTGTGGCTTTAAGTTTTCAAGTTTCACAGGATCACCTATTCACCCCCCCTCTAGGTGCTCTCAATTGGTATCAGAGCCGTTCTCTTCACGAAGGGACTAATCGCCCGAAGAGATGGATCCTAAGGGCAAGGGGATTGTGATCAATGAAAAGGAAAAGGAGTCCTTCGTCAACGAGCCGAAGGATGACAAGCCTACTGACTCGGGCTCGGGCCACAAACGTAAAGATGGGAAGAAGAAGAAGACAAGGCGCATCAAGGAAATCGTCTACTACGACGACAGCGACGAATCCTCTTCTTCCCAAAAGGACGACGACAACGACTACGAGAAAAAGAAGACGGTTAACTCAAACTTCTCTTTCGATTATTCTCGTATTCCGCATAGTTCAAATGCACATTTGCTTTCCATCCCTCTTGGCAAACCTCCACACTTTGATGGGGAGGACTACGGATTTTGGAGTCACAAAATGCGTAGTCACTTGTTCTCTCTCCATCCAAGCATATGGGAGATTGTTGAGAGTGGAATAAAATTTGATAGTACTGATAGTCCTATGTTTATAAATGAACAAATCCATAAAAATGCACAAGCTACTACTGTCCTTTTAGCATCTTTGTGCAGGGAAGAGTACAATAAGGTGAGCGGCTTGGACAATGCCAAGCAGATCTGGGACACCCTCAGGATCTCACATGAGGGGAACGATGTCACCATGCTCACCAAGATGGAATTGGTGGAGGGCGAGCTTGGGAGATTTGCAATGATAAGGGGAGAGGAGCCAACCCAAACATACAACCGGCTCAAGACCCTCATCAACAAAATAAGGAGCTACGGAAGCACGCGATGGATGGACCACGACGTCGTTCGCCTAATGCTAAGGTCTTTCACTATCCTTGATCCACATCTTGTGAACAATATTCGTGAAAATCCTAGGTACACCAAGATGTCACTCGAAGAAGTACTTGGGAAGTTTGTGAGCGGGAGAATGATGATCAAGGAGGCGAGATACGTGGACGACGCGTTGAACAGTCCAATCCATGAGCCTCAACCCATTGCTCTCAAGGCAACGAGGAGCAAGGAGGCGCTGCCTAGCAAGGTGGCGCAAGTTGAGGCGGCCGGGCTCAATGATGAAGAGATGGCCCTCATCATCAAGCGCTTCAAGACGGCGCTAAAGGGACACAAGGGGCAGCCTAACAAGAACAAGACGAAGGGGAAGCGCTCATGCTTCAAATGTGGTAAAGTTGGTCATTTTATCGCTAACTGTCCCGATAATGATAGTGACCAGGAACAAGGAAACAAGAGGGAAAAGAAGAAAGCCTACAAGAAGGCTAAGGGCGAGGCACACCTTGGCAAGGAGTGGGACTCGGATTGTTCGTCGTCCGACTCCGACAACGAAGGACTCGCCGCCACCCGCCTTCAACAAATCGGCCCTCTTCCCCAACGAGCGTCACACATGCCTCATGGCGAAGGAGAAGAAGGTATGTGCTCGGAATACTACTTATGCTTCTTCAAGTGAGGATGAGTCTAGTGATGATGATGAAATAGATTATTCATGTTTATTCAAGGGCCTAGATAGAACCAAGGTTGATAAAATTAATGAATTAATTGATGCCTTGAATGATAAGAATAGGTTATTAGAAAAGCAAGAGGATCTTTTGTATGAAGAACATGATAAGTTTGTAGAGGCACAAAAATCCCTTGCTTTAGAAATTAAAAGGAATGAAATGCTTTCTAGCGAATTGTCTACATGCCATGACTCTATTTCTAGCTTAAAGAGCATAAATGATGATTTGAATGCTAAGTTAAAAATAGCAAATAAATCAACATCTTGTGTAGAACATGTTACAATTTGTAATAGGTGTAAAGATTTTGATGTTGATGCTTGTAGTGAACACCTAGTTTCAATTTCTAAATTGAATGATGAATTGGCTAGTCTTAATGCCCAACTTAAGACTAGCAAGAGTGAAATTGATAAAATAAAATTTGCAAGGGATGCCTACACGATTGGTAGACACCCCTCAATTAAGGATGGTCTTGGCTTCAAGAGGGAAGTCAAGAACTTAACAAGCCATAAGGCTTCCATCTCCACTAAGGAAAAAGGGAAGGCCCCTATGGCTAATAGTGCTCAAAAGAACCATGCTTTCATGTATCATGATAGGAGACAATCTAGGAATGTTAATAGAAGTTATGATGCTTTTAATTCTCATGCTATGATTACTTCTAGTTCTTCCTATATGCATGGTAGAGATATGCCTAGGAAAAATATTCATCATGTGCCTAGAAAGAATATTGTTTATGTTCCTAGGAAAGTAATTAATGAACCTTCTACAATTTTTCATACTTGCAATGTTTCCTTTGCTATTTGTAGAAAGAATAAGAAGGTAATTGCTAGGAAGTTAGGGGCAAGATGCAAGGGAGATAAAACTTGCATTTGGGTCCCTAAGACCATTGTGACTAACCTTGTAGGACCCAACAAGAGTTGGGTACCTAAAACCCAAGCCTAAATTTGCCTTGCAGGTTTATGCATCCGGGGGTTCAAGCTGGATTATCGACAGTGGATGCACAAACCACATGACGGGGGAGAAGAAGATGTTCACCTCCTACGTCAAGAACAAGGATTCCCAAGATTCAATCATATTCGGTGATGGGAACCAAGGCAAGGTGAAAGGGTTAGGGAAGATTGCTATTTCATCCGAGCACTCTATTTCTAATGTGTTTTTAGTTGAGTCACTTGGATATAATTTGTTATCCGTTAGTCAATTATGCAATATGGGATATAATTGTTTATTCACAAATGTAGATGTGTCTGTCTTTAGAAGGTGTGATGGTTCACTAGCTTTTAAGGGTGTACTAGACGGCAAACTTTATTTAGTTGATTTTGCAAAAGAGGAGGCCGGTCTAGATGCATGCTTAATTGCTAAGACTTGCATGGGCTGGCTGTGGCATCGCCGTTTAGCACATGTGGGGATGAAGAACCTTCACAAGCTTCTAAAGGGAGAACACGTGATAGGTCTAACTAACGTGCATTTTGAAAAAGATAGACCTTGTGCAGCTTGTCAAGCAGGTAAACAGGTGGGAAGTTCTCATCATACCAAAAATGTGATGACCACATCAAGACCGTTGGAGATGCTTCATATGGACCTCTTCGGACCCGTCGCCTATCTAAGTATAGGAGGAAGTAAGTATGGTCTTGTTATAGTTGATGATTTTTCCCGCTTCACTTGGGTATTCTTTTGCAGGATAAATCTGAAACCCAAGGGTCCCTCAAGCGCTTCCTAAGGAGAGCTCAAAATGAGTTTGAGCTCAAGGTGAAGAAGATAAGGAGCGACAACAGGTCCGAGTTCAAGAACCTTCAAGTGGAGGAGTACCTTGAGGAGGAAGGGATCAAGCATGAATTCTCCGCTCCCTACACACCACAGCAAAATGGTGTGGTAGAGAGGAAGAACAGGACACTCATCGATATGGCGAGGACGATGCTTGGAGAATTCAAGACCCCCGAGCGCTTTTGGTCGGAAGCCGTGAACACGGTTTGCCACGCCATCAACCGGGTCTACCTTCACAGCCTCCTCAAGAAGACTTCATATGAGCTTCTTACCGGTAACAAACCCAATATGTCTTACTTTCGTGTATTTGGGAGCAAATGCTATATTCTAGTGAAGAAAGGTAGAAATTCTAAGTTTGCTCCCAAAGCTGTAGAATGGTTTTTATTAGGTTATGACTCAAATACAAAGGCGTATAGGGTCTTCAACAAATCATCGGGTTTGGTTGAAGTCTCTAGCGACGTTGTATTTGATGAGACTAATGGCTCTCCAAGAGAGCAAGTTGTTGATCTTGATGATGTAGATGAAGAAGACGTTCCAACGGCCACAATGCGCACCATGGCGATTGGAGATGTGAGGCCACTGGAACAAAAGGAGCGAGATCAACCTTCTTCCTCAACAATGGTGCATCCCCCAACTCAAGACGATGAACAGGTTCATCAAGAGGAGGCGTGTGATCAAGGGGGAGCACAAGATGATCATGTGATGGAGGAAGAAGCACAACCGGCACCTCCAACCCAAGTTCGAGCGACGATTCAAAGGAATCATCCCGTCGACCAAATTTTGGGTGACATTAGCAAGGGAGTAACTACTCGTTCTAGATTGGTGAATTTTTGTGAGCATTACTCTTTTGTCTCTTCTATTGAGCCTTTCAGGGTAGAAGAGGCCTTGCTAGATCCGGACTGGGTGTTGGCCATGCAGGAAGAGCTCAACAACTTCAAGCGTAATGAAGTTTGGACACTGGTGCCCGCGTCCCAAGCAAAATGTTGTGGGAACCAAGTGGGTGTTCCGCAACAAACAGGACGAGCACGGGGTGGTGACAAGGAACAAGGCTCGACTTGTGGCAAAAGGTTATGCCCAAGTCGCAGGTTTGGACTTTGAGGAGACTTTTGCTCCTGTGGCTAGGCTAGAGTCCATTCGTATTTTGCTAGCATATGCCGCTCACCATTCTTTCAGGTTGTTCCAAATGGATGTGAAGAGCGCTTTCCTCAACGGGCCAATCAAGGAGGAGGTGTACGTGGAACAACCCCCTGGCTTCGAGGATGAACGGTACCCCGACCACGTATGTAAGCTCTCTAAGGCGCTCTATGGACTTAAGCAAGCCCCAAGAGCATGGTATGAATGCCTTAGAGACTTTTTAATTGCTAATGCTTTCAAGGTTGGGAAAGCCGATCCAACTCTTTTCACTAAGACTTGCGATGGTGATCTTTTTGTGTGCCAAATTTATGTCAATGACATAATATTTGGTTCTACTAACCAAAAGTCTTGTGAAGAGTTTAGCAGGGTGATGACGCAAAAATTCGAGATGTCGATGATGGGCGAGTTGAACTACTTCCTTGGGTTCCAAGTGAAGCAACTCAAGGACGGTACCTTCATCTCCAAACGAAGTACACGCAAGACTTGCTAAAGCGGTTTGGGATGAAGGATGCCAAGCCCGCAAAGACTCCGATGGGAACCGACGGACACACCGACCTCAACAAAGGAGGTAAGTCCGTTGATCAAAAGGCATACCAGTCAATGATAGGGTCTTTACTTTATTTATGTGCTAGTAGACCGGATATTATGCTTAGTGTATGCATGTGTGCTAGATTTCAATCTGATCCAAGGGAGTGTCACCTTGTGGCCGTGAAGCGAATCCTTAGATATTTAGTCGCTACGCCTTGCTTCGGGATCTGGTATCCAAAGGGGTCTAACTTTGACTTGATTGGATATTCAGACTCCGACTATGCTGGATGTAAGGTCGATAGGAAGAGTACATCGGGGACGTGCCAATTCTTAGGAAGGTCCCTGGTGTCATGGAATTCTAAGAAACAAACTTCTGTTGCCCTATCCACCGCTGAGGCCGAGTATGTTACTGCAGGACAGTGTTGCGCGCAACTACTCTGGATGAGGCAAACCCTCCGGGACTTTGGCTACAATCTGAGCAAAGTCCCACTCCTATGTGACAATGAGAGTGCTATCCGCATAGCTGAAAATCCTGTTGAGCACAGCCACACAAAGCACATTGACATCCGGCATCACTTTTTGAGAGACCACCAGCAAAAGGGAGATATCGAAGTGTTTTTATGTTAGCACCGAGAACCAGCTAGCCGATATCTTTACCAAGCCTCTAGATGAGAAGACCTTTTGCAGGCTGCGTAGTGAGCTAAATGTCTTAGATTCGCGAACTTGGATTGATTTATAGCATACATGTGTTTATGCCTTTGATCATGTTCCTTATGCATTTTTGTGGTGCTCAAGTTGTACAAACACTCTCCGGACCTCACAAGTCCTTTTGCAAGTGATGCACATATTTAGGGGGAGATGTGCTACAACTTGACCCTTTGAGACCTAACCGTGTGCTTGAGTTTGCTTGATTTAGTCTCAAAGGAGGTTTGAAAGGGAAAAGGTGGACTTGGACCATGAAAGACTTCCACTGCACTCCGATGAGAGGGTAACTTATTCCAAGTTCATCCCATGTACTCTTATTGCCTTTGTATTCTTATTTGAAGATTTTGGTGAGGCAATGGGGTTCAAGGGCCAATATTTATCCCGTTTGGTGCTTGATGCCAAAGGGGG